>JAQHUG010000037.1:9191272-9201957 GCA_028555095.1 Dicrostonyx torquatus
CAATGATAACCAGTTGCAATCTATAGAACTAGAGGTTAGGAATGGAGTAAGGTAGAATAAGGGACTGGGGGGACAGATAGATTTATTAGGAAAGGGAAATAGATGAGATAGTTATAGATGGATGGAGAGGCTAGAATAGGAGGGGGACAAGGGAGGGAATACAGGGGAAAACAGCTAAAAATTAAGGAGGGGTAATATGGGAATCTAATTCAGTAGAAGTTTCCTAAACTATACCAAGGCCATTTAAATGAAATCTCTAAGTAATGAGGGCGACAGAACTCTAGCTGATCATCTTTTGTGACCAAATGAAGCTTTTAGTGCTGGAACTTTTTTACATCTAGTTGAGTTGTTACCCAAAAAAATTACGTGGGAGGTTCTAAAGAAGCCAGGCTGTTGCCAAGACTGGTTTGCTCTCTACAAACTGACAGACACCACTGCTTAGAACACCATCTACACAACTCACTGAACATGGAGAACCCAAGCTGTTGCCCGTGTAGATCCTTCACTGCTATACATTGTAGGGTCTTCAGTACAGGAGGGTATTCTGCATTTACCAAAAAAGAAGCTCAATCATCAACCCAGCCACAAGTCCTTTGATCTACAGTGTTACCCTGCATGAAAGATATTTTAGGGCAATGGTGGCACAGAGCCTGTGGGAATAACTAACCAATATCTGATTTAAATTAAGGTTCCTTCCGTGATATGGAATCTATACAAGACTTGCTTGGGTGACGAGAAACCTGAGACTAGATAGCCCAGGGAACTAAGGGAAAACCAAATACCATGGTTCTAAAACAAAACAAAACAAAAACCCGAAACCAATAAAACAAAACAGAAAACAAAGAGAAACCCATAGCAACAAAATGACCCCTTATGACGTTCGGCTATACTCATAGATCAGTGCCTTGCTCAGCCATCATCAGAGAAGCTTTCTTTTGCAGCAGATGGGAATAAATACAGAGACCCACAGCTGGACATTATGCAGAGGGGTAGAGACCTTGGAACACTAAGCCCTAAATGGAGGTCTCCATCAAATCCTGTGGTAGAGGAGGCAGAAAGATGGAAGAGCCAGAGGTGGGTGGAGGATGCCAATAAACAAGGCCTTCTGAATTAACGCCATCAAAGCTTATATGAATCATTGAAACAGAGGTGGCCTGTACAGGGCCTGCATAGGTCTGCACCAGGTCCTCTGCATATATCTTACGGCATCCAGTTTAGTGTTTTTATAGGATTCCTGAGTGTGTGTGTGCGTGTTGGATCCTTGGCTTTTCTCTTGGTCTCTCTGCCTTCTGTCTGTTTTATTCAATTCCAAAGCACTAGTTTTTCTTTTATTGTATTATATTTTAATATTATCCCTGAGAAGCCTGCTTGTTTTCTAATAATATATAGAAAGCATCTTGTTGGAGGGGAGGTGGGAATGAACTGGGAGAAAGAGAGGGAGGGGAAAGTGTAATCAAGATACATTATGTAAGAAAATATGTTCTAAGTAAAAGAAAAAAGACCTGTCAACTTAAAAGAGAAAAGAAAGGGAAAGGAAAGGAAATAAAAAAGAAAAGAAAAAGCGTTTTCTGTGGCACGCAGCTTGACAATATAGTCAATCATTGTGGGAAACTCAAGATAACAGAAGCATGAAGCAAAGAGAATGCCCAGTCAGGAAAAAGAGAGCAATGGATGTTTTTGCTCAGTTTCTTTTCTCATTTTAATTCAGTCCAGGACCCATGCCCATAGGAAAAGTGTGGACAACATTGAGCATGAGCCTTCTCTCTTTATGTAACCCAATCAAGGTAACCTCTCATCGGTATACCTAAGGGTTAACCTAATGTATGTAGTCCCACATAAATGTGCCCCGGAGGCTATTCTTTTGGGTGATTCTGAACCCTGTCAATTAAACAATTAGAACAAATGAGCACAGACGGCAAAGGTGAAGTTCTTATTCAGGAACAGTGGTGGCAATGGCCCTGGTAATATCAGACAGGCTTTCATTATTGTTAGAAATATTGCATTACAAATAATCTATTTGCCTATTTGGCAATGACCCAGGGATATCTTTCTGAAACTTTCAAATGTCTGAGATTCACTTGGAAAACCCACTAATGTATAAACTTAGGCATGTAACCAGCTTTCTTTTCTTTACTAACACTCTTGTTCTAGAGCTCATACCCACAAAGTGAAGTTCTAATAATGAACGCCAGGGGAGATCACGTCTCTACACCTCTGTGGACCAATGCAGAGATGCTCTGAAACAGAGGCCTTACCATCCTCCACCCGAGCAGCAGCATCCTCTGTTCAATATGCAGGGTCTTTCCTTTGACTGGTTTCCTCAACTTATAGCGATAATCAGTTTCTCAGTGCTTTCTCATGGGGCTTTTCCCCCCCTAACACGGTGGGAACTCCCAGGCCCTGAGAGAGCTCAAGGAATGCTGGCTCAAATTCATGGGTTGGCAGCACATCTTTCCATCTGCTTTGAGGTCAGTCTCCACCCCCAGCTTCCCTAAATACAACGTGCCTACATCCCTGGTTGGTTCCAGGGTGCGTGGGCATACTGAGTACATGGAGTGGCCGGTGATGAACTACATCCCAGGACAGCAGCTTTCCTATTCTTTCTTGGAAGCATTACCCAACACGATTGCTACTTAGAGTTGAGGGTATGTGGGCACACATTCCTGGGACCATGACACCATTACTTGTGACTTATGTTTCAAGCATACAAAATCAATAGAATTTTAAAATATTTTCCCAATGCTCATTGTTTCAGAGAGAAACATCTTAATTTTGCTTGCAGCCATCAGAGGAATTAAATGGAAAACATTAGGCCTTCAATTCAAGTCTTATTTTCAATCTTTTTAATACTTAGTGGTATTGTTTCCCAAAAATTATGTAAAACAATTTGAAGTATGACCAAATTTCAAGGCAGATATACTGATCCTATGAACCAAGTCTACTGTTTACAGCATTGAAGGATGGTGTTCTCTCTCTCTCTGCGTGTATGTGTGTGTGTGTGTGTGTGTGTGTGTGTGTGTGTGTGTGTGTGTGTGCGGGCGCGCACCTGTGCGTGCATGTGTGTATTTGTGAGTGTTAACGTTGTATATAGGTTTTGATTAAACTTCCTGCCTCTCTGAAACAATTGGCTTTACTTTAGAAAAGAATTTCAGCAGTTTACACTTCGCTCCAACTTATTCCTCCAAAAATACCAAGAATACTTCACCCTCTAATTGTTTTCAACTTATAAGGAATAAGCTCCCTGTGGGACTTGATGAGTTGCCCACCACTGACTCCACAGGACATAGACAACAAATTTCATATGTATATACTTAATGAGAGCTCTGACAGCTGTGCATTGTAAATGGGAATTTGATATAACAGATTTTTACAAGAGAAAGGAAGAGTAACGTTTTTGGAATTTCCAGGAACAATTACTTTTCCTGACTTTTTCCTTATTTATCATTTTCTTAGAGGCAAGTGATGCTGTAGGGCATTTGGGAGCAAGATGGAGATGAAATACGTTGCTAGAAGGGGGGAAAGCTTCATTGAGATGATTTTAGTTTAGTATCTTGGTCTTGTTGTGTCTAATTCGTGAAGTGGGTGGAAATCCTTAGTCTTGCCTGTTCCGAGCCACTCGCTACTCCACGTAGGAAACTCTGGGTGGAGAGGGAGAAGAGGATTAATGCATACTTGTCTATGTTCTGAATCTAGGCGAGGATTAGATCAGCAACATTCTTTGCTTACTATAAGTCAGGCATCAGTCATGTGTCAGGCTTTCTGCAAGTCTTCTGATTCATCATTAAAGACCCCAATGTGTATCTATATTTGCATATTCATAATGCCTCTATGGAAGTTCAGAAGTGTCAAGCCGTCTGCCCAGAGTCACACAGGCAACAAATTAAGGAATTGATACCAGGCCACTCGACTCCAACAGCTCCTCTGTATGAAGTATGAAGTATGTTTTTCAGGAATGGGCACATCTTTCCCATACATGGCCACTGTAGGCAAGGAGGGACATACGTTCTCTGTGAGCCCTGCTCAGCTCTGCCATTGGCTCCCAAATGCAGCTTTACAAAGTGTATAATCCAGTGAACACAGTTGTATGCTTACTTATTTTTATACTTAAGTATAAAACTTACTTTTTTGGGGACAATAAAACCCAAACTTAACTGAATTTTTATGTGTCCTATTCATTATCCTATCGGATCATTTAAGAATGAAAAACGCTTGTGATCTCTAGCTTTATAATCCCAATGCACATGGCCAAATAAAAACACACAAACCTGTCCTGGAAGTGTTGGCTTTGGAAGGACCGTTGTTAACTCCTTATGTGTCTGATGATCACAGGCTAAACTTTATAAGTGTTGGCTTTGGAAGGACCGTTGTTAACTCCTTATGTGTCTAGAGATCACAGGCTAAACTTTATAAGTGTTGGCTTTGGAAGGACCGTTGTTAACTCCTTATGTGTCTGGTGATCACAGGCTAAACTTTATAAGCAAACAATCACGGAAGCATCTCCCACGATGTCTAAGATGGAGCATGTTCATGCCTAACATCTGGTGACTTGATTGAGCAGGTGCCTTTCCCCAGCCTCATTTCCATCCTTTCAACTGTGCCTTCCTGGCTGTCTTTTGTTCTTGAGACCAAATTTCCTCCATTGCTGTAATTTAATTTTTTTTCAAAGAAAAATAAGAGTTGTCTCACTTAAAGTTACTGTACCTTAACAAACGCACCGGAAGTGCCACTGCTTTTGCATGCATGGAAGCTCAAAGCCTCAACAACTCCCATGAGCGATTAATCTTCTAACACTAATTAGATATTTGCTAATTAGCGTCTGATGTGTGAAATGAAAAAACATTTTGAAGCTGAAATGAATAGGGTCTAGAAAGATAGGGCTATATTCCAGTTCCCCCTTTTCCATATTATTATCATATTCCATAAATATTAATAAGATCACATGATGCCAGCCGCTCTATAAAATTATCTCACTGAATGAGGGCTTTTGTCCGCTATAATAGGGATGTGTCAATATTTTGCATATGGAAGAAAGCACTCAATGAAGGAAAGCATCTTTTCCCTCAATGTTAAAGAGATGTCATGTTTCACGAAGCACTTTCATGCTTGATCATCCATTCCTACCTTTTTTCTTTTTAACTTTGGCTTCTTCCATAAAACCACTTCCAAAGCACTGCCATCCTCCTTGCTACAATTTAATCTTACTTTAGTTGAAAAGAAAACTCAACAGAATGGAAAATATTTTAAACCTGTGCTTCTGTGCTGTGGAAAAGCAGAAATCATTATAGAATGGTCAATATCAATGAGAAATGTGTAAAAGAAAGGTATTTGAATTTCATTTACTTGTGTGCATGAGGACAATCCTAAAAATACCTGCACATGCCACCTTTAAAAAAGTAAAAACAAACAGAGAACTAGATAAAGATTTCAGTGCCTATGTCTCACATCCAGGCTATAATATTCAAGTCATAAATATTAAGTCATGCTGTATTCTTAAAATGTAACATTTTGATTTGGAATATTGCTCGACTGAAAGTCCACATTAAACATTCCTGGTTCTCAAAAGAGTAGACCTATAATAATAAACTATTTCAGTCAGTGTGAGATTGTTTTAAAAAGCGACTCACCTGTGAATGCTGGTCATATCGCAAATTATATCTAATTACAGCATTGATACAGTAATTTGCAATGATAGCTAAGCTCAAGTTGACAAAGGTGACATTGGAACATAATGACGACGAGATTATCATTCTCTTAGGCTGACATTTTGTGATTATAATAACGCAGATCGAGATTATTAACATCGTAATGGAAGGAAAGCTCCAAAATCTACCCAAAAGAGATAACGCTGAGATGAACGGAGTGAGAGCGGAACTCTTGTTTTCTCTCCTGCGTCAGTGCGATTTCTCTTCTAGAACAAAGTGAGGCACGTTCCTCAGTCCCAGAGACCCATGGAAACTGCGGTTGATAGACAGCCCACTCTAGCCACAAACACAATGTTCTGTTTTTCAAAGCTGGAAAGAGAGGATAAGGTCATCGATGCCAATTTATCCATTTGCACTGGGGATTGTTTTCCAATTGGCTTTGAGGTTGATGGTCAGCTCCCCTGTGCAAAACTCCAGTGCACTATCTGGGTTGGGGCTGCCAGGATGCTCAGCTTGAAGTCCGTGGTGATCCCAAAGCTCTCAACTGTTGTAGACACCAAGCGAATGGGAATAGTCTGGCAGACATTACCGTTTCACTTATCGTTAAATGAGAATAAAACCAGACAGCTTTTAATTACCAACAACAGAGAAATGAGTCAAGGGGAATCATACTCAATCAAGACATCACCAGTCAATCCAGAAGGCTGCCTGGCTAAACTTGGGAAATGAACCATGTTCTCTACTTTGCTCAGATGAGATTATTTAAATGGTATCAGGTTCAAAGTATCTGATGAGACTTGTAACACCAGCTGAATTCTGAATCTAATTTCAAACAGGGACGCTAAATATCTCTCGATGATTTGAAATCGCCTTCTCAACTATATGTATGATTTTAAATTTGGTCTTCATCAATCCATGGTTTGGGGGCTCTTAACTTATCATCAGAGATTTATAGATACTCACCTAAAAGCAATTTGCAAAAAAAAAAAATGTCACTGTCACTGGCTAGGTCAGACCCAATTGTCCCATTTTGTCAATGCAGCAAGATATGAAGTGACAGGTTTGGACTATAATTTATGCCTCCTAATTGGAAGTTTCCCATTATCCTGCACTGTTCCACATTCTGAAATATCTGATTTCTTCATTCCTTAAAGTGGAAGTTAACTGCTTACCGTTCAGCCAAACATCACAGCTTTGTAATCTTTCCCTTTTGTCAGCAAGAAAGGTACTGAAGAGGTATACAACAATGGGAGAAATCTAACATCCTCAATGTCTAATCCTTCAATGAAGCCTCCATGTTATTTACAATTTTGATCCCTCTACATTCCAAAATAATGATACCTACTAGGATCTAAAAGCACCTCTCCTCCCAGAAGAAGTTATAACTCTATTTTCTGCAACATACTTAGGAAGATGGAAGAGGACCAAGGAGCTAGAAAAGGCTTATGCTTCTATCCACAGTTATTATCAGAGATAGAAAGTCATAGTCTTGTTCTAGAGGTAAGAAAGTTCAACATCAGTGGGCTGGCAGATTTTATGAGTGATGAAGACTCATTCCCTACTTGTAACATGGTGTCTTTTGGCTATGTTCATTGGAGCACATAAACACTGAGCATTCGCATGACAGAAGGACAAAAGGATCTAAGCTAGTTCTTTTTAAAGGCACTAATCCATTGATGGGGGATGGCCCAGGTGATTCAGTCACTCCCAAGAACATCCATCTCTTAATACCACCATATGACAATTAGGTATCAATAGGAATTCTAAAGAGGATGCATCTAAACGAAACATGGCTTAAACTTGGATCTGAGTGAGCATCCGTATATTCTGTGCTTCTTCCTTGGCACTCTTTTCTCACCCATGCCTTTGCCTTTTCAAGCAGTGTTAGAGTTTCTTTAAGCCTCGCTACAGTTTCGCTAGATTTACTATATTATTTTTCCCTCATGTCTCAATTTTTCCAAGACCCTGACACTCACATAACTTTTTGTTGAGGTATAGAAGAGGAGTAAGGTCAACTTTCACTGACCCTACCTGAGCTACCAAGTGACTTGAATATGAAATGATCCAATGTCCCCAACTCCTAATGTTCAACACTATGAGTAGAGGATCTTGCTGTTTTTACTAGGGCCATATGGATAGATACAACCAGAGGAGGAGACTCGATGTAGACAGAAGTTTCTGTCCTGCCCAGTCCCAAATAAACACTCAGAGGCTTATAATAATTATAAACTGTTTGGCCTATTGCTCAGGCTTATTACTAACTGGCTCTTATGACTTAAATTCACCTACAGTTCTTGTCTGTTTTAATCCCATGGCTTGGTACTTTTTTTCAGTGAGGCATTCTCATCTTGCTTCCTCTGCATCTGGCTGTTGAATGACTCTCTGCCTTTCCTCATTCCAGAATTCTCCTAGTCTGGTTGTCCTGTATATACTTCCTGCCTGGCTACTGGCCAATCAGAATTTTATTAAACCAATATAAGTGACAAATCTTTACAGTGTACAAGAGCATTATCCTACAGCATTAGTCTCATTCTGAAAATTCCTGGAGGCAGGATGACCATTTCAGACTGAGATAGAGATAAGAGCCAGTGGCTGACTGTTTTGCCTTTTGGACCTTCAGGTTGAAGCCCAATATCTGTCTCTGGGTTTTTATTAATCGTGCTACAACAGGAAAGTTATCTAAACTTGGAGCTTCACACATTGTACATCTTTGTAAACAAAAATATGATAGTCATTTTCCTGGGATGGGGTTGACTATACAATACACTGCTACTTGCCAGATGTAGAATAAGGAATCACACTAAGAGGGAAAAAATTAACCTAAATACATAATGAAATGCTAGATGAAAGGGTTTGGTTTTGGTCTTCAAGTGTTCTACATTAGGTACAGATGACATCAGGGACAGGCACTAAATAAAGGGTAACAACTCAGTAAAAAAACTAAAGTAACTGAATAGGAAGGAAATGGGGATGTCCTTAGTTAACTATAGTTAACTATACACAGCACACTTTATTTGAGACAGCTATTCTGCTCACCAAAGCAGTCATGCAAAAAAAAAAAAAAAAGAAAAAAAATTCTGTCAGGTAACTGCTATCTGAACAGCCTTCATAGGTTTCTCACTAAAATTTAATAAATTTCAGGTTTCTTTCCTCTGACACACAATATAGTCATCCCAGAAAACAATATAAATCAGTAATTCAAGATAAACAATCAATAATTTTGTTTGAGACACACATTAAAAAAAGAAAAGGAAAGAAAAGAAAAGAAAACTATATATATATGGAATGTAGCTGGGCACCCTGCATTTTACTTGCTAAGTCTACAAACTCAATGGCTTCCCTAGCCCAGCTCCTGTCTCCCTTTGAAGCTTCATTTTCGTGCATTTCTCTAAAGTGGTTTTCAGGTTCTTTGAAACACACGAGGTGTAGTTTTCTTGCTCCCGCACTGGCTCATTCTGCCACTCTTCCCTGCAATTCTTCTCTTATTTTGCTCTCTCTACTCAGCTGCGCACTACTCCACAGTCCCCCAATGAGTATACTTAGTCCCTGAAAACTTACTGCTTTTAGACATCTCTACTATTCTAATTTGGCACTTGGCAAACAACATTGTTATTTTTTAAACATTTTGACAGCAATGGCAAGAATGGCATCTTTAGTTTCCTACCTGTTATCCTTGCCTGACCACTCAGTCATGCTCTATATCTATCTTATAGATATACATGTTGATTCTGCAAGGCCTTTTTTTCCTCCAGCCTCTGGGTGGCTCATTCCTTGTCTGACACCATCAGTGTGGCAAGCAACAGAATCAGAATTTGAAAACTTAAGTACCACTTTAAAAGTGGTATGTAGTGGTACACACCTGAAATCACAGCTTTGGAGGTAAAAGACTAAGATTTCAGTGCCAGCTTAAATACACAGTGAGTTTGAAACTAGAGTGGGCGACATGAAACCATGTTTCAAAACCAAGCCCAAACCAACCTAAAAACAACAGAAAACAAAACAAAACAAAAAAACACCCACCCTGCTTTGACTCCAATACTATACTATCAAGTTTTTTTCTCAATGTCCCACCAATGTGTGTAGAACATCAGTTCTTCCTTTTCATTTCCTTGTCTTCCATTTTACCTCTGCTGACCAAGAATTACTAGCTGTCCAGGTTCTCTCTGTACAGCATCTGAAGCGTCTGCTCTACACACGGATCTCAAGCCTGCTGACGGCATCTTCTTGAGACTACTTTGCCTCTCCAAATTCAGCAGTGACCATTCTGCTAGGTGTATTGTGTTTAAAGATGCCAATTTCCTGAGTTCAACCCATCGTTTTCACTAATATTAGACACTTCCATCCAAGTCATAACTTTAAATATCTCCATTTTTCTATTTACTGGTCTTTGTCCCTAGAATCATCTACTTCCATGCTCAGCAGTTAAAATTTTTCAAGTTTTCACCCACAGCTACCTTTTTATAATTAGATTTTCCCGATTATCATCAGAAGTTGCTAGATTTCGGTTAAGAGGAAGGCCTCAGAGTTCATCTAGAATAATGTCCTTCACATTCATTTTATTGGATCCACATTTTATCTTCCTACTGGATAATATTTGAAAGCTAGAGACACAGCTCAGTTTTTTCATTGATCACACTATTGAGATTATCTACTATATTCCAGGAGACTTTGAACATGTACATAAATGTATCATATTATACATGTATTTGTCTGATATAAATTTGGACGCCTTAATATGACATGGAACAACTTTCATGGTCTTTCACCCCTGACTGAGGCACTTAACGTTTTAACATCTAACCTTACAAATAAGGAAATATTTTCCCTGACTCTTGGCATGGCCACAAAATGGAATGGGATCACACAAACCCCTCTATGCAGTTGAGTGGGTATGTTTGAAGAAAATTCAAAGCAAAGATGCCCTTAACATACCCAATGATGGTGCAGGGGACTTGTCTGTTCTGTCAATCATGTTTTAAATAAATGCTGATTGGCCAGGTAGGAAGTATAGGTGGGTCAACCAGACAGGAAGTAGAGGCAGGG
>JAQHUG010000037.1:9213047-9313747 GCA_028555095.1 Dicrostonyx torquatus
AAAAAATTCTGATGAAGCACAGCTATCTTAATATAAGAAGCATGGATTTTTGGATAGATTTGTGTTTTCATTTCAAATTTAGAGTTTATATTTGAACTTCATAATTTCCACAAACAATGACTCTTCTATCAGGAATGAGATAAATAAAAAGAAAAAAAAACCCTAAAAGTTGCATACTCTACAGCCTTCATTTTAGAAATAGTCAATGTAAACCCAGAGAAAGCCAATGAGGACTTTAAGATCATCCAGCTAACTAGAGCAGAACGAAGAGAGACCGGCTCACTCTGGGCTCATTCTCCCTCCGCCTTTGAAAATCACCAGCATTTACTCAGACCCTTTTGATTATTGAAATAAAGCACACTGTAAGACGCACATAATGGAATGTCATATTTGTTCAAAAGTTGTGTAGACATGCCCTCACTCCAGCAAAGGAAATACTCCAAGTCCATCTCCAAATATGACTTTTTCTAAGCAAACTAATTTATCCCAGAGCATTTAAGCCAATTCATATTTAACTGTAAAAGGGTCTTATGATGTAAGTGATGTTTAATACACTAAAGAGTATGGGTATTAAGAAAAATTGGAAGAACAATTCAACTGGTGACTTTGAAGGAGATGAGAGAAATGTTAGAGGATGTGTCATAACCCATGTATTAAAAACATTAAAAGGCCTTGAGAAAACCTGAATAATTAGGCTATTTAAATTGTGAATTAAACAGTGAGTTACCAAAGGGTAACAAAAATGAAAATTGTATACCAATGCTCATTTTATGGAAGGAATTGGAGGGAAGGCTTTTAATTAAATTTTATTTCAAAAAGTAAATTTTTTTACAGTGATCACAGACAGTTCAATAAGGGAAGAACTACCTAATAAGTTGTCATATTAGAAAACTTTTACACCTTTCTAAGCCTTAGGGGTCAAGCCACGTTTGGACTTTGATATATTTTGCACTCCAAGACAACAGAACTATTTTCCTTAAGTTAATACCAGAATTCCAGAGAAAGTCATGGAGTCTCTATTGCTGTAACTAATTGAGGAAATAATGATTTTTTTTATAATTAGTTAGAAGTTGATCTTCAGGACTCAGCATAGACCAGCATGTGGCAGATGCCTCTACAAAGTTTATGAGTACATTTGATTCTCTCTACCACATACAGTTCTAGCCATACCACAGACTTTTTTTTTATCATCAATGGGTATGTTTTTTATGCAACATTCTAATCTCATTTAAATATTTATCTTCTAGAACTCAGAGAGGCTAAAACTCAATCTATTCTTGTCTCCAATATTTGAGTACTGACATCCTTGCCCTATCTAAGGTTTCAGCAATGCTCAAGGATTAATCCACTCAATAGGAAAAAGGGAAAGGCAGTTTTTGGCAACCCTTACCTCCAGTTATGTATAGTCTGGATGTTGCAAATTTATTTCTCAGATCTATAGGTCATGGCATATGATTCCATATAATAACCTCCGCAATAAAACCACAACATTCATCATTCCAGAATAGACTAGTCTGTGTGAACATGTCATTGCCCAAATGATCCATCTATTACCTTCATCTCACCAAGACTGAGCTCATTACTTGAGAGTGAGCCCTGACTTATAGGTAATCAAGATGAGTCATGGTTTAGCACATGCATAAGGCAAAACTGAGCTAAGCCAGCATTTCAGGCTCTTGAACTTGTACTAGGAAAGGATTAAGAAATCAAAAACCTAGAGCTGAGGGTAGAAAGGCCAATCGAGAGGAATCCTTTAAGCAATATCACTAAGTAGAGAAAGGATGAAGACAAACAGACACACACAGTAGCTGTGTTGTGTACACTACAGACAGAACAACAGGATGCTAAAACATGCAGTCTACTTTGGAAAGGTCTGTGTAATCCTTCAGTGTCTAGAACAATCCATCTTTAGAAGATACTAACTGTGTCTATGACAGTTCTTTTAATTTTTGTCATCTTCCCCATATATAATGAATTGAATTTTCATAGATTTCTACAGATTATTATTCTAAGACAGAAATTGTTCCCACCCCTTCCTGATTGATGGAGCATAAGTGAATTTATTCCTCAAATGCTGGAGATTAGCTAGAAACTCAGCATTCATCTGAAAATGCTACACCATTCGCCTGGTTTGATAAGGTGCTTTCTGAACTATTTCCCTGCCTCGTGCAGAGATCCTGCTGTTTCCTTACGACTTTGCGTGCTATTACATGATCATCGCCAGCACAAGCATGTTAATATACACAGCTCAATGCGACTTAGTCTAGCACGGGCGACAGAGACCAAAATACTCCAATGCTCAAATGTGTACTTCCCCAACTGCTTCTTGTTAGGTATTTTAAGGCATTGGTTGATTAAATATCGGGTATCATTAACTCTAATTTTAACTTCAATTAAATGTTTAGGCTCCATTTAGCCTATGTTCACAAAATGGTGAGTCTAGTTTCTCATTTCCAATGTATTCAAAAGTGATTCTTAAGCTTCTGAATATTGTCCATGTTGGTTTATTTATCCAAAAGAGCTAATTTGTCACAACTTAAAGAACATATAAGTATCATGTTAAAGCTAAAACTAACATTAACTAAAAGTTTAATTTGATATCATGTTTTTAAGAGTGCCTCTTTTTAAATCCAAATGGTGAATACAGATGTGTGTTTGAAGAAAAAAAAATCACTTTTTTTTTTTATCATGGTCCCTTGTTACTGGCTCCATGTAAAGGGTGGACCCTGCTCAAGATTTTGGTCTCTTGTGGAAACAATTCACACTGCTTCCTTCAAAATATTTCGAATAGGTATATTCTTGGTGAGAGTCGTTTGAAAATCTCATTTCTAATAGGCTTGTTTTTTTTTTTTTTAAATAAAAGCTCTGTACCCAACACAATTATATGAGGGACATTGTCATCGATGTTATGATGATTGCATCCCACACTGATGGTGAATGTGCCTTTTCAGCTTACGTTGACCACTCAGTTGGAATGTTTGTGCTGGTTGTAAGGTTAGCAGATGATTAATGACGTGTTATAGACAGGTCCCTAGCTCATTTGTGAGGCAATAGGGGGATGTGTGAGTATTCTCATTCCCATAAAATGAACTTCCCCACCCTCATTCCAGGGAGATCTCTGTACTGTACCTGGACATCTCAGAAAGCTTTTTCTTTTTTGATTTATGAAAATGGAACTATGGGAAAGGCATATAATATAGATCAACCTTTATTGGGGGGCAAAAGGAAGTGAATTACAAGCTGCAGACACATTTTATTGATACTACAGTGGGGTTATCAGATAGAATGTGAAAGTCATTATTTGGGGTTTGCATTTGGACAAGGGATAGAGGAAGGGGAACATGAACTCAGACTGAAGTTCTTTTGTAGAGGCCATGTTTGACACCCTTCAAAGTCCTCCTTCCATCTCCCTACCACATGTCCCCAGCTGTCACTTTGAGGGACACAATAGACCTCAGTTGGCAGCTCAGTTGAACCCTGAAAGCTCTTCTAAGTCAGCACACACAGTCAAGGAACGAAATGTAGCTAGAACTTATATGTATGTTTACTGTATATGTTTTTCAGTGTTTCTAGATTAAAAAAAATTTCATTTGCCAATGATCCAGTGGGCTATAAATGAAATGATTATTAGTATACCTCTGTGGAGAAAGCTCTCTTAGTCCACTCACTGATGAGATAACTCTGTGGTATTAGAATAATCAACCTGCAGTATATTCTCCATTAATGCTTACAACTACCGCAGTTCATAAGCACTAGGAGACATTTATTCATTTACATAATATAGTGAGAAACTTTCACCCTTGTGAGACCATCCATTATCTCCCTGCTCTTCCCTGGAAGTATTTCAAATAGACACAATTATATTGAGGGCCATTTAATAATTACATGTCTAAATGACCAAACTTAAAGGAAATAAATATATGCAGTGACCAACACTAACTTAAGTGACTAAATTATAAACATATCTAGATATTACCGGTGACATTAGGCTTCTCAGCTTCCTCTGGCAGCAAGTACAATGGCGGGTCCGTGAGACTAGTATGTAAATAGGAAAAGTATTAATGCAAATTCCTCTTAGAACAGTTTCTGCATCACTATTAGTTTATGCAGTGACATTTGAAACTTATTTCCCCATCGTCTATCCTTTCCTAGTTAGCTACATCATGGCCACTGCCAAGGAGAGAAGGCACTGTCTGATCCACAGTTTGAAAGAAGTTTCTGAGATCCCTGTTATGAAATTGCAAAAGTTTAGATAATTCATTCAAGCTTGGCTTTTTTTTCATGCACTTTTCTAAAGAAAATTTAAAGTGTCAAAAATACATATCTTGTGCTCATTATTAAATGCTAAATACCACCGTGTTGTGAGCTGCCTCGTGGCCATTAGAAAGGAAACAGGTGTTCTGATAGATTATAAAGTGTGAGTCAGATGATGTGCAGGACAGGATTTTAATGAAGCTGCTCATGTAGAACTCTGACTGGCCTCTGGAATGTGATGCTCAAACCCGGAGAGTAGTCTTCAAGACAAAAAAATTGCAGGGATACAACTCAGGAAGCACTCATTAATAATCAACAAGTAAATGGGATGTGGAAAATCATTATATTGAGATGTCTTTGCATTTCAATGCAATTTAATACAGCACTAGCCTCAGGAGAAGGTGGGCATCGTTTGAAAGGATGTTCAAGTCTCTGTACATATGCAAATATAGGAAGAATGCCTCTTATTTACATTAAGTTCTTAGTAAAGACCATGCCCAAAGCCAGGATTCTAGGTGTATCGTTTTATGAGAGATGAGGGATAGCTTTGGAGCATAGCATCAAAGAATCATCCTCCACCCTTTCATTAGTGTTCTACCTAAAGATGTGTAAAGCATCAATTAATTTCTCATGAAAATGCCTCAAGAATATATATAATGAAATCCATTTAGACTTTTGGAGGGTGGGAAAAATTTCAAACGAAAGATCTAGATTACAAATCTCGAAGCTCTTTCCATGTTGGAAAGTAGAGACTATCCCTTAAATTAGCTGGCATTTTCCATGAACAATCATGGATTTTGACATGGTTAGACTATGGGCCTGATCCTTTGAGACTCTGGTCACTCTAAATGGCCAGATCACACAGCAGGACAGCATTAGTCTGCAGCTCTCTCGCTAGGACAGAGTTAAGAAGCCTTCTGTCTATACTGTGGGTTCCACAGCCTTTAATTTATCTTCTTACCCAGTCCCTAGCTCCTCCATGCTCTTTGTCATATAGGCTTGGTAGAGAACTTCCAACCACTTCCTAAAAGGATATGAAAGTCAGTTTTTTTTTTTTTTTTTTTTTTTTTAGGGATCTTTCTGGATGCTCCCGTCTGGGTCTGCTCCTACCACCTGTCCATGCTGCCTATCTCTCTTCCTTTCATATCTCCTAATAAAGCTCTTCTTCCAGTGTTAAAGGAAAAGCTGCTTCTTCCCTTTAATAATTTATAATGCCCTCTTGATACGATGTCCTCTACATCTGAATATTCTCCTACCTCAACTTCTCATGGCTCCCATGGTCAAAGGCCCCCTCTCCTAATAAAACTCATTCCTGAAATGTGTGTTTGAGCATTTTTTTTTCTCAAGCCACTGAACACCCTTGCCAAAGTCATCCTTCATTCAGTATTTAGTTCCTTCTACAGAAGTCTGGGTCACATCAGATTATTGTAATCTCTGCCACTGTTTTATTTTTTAAATGTTTATGTGTATGGGTGTTTTGACCACATGCATGTTTGGGCGCTTCATGTGTGCCTGGTTCCCATGGAGGCTAGGAGTGGTCATAGGTCATATAATCCTGTTACTGGAGTTACAGGTGGCTGTGAGCTGTCATGAGGGTGCTGAGAATGGAACCCAAGTCTCCTGGAAGAGCGACTAGTGTCTTTAACTGAGCCACCTCCTCAGATGCCTTTCCTTTAGATGGTTTCATTTGTTTCAAGAGTATAACTACACAGATATTTTGGTTCATGCTTGGCAATCATTATCAATTTACAATTCTGAAGAAAAATGTGTCCTGAGGCTAGTACTTTAGCTATTTTACAACAAAAATTACTGAAGAGTTCATCAAATGAACAAAAAATTTCAATTGAATAGAATTTCCTTTGGGCAAATGAATGTAATTAATAAGAAAATGGAAATGTATTTGTTTTTATTTGTCCCAAGTATTTGTAGATGAAACCAAATATTGGCCTATGATTGACTTATCTCTTTTTTTCTGATGCTTTTATTTTTTCCAGAGCAAGGGCCGGAAACCTTCTTTCTTGGTATTCCTATGGTTTGATACCTGTACCCATAGCCAATAAAAGGATTTCATAAATAATTGCTTGCATAAATGAATGAGGAGTCAAGGCATGGTACATACTTCTGAAAAGAACCAGTAAAAAGAGTGCATGAAAAGATACTCGACAAATATGTCCCAAATTATGCCTTTTGATTTTAAAAAAAACGTATAAGATCTGTGAATGAATCGATACTATATATAACCTATACTTTTTTTTTTCAGATACGAATAAAGCCTATTTCCTTCTGTTGCAACGACTCCAGTACATTCTTCCTGCAACCCACACCTGTCTGTGGCCAGCAGAAGCAGTGCCACTGTTCCAGATCTGCTCATGGGCAAATAGTCTGCAGATCGAGCCATGTTTAAGCTTCATGCTTAGATGCGCTTTGCCGGTGACATTATCTACCAGATTTAAAGGGAACTCCATTTCCTGTGGATGGGAGCCAATAAGACTTTACTCTCATTCTTGTATTTACCTAAGATGTTGCTGGCTCAGGGTGTTTCCCCCATTCTCCCGTCGTCACAGTTCACATTTCCACCTCAGCACATGCCGTTCTATTTGTAGGCACGGTACTTGCTCTGGCTCCATGCCAATGTGTTCAGCTTGTCAGTCCTTGGGGTCGTGCACTTGCGCTAAGAACGTTTCTGATGCTTCCCAAGAATCCTCTCATTCCTCTGCAACCTTGCACCGGCATTGCTAATCACCGCTTGCCACTTCTTATTACTAATTATTGCCATTGTTAGGCTTACAGAAATACTGAATTTGTCACTATATTTTAAACCTGGGAAAAGCTCCGAATGTCTTCATAGTATCACACTCGCACCAGCTATTTCCTGAAGTTTCCAAGGGTTTGAGTGCTTCTGTGGGAATCCTTCTAGGAAGCCAGTGGCCCCTGTCTTCTCTCTATAACATGGCTAACTCCTTTGAAGACAGGAAACATGATGTCTTCCCACTTTCAGGAGTTTGCCTGAGATCACGGGCACGTGCACCGATACTCAAGGGTAATTTTGGATAAATAACAGAAGAGGCCGGGGTTGGAAATGTTCAGATGCCATGTGGCCACTGAGTTCGAGAGAAAGAAAAGCTTCATCCTCCAACATTGTTTGTCTTCCTACCCAAAGAAGCCTAGCACCGATTCAACCACAGAGATACCCAGGAGAGCAGGGGCTTAGTCAGCAGGATGATGGCTGCAGTCAAGTCAACAGATCAGCTAACAACAGGATGTCGGTAAAGGATAAACTACTTTTCCTCCCAGAGATGTGGCTCCTGAATGTCTACGGTGTGGTAATTTGAGAATTGCAGGACATCACTGATTTTCACAGTTAAGAATAAGTATGCTTTATTAGAGCTGATAAAGAAGAGATCCAGTCCATCCGGCCATGCTCAATTGCTCTAATGGGATTGTTCTAGAAGCTTCTGTCACTGGCATGTCTACCAAAGCCAGAGTCTAGCATGCCAGAACAAACATTTAGAAACATAACTACGGAGGCTCTGCAGATGATATGCATATTCAAATGGCTCATAAGGCAATCAAATGTTTACTGTAAAACTAATCTGTCTTTCTAGCACCCTTATTTAAGCAGGTATTGGCTGTTTACTTTCCTTTTATGGAATCTGACTCTATTATTGAAATAGTATTATGTGTTTTATTGCCTCTGAACATCTCTAAGTAAAACACATTTTAATGTTCAAGTAAGTAGGTTTAAAGAGTTTTTTTCAAAGCCCCTCCCTGAGTCCTTGGGTCACAAGAGTGACCAAGGAAGACAAAAGAGAACCCAAAGTAAACCGTTACTCTTTGCTTTCTATCAAATTAAATTAAAGCCAACAAATGGCAAGAGCCTCAGTGGAATGAGTTACAGATTTTATCTCATGCCTATGAAAAATGAGACTTCAGGGGAACCTTTGTGTGTCGACTCTTCCACAGTAAAATCGTATCTTCAAACAGTCACACCTAGTCCCATTTTCTTGCAAAATCCAATCCTCTATCACATCTTTATTCTTGTACTAATCAATTATCATTTAAGGGCGCTGACAACCAGAACTGCCCCGCGATTGCTCTTATCATCTTTGCTTCACCAGAAGATATAATACTGCAACTTAGCCATTTAAAATTATAAAAGAGGGAAAAACACAAGAAAACCACTTCATAAAAATAGACACCGTAAAGGTTCAGGCGCAGAAAAAAAATTAAATTGCTTTCACTGGGGTTCCGTTCTGACATCTGTGCCACTTGAGGGCAATGGATAGGCCATATTTTAAAAATAATTTTGTAACAAATCTCAGCTGTGTTCTGAACCTAAGAGCTGTAGTTAGGAAGCTAAATATATTGCCAAAGAAAGCTCAGAAGAGAAAGAAAGACTCTCCTCCATTTTGCTTATTTAGACCAGTACCTTTGATGAGTTTTGTTTTAGTCAAAGAGTCTGGTGCATCCCAGAGTGTAGAGATTATAATCCATAGAATCTGAAGTAAATATGACAGTTATTACACACTATCATAGGCCTTAGCATCCAGTATGTGTCCATGTAAAATGAGCTCTTTTTGACACACTGCTGATCACACTCTTTATTGAAAGCATTATTCAAAGTACCTGGAAAAACTAACAATAATTTCCAAAATTGCTTCTATGAACTGCTGCCTCAACTGAGGAATTCTACTTCAATTCCATGCCTCATGAGGAAAGATGGAAATGAAGGCTTCCCTCCTTATTTAATAACCTTGACCCTCACCTTAGTGGAACTGGTGAAACAAGCAGTTGGATCTATCTAGCCAATAGACCCTCAGTGCTTCCCCCTTGGCATAATTAACTGATCATCACTCATGATCATGCATAGTCTACAAGGCATACAAGATGGTTATGACCCATGAACAGAAGCTTGCAATCATAATTCTTGCCTATTTTCTTCTTCAGAGAGGGGGAAATTTAGATTCAGTAAGGAGGAATGAATTTTTTTCTGCCACAAACCTAGTTAATGGCCATCTTGACTGCTACACTCATTGCAAATCCCCCTGTGACATGCCAGTTCCTAGAATTGGTAGAAATGAAGCATTAAGGCTGATGAGTGATGGGAAGAACGCTTACTCTGTCATAGGGAGGAGATAGAAGTAACAACTAGTGTGAAGCTGTTTCTGGCCCTTCCATCCCAGGACCAGATGATCCCGCTTTCCCCTAATACTGAATTCATGCTTTACATCCGCACTGAGATGTTCACCCTATGGGCTTCTCACACCGAAGCAGTCACTTCTACTCTAACTTCCTAGTCTTTCATTTGTTTCATTGGAGGACACTCAAAGTTGATTAGTGCAGACTGTATTCACAGTTTACCAGGTTGTGTAGTATTTAAGGACATCAGGCTCTCCCAATTTACCATTGATTGGGTGCTAATTCTTCACCAAGGTACTTTCCTCATAAGGTTTATACAAGCTGTGGGACAAAGGATCTAGAACAAACCATAGAAGGTAATGTAGACATGAAGAATAGTTGGGTGTCATATTCAAACAGGACCTCTTAGTTCCTTCTTTGAAGACTTTTCCCCAGTATTCCTCAGCATAATTGACTAGCAGCCATTTCATCACAAGCAAGAAATGATAAAGAGATTATGATTTCATTATTAACACATGACCAACATGAAGATTGCAAATATGTGTTGCAAAATGCCGGGAGTGTCACCATTGCTATCCGGATAACGTGAATCTAATTGTACGTGAATTTTCCACTGTCCAAACACAAAACGAGATGAAACAAAATACAAAACTAAAGTCAGTTAAGATGGTAGCATCTTTTCTTCCCTTCTTCAATATTTCTTGAGAAACTTTTATAATATGAAGCACAAATTCGGGCCCTCTATGTCGATTTTCTTTCCCGTTTGAGGTGTTCTTTGAGGACTGATGACATTTTTGCAGAGAATAAGGGGCGCTTTACAAATAGTTAATGACAGCTAGCTTGCTTTAATGTAACTTAAGAATTGGCTAGATGCAGTGAAATGTGCCACAGAGATGGTCATGGATATGCTATTATTTTGAGGAAATTCAGATTAGTGGGAGCAAGAGAAAGTGCTTCCAACAGGTGAATCTATACTGCTGCATAAGAAAGAAAAAGTATAAATTTGAACTTTTTCAAGGTGAAGTTACATATATGTGTCTGTGTGTGTATATGTGGAATATATATATATATATAACATTTCAAATTAAGTAAATGCATTTTGTATTTAAAAAATAAACATCAGTTAAACTAAATGGGACACATATTTATTGAGAACCAGTTTGTGCTCAGCTCCGCTGCAGAAGCAAATCAATACAACCCACTGAATTACTTCTGAAAATTCAGCGAATAATACAGTACCTGTGGGAAGCCAAGCACACGTGGTGGCAGGTAAATATCATCCAATTCGTCACCCTCATTTTTGCTTCAGGTTTGACTGTCATACAGTGCTTTGCCCGTTTACTATTTCTAGCATATGGGCATGGGAGTCAAACCAGCGTGGGTCCAAATACTGGGTTTGCCACTCAGTAGCTTTGAAACTGTGTGTGGCTACTCGACCTCCCCAAGCCTAGCGTGGAGTGTTACATAATGAGAGCATCTTCACTTAATAGCCTCATTGTTTCAAATCATGCACAGCAATGCCGGCAGAAGGCTTAGCATGGTTCCTGGCACATGATAAGTGCTCAGTAGATGTTCCCCTTACTACTGTTATCACTAATAGCAATGACCTCTGCTAGAGAAGTCAAATATCTTTAATTACCCATTAAATTTCAAATTATTAGATTCTCATTTATGTAATTGTTACAAATCAAAATATCACAATTGGGATAAGAAATATAATCCCAAGAAAGAATCGACCCAAAATAAATGCTTTAATTAAGTGCCAATTAAGGGTACCTACCTACCTTAAAACTTGCACTTAAAGTACACCTGACGAGTGACTGCAGTTTTTCAAGCTATTCCTGTCTCTTTGGCATTTTGAATGTCCTCAATTACTCCAAGTAAGGGAAAACAACCTCTAAATAAATCTCCCATGTGAGGAAACAGATTTGATGGCGACTCGAGGGGAAACGAAACATTATTCTCACTACAATTAGAATTTGTAATATACATACTTTAAGGACAATTAGTCTACAGCCAATGGAAATTACACGATCTGACAGTTATGAGCAATCTCCCGAGGTGGTGAAAACAGAGAAGAAGAATGACCTTTATTCACCATGATGGAAAAGAAAACTCCCTGAACATTAAAGGAAATGTCACATATTAGGGAAACCTTGCAACTGTGGTGCTAAGGCATATGCATAAATCTGAGAGAGAGAATCCATGCAACTACAGTTTGTTTGGTAAAGTGGACAAAATAAAAGGAAGCATCAACTACCACTTTTTGCTTCTTTTGTGACAGCCTGTAATTATGGCCTATCTCTCTTTCCCACCGTCAGCTTAGAGTGTGTGCCTCCGAATGGTGTGTTTGGGGTGGTAACACAAAGGAGGGCTGCCGCACTCCTTCCTCTTGTCTCTATTATTTTCTTTTCCTTCTCCTTTCAAAGACTGACTATGTGGAGCCATTAGGATGTGGTTCATAATTTAATTGAGCTGAGGTTTACACTCATAACTAAACAATAAAGTTAAAGTAATGAGTTTCAATCACAGGACTCTAGCACATGGTTTAATTTACATAGATAATTAAAATCGCCACCCCTACTGTCCTTCCTTTGTACTTGAAGCTGTACTAGCAAGATAGCTAGATAGTACCAGTGCCCCCTTCCCATTAAAGGGAAATGGAGAGCCTACAGAGGGTGTGGCAACTCATTCCAATCTAATTCCCCAGCCCCCTTTCAAAGCTAAAAATGCTTACAGTAAAATGCGTTTAGGCCAATTGTTTTTAACTTTCGGGTGAAAATTATTCTTATAATTAAGGAAAGTTCAGCACACTGGCTGGGTGCACGCATCAGTAGAAAGCATCACGTGTTCCTTCACTTTCCCCCAGTGTTCTGCCAGAACTCCTTCGTCAGCTTGCGTTGGGTATCTTTATCTGTTGAGTCACGGGCTCCTGCTGTGGGCAGTAATTTCTCATTCCACTAAGCATTCCCAGACTATTATTTAACCGCCAGAGTCCCATAGTGGAGTGACAAGTTCTAATTTTATAGATGGAAGAATAAGAAATTCTACAGAGGAATAATCTCTATGGATTTCATTTTCACACAAAACATGAATGAGGAGTCTAATGTCACCTTTGTGATAATTGTTATTTATCAGTAAGCCCTTTTACCTATCTAGCTACAGTAACCTGCTGGTTGTTGTGGTTTTCTACTAGCTTTTGTTGAGCTTTGCAACAAAAGTTCTGGCTAAAGCAGCCTGATACTCTTTGACAGAATTGAAGGAGAAGCCATTATTGCTGTTGACACTAATGCTGCCATTTGCATGATGTTACTCGGGCCAAGCCAGAGATGGGACGCCTACCATCATTCTGAACTGTGAGTCTACAGCGCTGACAGGTACTGTACTTTAGAGTCCTGCTTTAGTGTGTGTCCTACTTTTCAGCGAGGTTGAGAATTTTATTTAAAGGATATATGCTGTGCCATATGTAATATAGGTATCTTTGGTAGATGGCATTGTGATTTTAACATTATAGTACATAATTACACCCATAATAGTGACTAAAGAGAAGTTCTGTTTGAATGGGGAGTGACACAGAGTTTGAATCTACAGTCTGCAGTTAGTGAGAAGCTTATGCTGAAAACTAAAGAAATGAAAATCTTTTGTAAGTAATGCGGTTTAAAAGTGGGTTCCGATGAAAATATATTTTCTTTTGAAATTCTGACAAAGAGCTACTATTCTATTTATCTGAAATCAAGACATATTTGACAACATTACAAACAGTACGTGGAAAATTGATAGATGAACTCTCAGAGACAATACATGCAAAGCTACTTCAGTTAGAAAAACCCGGCAGATTTTTGTTTGTTTGTTTTTGTTTTGTTTTAACATTATGGAGCAGCAATAAACGGATGCTTCATATAGGAAGTTGTTGAAGTCTGATGGTTAATTATGTGAGGAAAGATCTCATAGTCACAAGCAAACTAATTTATTTTTTAAACTAATTTAAAAATTTTAGATGTGTTTAAATAACGAGTTCAAGATGGTAGATACTTTTTAAAGCCAGAAACTCATGTCCAGAAATATCTTCAAAGACTAGAATGCACCTGGTCTTATTTATGGATATTTTTAAAAAACTCATTAATATTCTGTAATGAGAATTTAAGAATTCAATGAAGTGGTGCTGTTAAACGGATAGTTTTAAAGACTTCTCTTGTTTCTCTACACTTGCTTACCTTAATAATGGGAATTTGGACACCAGAAAATGGAACAGAAGTCAAGCAACCCTTAAGTGTCATTATGCCAAATCAACCCTCAGACTGCAAATGTGACTGGATTGCTGAGTCTTATTTACTAAAAATAGTTTTAACTACAACTTCAGACATCAGCATATTTGCAGCAGTAAAACACCGAGTTATTTTTCTTTATGAAATGTCATTGACACATGGCTCAAGTGTTTTGTTGCCAGCTTGTGCTGAAGACTGTTTAACAGTTAGTTTGTAGTTAGATCAATCCTTTCTATATTGTGCATAGTGGAAGCTTCCCAGAAGAATTATAAAGATGTTTACAAGTAGGCAGAAAGAGTAACGTGATTGCTGAAATTCAGTAGCCCAGTTATCATTACTCTGACCATATGGCAATAATCAGTTATATGGATTCTAAAATGTTCTGCTAGAGCACCTACGTGGATGCTACACACTAACATAAGAACACAGGGTGGAGCTGCTACTGTATTCAAAGGGAGCTGTTTGAAAGAATCTCAGTCCTTGCCAGCCACTCCTGTGTTGTCATTTCTGTCTGGAATGCTTCCTTTCACTTGTCCCAGGACTAAGTACCACTCAAAAGTTGGCAGTCTGGTTTTAACCATCCTATTCATATAAGGATTTTTTTCCCGAAATCTAACAATTTTTCACCTTTTTCCTTCACAGAATTTGTTAAAATCAGTAATTTCAAATCTTACATGTGTTTGCACTTCATGTCTGCCTCTTTGATGTTTCTGTTTTATCTCTAGTAGATGAATATTTTCTGAATGAATGAATGAATGTCCAATTGGTGTCATTCCCATCTCATACATATTTTAAGGCATGTCTAGGCTTTATACACATGGTGTTTTTTTTTTCCAACAACATAGTTACCCTGCATTTGAAATTGTCTCCCTCTCAGTTAGTTTTTGTATGATGCTCCAGCTGTCGGACAAAGTAATGCTTTTCCTGGCTCCCATAACCTCGTATGTGTGTGTGTGTGTGTGTGTGTGTGTGTGTGTGTGTGTGTGTGTGTGTGTGTTCCTGAGTTGTAAACACAAGAACTCCAAAGAACTAAGTAGTGGTTGATACCATCATGTACTCTCCGCTCTAGAGTGAAGCCTCACAGAATGATATAAATGGAAGAATAATCATGGATATTATAAACATGTTTTGCATTTGAGTAATTTGCACATGTTAAAGATTTGATGTACCTAATAATTCATCAGCCTTTTCCACATGCAAAGCAAGAAAATGATAGCATCAGTTTGAATATCAAACACAATGATGGCAAGGCAGCGTTCAATCATCCATGCTAATGGGACAGATACAATCATCCCCACCAATAAAAGCAAGCGGCTCTGCTCCTCTGGTCTGCTCTTCCCTTTAGCCCCTGGGAGATCTGATAAAAGGTGAAAAGATGGGAATGCCACCTTCCTTTCTGCCCCTGGGTGGTACCCTTCTATTGCTGTCACTCAAAAGAATATGAGGAATGCCCTTCAGAGAGAGAGAGAGAAAAAAAAATGAGAAAGAAGAAGGGAAAGTGACTTAAGAAGTTTGGAGAAGGAGGATCCAGTGTTCAAGACCAGCCCCTGTGCCTCAGGGAGAATCACTAGAAGCCTAAAAGAGAAAAATAAAGGGGTAGGCATTCTGCTCCATGGTAGGACAGCTGCCAGCCATGTGTCTGGTCCAGGGCTCGATCTTTATAGCAAAAGCAAAGTAAAATTAAAAATCAAATAGAAACCTCCCAAAGAGAATAATGTATAGATACTATTAATACATCCTGACATACCCCGTGGGAATTTTATTCCAGGAAACATTCTATACCACCCAGCAGAGATTTGCCAGTAGCAGGAAACAAGATGACATTTACCCTGGATTAAGCCAAACACCTGGAGACTGGTCTAATCTCCATATTATCCAAGGGCATTAACAAGGTTCAGCAAAGTGCCCAGAATTTCATGTGCATAGCCCCTATCTTCAGAGTCACTCAGTTCTTCATGGTCTTCCACCTCCAAGTGGTTAAAGCAACATTTCTTCCAGTGAGATGCGTGTAATTTTTCATTATATGCTTTCAAATCAAGCTCTCGTCTTAGAAAACAGAAACAGAAAATCAACATCGTGAAGTATTATAGATTTTGCATGTCTAAATAGCTGTGATAAATTAGTCACAGTTACAATGAACTGTAGGAAAAATCTACAGGCAATATATTGCTTTTGCGATTTTTATATTAAAGTAAAAGAAAACCCTCAAGTAATATTATATAACAAATTATTGCAACATTGGTTGGCGGTAAAAGTAATTTAAATAAGATTAATTCAACAACCTTTAAATATCAATAAGTAATAAATATCTTCATGCATGGGGGTCCACATTTCACTTTATTTAGAAATAATGAATAATGCCAGTTTCCTAATATAACCCTAATAACAGAATAGGAACCCTCTTCACTTTAGTAATTTCCATTAGAAGAAATTAAGTACCCTTTCCATTTGACAGGAGCTGCATCTGTTTCGTGTTAGGAAGTGATGTGCAGAAGTTCTCAGGTTAACTTTACAAAGGAAAAACAAAAGGACCCACAACAGACTTGCCAGAAAAACATGGGATCAAACCCAGAGATCTTTCTTTTACATTGAGTGCTTCTGAAACTTAATGGGAAGTCACTGCCAAGACTCAGATATAATTTGTTTTTGATGGTGAGGTCCGGGTGCCTTTGGCAATTTATTTTGTATTCTTTTCAACAATATTTGGTATTTATTTTCAACACGTACAATAGAAAGGATGTTAGTCTCCTAACTGGCATGGTTGTCCCAACCCTTAAGATGCCATAATGATTCTTGTCTTCCTTTTTCCTCTCTCATACCTTCCCTCATTCCACCTTAAGGACTCGGTTTTCACTGAGGTCCTGTCTTGGTGAAGAATTTGCAGAGCAATGATAAAGGAAGGTTCAAAATTGCTTGTGGTACATATTCCTAGTGATTTTTTACTCAATACTTCTATTTTTGATAAAAAATTTATAATAATTGCAATGATTTTTCATTGTGGGACATAAAGTTGTTTTTTTTCTTTTAAATGATTTTTTTTTCTTTTGATTCAACATGCAGCTGAACCTGACCAGGGACTCACAGCCTTCCTTCCTTGGCTTCTTCACTGCTGGGAATGTAGGTATACTCTACTATGCCTGAAAGAGCTATTTTAGTTTACAGCTGCTTATTATATTTCTAAATAATTACAACAAAACACATTGCTTTGATTAGTGAAAGTCAACAACCTCAAAATACAATTCTTAAGCTTAAATTTGCTCTTGCCTAAAAAGAGAAAAAGAAAAGGAAAGCAGTTAAGAAGATCAGTTAGGAAGGTTGGAGCAAGAAGTTCGGAAGTTCAAGGTCTGCCTTAAGAAATTCACAAAGAATAATACAGTCTTGCGTATCTTACATAAATAGCCTGTGTGGAGCAAAGTTGTGGGTGTGACTTGATTTAGAAACTGAGGAGCGCGGGAGGTGAGCTAGGGATGAACCAACCATCTGCACTTCTCAGACACTGGGGCATCTGTTCTGAAGAGAAAAAAGGTGATACCATAACTGGGGGAACAAACTGCACAACTGAAGCTAAGGAGGAGCAGGGACCAAGTCCTGAGGAGTGGAATGTGAGCCTGAGGCTGAACAGAGCCTGCAAAGACAAGGAAGGATGGTTACTCAACTCCATTTGCTAAGAAGGCTGCAGGGGACTTTGAAAAATAATTTGGTTAAACAGACAGACAAGACAAACCACAAACAAAATATAACTCCTGTGGCAATATTAAGAAACACATTGCTTGATTGTTTTCATCTGATTTTTCTGTATTGGATAAAGGAGGTATTGCTGTAGCTGTCCTCGATGGCAGTGTACAAGCGCTCTGGAAGTTCGTTGGAAATGGCTCTTTATTAGCAGATGTTTCAAGGTCTGACACAGGGATGGATAGCAGGAAAGAGATTCAATAATCCAAGGACAAGACCTTCTAAAACAGTGGATCTCAATGAAGCATTGGTGACTTTAACTAATACCAGCCATTCAGCTGCATGTCGTCCCAGCCTGACTGTAGACAACTTGAAATGAGAAATGACTTAACCATGCAAACTGCAGTGTCCTATTATAACTAAATACACCATTACCGAGAGACATAAAAACATGTTGGAAGGAGCTCAAGGAAGAATTGAAAATAACTAAGCTTTTCTGTGTTGTTTATCCAATGAATATTAAAAGTTGGAGCTGAGTGAAATAACAGTTAAAGAAAATGAAGCAAATAAATAGATTGGAAAAACTGTAATTTGGAAGGAGCATTTTATTTGTGTCTGGAGCATACGCTACATTTTTCTTTCATTAAGCTGCTGCACGCTGTTTTCTTGTATCCACTCATCCTATTAGTTCCCCATTCATAATTTGACCACTTCGTCCTGATTTTCAAATGAAAAGGAAGAAATAGGTCACTGTAGTTCATTCACCACAGGCTGCAGATACATTGAACTCAAAAACACCAGTGAATTTTTTGGGTGGCCCCCATGTACCACACTACCGCAGTCACAGTCTGACACTGTCTTGGGTAAATGTATGTGTTCTGGCCATGTTATAAGGGAAAGGTGGTCAGAGCTCATCTCAGAATCAAATATTCCAAGCACATCTTAGCCATGCCAAAAATATCTGGAGCAAGTACTATGGCCTAGTAACACACACACACACACACACACACACACACACACTTCAAGTTTTACACCATCTTTGTCAAATGTCAAGTTTAGAAAAGTGGGTCCCTTTAGGGAGTGTGGCAATTACACAAACAATAGCAAAAGCCACACAATCATTAATTTGCTGATAAAGATTGCTAAGATTGACAGTCAAAACCAAAAATAAGGTAGAGGATGTAGAAAAGTCCAGTAACAGTGTCTCCAAATATTCCTAAGAAAGAAGGAAGTGGTTGTTTTCCAGATCTTCTCCAACAGTTTCCATCAGGTCAAGACAACAATGGGCCTGTGTCACTGTTAGTGTCAAATGAGCATCATATAAATGGGCAGAGCATAGGTAGAGAAAGGAGATGGAAGAAAGATGTGGTAAGTAGGCATGGGGAGGGCAAAGTTGGCATAAGCTGACAAACAAAAATGTGCCAAGCGTATGTCCAGAACCACTGAAGAGGCACAATTTAGGTAAATATCTAAGCAACCCATGCTGAATGCCACCACCATGTAGAAGGAAGACAGAACATGCATTTTGCTCAGGAGTCTACTCCTCTGGCCCAGTATTGGCTATTTGGTGCTGAATGTCGCAGTAGAGAAGACACACAGAGCTAAAGGGTGTGAGTCTTGTCTTTAAGAAGTTTAAAGGTCTAGTCTGAATGGCAGGTGCTCAAAATAGCTGTACCACTATACGCCAAGATGCAAGGTTAGGGAAACCGGTGCCTTCAACAGAGTCAAGAAAACAATGTTGCAGGTCATCATAGTAGTTTGGGGAGTGAAGACAGGAAGATCAGGGGGAAAAGACACAAGAAGGAAATTAAAACAACATTACAGCTTAGATAATACTGGTACCCAAAGGCCCATGTATTAAGACTTGGCCCTCAACCCACAGCACTATGGATGGATGCTGGAGCCTTTAAGAAATAGAGACTCATAAAAGACATTTTGTCATTGGGTTCATAGCCTTGAAGAAATGATAGAAACTTGATCTTCTCGACTCTCGTTTTTTGGCCCCTTCACCCCACTCTACCCTACATATGGTCCCACCAAGATGTATTGAATCACCACAGCACCCAAAGCAATTGGATTGACAACAAATTAAAATCTCTAAAACTGTGAGCCCAAATCATCCTTTTCTCTTTGATTATCTTGGATTCTCTCAGGCGTTTTATTAAAGTAACAGAAGCTGAAACAATTAAGTAAAATTTATATGCTAAAGAAGGAAAAGAGAGGAAATTACAGTAGGAGAAACTTGACCTGCACTCTCTGTGAATGGATAAACAGAAATTCTTTGTAGGGGGCCATGATCGGGAATTGTAAGCAGCAACCTACTGGGAAATAAAACGGCTGGAGGAGAGTACCGATAGACTAGGCCATTTAGTAAGGTCTAAGTTTGGGTATCACCTTCAAAAGAATGAATTACATCCATAGCAGTGTAAGTTTTCAAAGATTTTATAGCTGAAGAAGAAGAAGAACAATAAAAACAACAAAAACAAACAAATAATAACAACAACAAAAACAAACAAATAATAACAACAATAAAAACAAAACAAGCATGAAAACTTGTGCGTCTTGGAGAAAACAGGAAGATTTGATGAATTGCCTTCTCCCGTGGACATGAAGTTATCAATTCTGGTTATTCAAATTCCCATTGCATCTCACTTTGGCTGACCTCATCCCCCTGCCCCAGAACTTTCCACTTCTTTCCTAGATATAATTTGAAATCAGGAAGAAGAATCAAGGTAGTTTCCTTATGAGCTGCCTGCCTAGAATTCTGACTTTAGTCTAGGAAAAGAAGAAGAAATGAGGTCAAGTGTCTGCTCGCTTTCCCTAGCATATTGTGACCACTCACTGTTTTAGCAGTTCTCTGACCTTTATGTCTCTTATTTCCTTGGCTATTGTCCTTTACTTTTTTCCTCTGTCTCAAAATTTAAAAAAATTGATACATAATATGAAAAACTAAGTGACAGTTCATATCGTGGACTAATTTTACATTAGTCTGAACTGAACATGAATATAGAAATTACTGCTTAGCAATGTTAAGTGTCCTAAGGTATAGAATCAGTATTTATATTTGGGCATGACATTTATTTGACAATATTCTCAAAGGCATAATAGGATAGTCCCCAACTAAATATGATCTGCTGTAGGGGCCAAGGTCATTTTAATGTTGTCACCTCTGTTCCAGGCCTTTCACTTAGCTATCCACCTTTCCCTCCTCCTTACTTCTCTCCATTCCTCCTCCTGCCATTGTCAACGCTCTTCCTCTCCTTCTCCCTCCCTATTCCTCTTGCACACATACATCCCACATATACTATTCTTAAAATGTGGGCATTCACAACATACCTGATAGAATATGAAGTCAGTTCGGCACCTCATCTCATATATACCTTCTAGAATGCATGTACTTCTATAGTTTTGTGATACATCGCTCTTTCAGCACACACAAACACCACAGAATACACTCTTGCCCATGAACCTGCATGCACATACCTGTTAGTATATACATACACCTTAGCTGGATAAAGGCAAAGACAATACCTGCCAGGCAAGACATCCCCTTCGGGGATCCTTTCAGATCTACTCCAGTGACACCTTTGCTAATTGAAGACAGCACCAAACTCTTGGGAGCATTGCTTTGAAATCATCCTTTTATTTTTTCTTCATGGGAATTTCAAACAGGTCCCAGTGTACAGAGAACCAGAAATGCACACCCATGTGCTCACAATTCAGCTACAACACTCTGCAGCTACGAACCATTCATTTTTCTTTTTCTAGTCCTCTGTACCTTAATCCTACACCAGAGAATTTAAAAACAAATTTAAGAAAAAAAAATGTAACTGGGTTCATCAATACTTCATTAACCAATTCTAGAGCAGAAGTTCTTTTGGAAAAGCCTTCTCCTTGCCCACTTCTAGCCCTTGTCCTCCAGTTTGCCCTAAAATCTTTTCATTTTCTAATCCCCTTACACTGAATTAACCCAGAATTGCTATGCTGTTTGAAACCATGGGAGAGTCCTGAAAAGATCTGTGCTTGCTGACATCTTATGGCAGAGCAGGACAGAATGTTTTCTGAGAAAATGCTAAGGAAAGAAGGATGTGTCATCCCAGTAGGAGAATGTCCCAGGAGCCTGAGGAAGACAATATAGAAGGAACAGAGGAATAAAAAGCTGGTGGACTAGAAAGCAGAATTAGTTAAATAACTCAGATGAGTTGGGCCCAGGGAGAAGAATGAAGTCACTATGCTCTGGAAGCTGAGATGCATTTTGTCATAATTTAGGTTCTTTAAAAAACAAATGAACATGCAAACAAAGAAAAATATCAACAAAAGCCTAAAACTTTCTCATATTCATTGCAAATGAAGATCTCACTTGGCTTCAAAACAAACACAAACAACGGGACATTTTAAAAATAAGATTTCCTTCTAATCGAGGGAATATTTCCATTGTCTCCATAACGATGCTCCTACACAGCTCAGCCTCTCCTGAAACACAAAGATGGGAGCCATTTGACATGTTTGAGCAATGCTTTAAAAAGAAACATAAAAGATCGTGTTTCTTAGTTCATGTTTTGCTATCATTTTTGAGAGAATTTGAAAACTTTCTGTGATGCATTTTGCAGAGAGCTTTCTAGAAGGAGAAGAGCTTCTTTGTCTCTTCCCTGTCTTCCAAATACCTCTTCTGAGGATGCAGGAATTGACAGTTGCATAATACACAGTATTTAGAACAGAGAGTCAAGGTTAGTGACTCAAATAGAAGGATGAGTCTTCTGTGGCTGACATGGGTAATCCCACAGTAGCATCCCAGCCTTTGGGAAACTATGGTTCAAGGAATGAAATCTGGATGGTCTGCACATAGGGCTAGGCATGGGGCAATTAGAGAGTGCAAGGAAAGATAACAAAGTCATTCAATAGCTCTCAAATCAGGCCATAAGTCAAGACAATGCCAGGGAAAAAGGAGAAAGAAACATTAAAACTCTAAAACTTTCCATGGTCTGTGTGTCCTGCAAACAGAGCTATTAAGTTAAATGGGGTTGGGTGGGGGAGGGAACAGATAAAGTAGCCACCAATGAATTCCTAAAACAGAGAAGACTTGTTTCCAGCGTACTGGTATGTTAGCATCATGCTGTTTATCAGGAAAACAGACAATGTCCCCCCAAGCCCCACCTACTTCCTGCCCCTAAAAGAGAGAGTCATAATTTGAAATCAGTCCAATCTGAAAGGATAGCTCACAATTTTTGGTCAGTTGCTACAAAGGAATTTTTGACATCATTTTGATGTTCTTACAATCCAGTGATCTAAAAGCAAACATTTTTGATTAGGGGTACACCAGATGGACAGGTATTAGAATCCCAGTGAGGGAGTGCCATGTGGCAAAGGTATTTGTCTTTTCTGTGATAAAGACTGTTTAAATTTTGGTTCTCTACATTTGTTCTCAGAAGGGACAACTGCCAGCCGGGAACACTTAATTACCAAGTCACCCTGTCCCAAGTCATTCACCCTGTAGCTATACAATAAATATTAAGTAGCATGATGAAGAGGCCCTCTTTCAGGAGTGAGACAAGCCTGCAGTTTAGCAGTGCAGTACCTACCCATAGACGCCACAGGTGGAGGAGACAGGCAAAAGGATTTTTCTAATTGAAATGACAGGGGGTCTTTAGGTAACAGAATGTAATTACCTAGGCTGGAATTTGGCCAAAGCAATGGGGTGTATGCCTCATGTTTTTAAGGAAGAGGTCACGATAGCACAAAGGCAGATCTTCAGTCCACACTGACATTAAGTGACAAAACTGACCATGTGAATGCCAGGTTGTCAAAGGTAAATGATTGCCCGCTACTATAATGCATTACTGAGCAACCTCAGTGAGAATCTGCCTTGTAGGAGATCATCTTTTTAGAATAATTCATGAGAAAGAGTCTGAAAAATTAAACCCTGCTGTAAGCCAAGTATTTTCGCTTCCTTTTTCTCCACAGTGGAAAGTTGCTCGACAATGGCAGGTATTAGTAGTGGGTCAAACACCGAGAAAGAATCTGGGGACCAGGCTGCACTGCTATGGACTGTTTGGCATGCTGCAGATCCTCCTCCCCTGGGAATATTGGCTCCCTGAACTTCATCACCTTTGTAAGGTGCTCTGATCTTCCAACCTCATAAGATCAACTTCCGTTTGAGCACAGAAAACCATGGCGGCATGAGCAAGCAGTTCCAGTTCTGATCTCCCTCTTCTTCAGATACTAGTGACCACCTACGATGATTAAAATGCCCAGCGATTCTAATTATGCAAATACTTTTGATAGAGTCTTTCAAATTTAAATTTTACGCCGTCCTTGTTTTGAAATCTGCAACTGATGTGCTTAGTTTATTTTCCAAGTCTCTCTAGGAGTGCTGATTTCAATTGCTCCATTTTTGACGACTATGAGGGGGGAAATCAAATCTACAGATGGCTAGCATCTGTGGCTCTACAGTGTTAACATGTACAATAACACACACTCTCTAATTGAATACAAGAATGTAACTCAATCGAGGCTCTGTGTTACGGCATCACACGACAGTGTAGCTCAAGCAATTAATAGACAGTAACAGAATCTCTTCCACAGCATCCTACGAGAAAGGGCATTGTCTCAGAGGTTCTGCATCACAGGTTCCCTGAATCGCTCCTGTTAACAAAAGAAAAGTTGATCTCTTTGAAGATCATGCTACGGCTGTTAATATTCTTTGTAAAAGAAGTACCATTAACGAGAACCAGAAGACCTGTAAGAGACAAAGGGAAAGGGACGCCTCACTGTCGTGCAGCTGAGTTTGGGTCTTGGGAACATTAACTTTGTCTACCAAAATCCATCTGAACTCGCAGATCCATTCAGTGTCATTTTAAAAATCGAAGGAAACGTCAGCACAGAAAGGAGTAACACAGAGAGACAAGGCAATCTTCTGCAGCTCCCTGGTATGTCTTCCCGCGGCTGATAAACATATCCTTGAACAGTTCAGAGAGCCAAATGAGGACGGGAGAATTTGTGACTATGTCGAGCAGCGGGCTGAAATGAATCGCGTCAAGATCACAGGGCTACCCTGGAAGTACCATTTTGTGCCCTAACTTCATCTCTAAAAGGACTCCTCCTCGCTCACATTTAAAATCCACTCCAATTGATTTAGAGCGCAAGATCTTCTATTTTTGTGGTAGCATTTCTCTTCTGCTTTTTTTTTTTTAGACATTCTCTTTATTCTTAGTTGGTACATAGTGGAGGAAGAGCAAGAGGGCTTATTTAATAAGGTTTTGGAAAACCTTAGAGTTACCATAAAATTAAATCTGGTTTTCCATTGACAGAAAAAAGTCAGTTTTCAATCAAAGACTTAAAATTTCATCAGCTGAAAAGCATCATACTGATTATATCGAGCTAGGATAATTTTTCAAACTCAAATTTGTTTTATTCACTACAATTGTACAAGAACTAAGCCATTCTCGGGCCCTTTTCAAGTTGCATCTGATAAACACTAATTTCAGACAAACTGGACAGGAATTTTACTGTGGGGTTGCTGGGTTTCTCAGAGGATTCATGTATGAGAGGTTTCCGTAGGGATCTGTGGAGAGGCAGAATACTGGCACCTCTGCAGTGTACTGTGGAGTTATGCCTGACACCTTTCTTGAGATGCATTTCTTCCCAACTCTCGTTATCAAAATTTCCAGAGGAAAATCTCCTACAACCTGACAATCTCAGTGTCGGTTATTCATCGCATTCTTACCCAAGTTCCCTGTGGCTACATGGGAGGTGATGTCATAAAACACACCTCACCAATTCCTTTTAACTTCATTAAAAATAACGTGTGTGTGCATCATGTGTGTTTGTGGGTGTGCATCGTGTGTAGGTGTATGCATCATGAGGGTGTGGGTGTGCACTGTGTATGTATGTTGCATCGTGTGTGTGTGTGTGTGTGTGTGTGTGTGTGTATGTGCGTGCGTGCGAGTATCATATGTGTGTGGAGATGTGCTCCCTTCTTCAGATAGAGGTCAGAGGACATCTCTAGATTCACTTTGATCCTTCCACTATTACACGGGTTTGGGAAATAAAATTCATATCTTTATGCTCTCAAGGCAAGCATCCTTGCCCACTTACCCATCCCACTGTCCCAGAGCTGATTTCTCCTGTTCAACCCCATAACTCTACAGTTCTGGACTATGCTAAAGACAGAATTACTCTTAGAGAGTAACAGCTTCCATTTTGCTGTCGCCAGTGTTACTTTGGCATTTGTGCCAACTCTGGTTGTATATACTCTCAATTACACACAATTTAATTAAGGGAATGTGTTGCCATGCTTGAAACCTTCAAAGGGAAGCCATAAGATGTCTCACTGGTACATGGGAGCCCGGGTTGGCCTTAGCTTACAGAACTGAGGGTGGCATTGGAAACTACCACTCAAGGTTTTCTCAGCAGATGTGTGTGGTGTTCATTTTAAATGACTATAGTCAAATACTTCATATTAAAAAGCTCCACCATTAGAAAGATTGTATATCAATAAATAAATTCATTTGCCTTTGTGGGCTGAAAATGTCATCGAGGTGCAGTTCATAAATTGTAGAAGCTGTGTATTAAAATTATTATAATAGTCTAAATGAAATCTCTAAAACTATGAATTATTATATTTGGTTGAATATATTCAGTTTTTATTATCCTGGTGTTTTTATCTTGGGTCATCTGTTCAGTCCAACTTGAAGTCTTGCTCATAACAGACTAAGGTAGATGGAAAAATTGCATAATTGGATTTTTAACAAGAATCTTCTATTTTCCTAACAAAGAACAGAGAAAGCACATTTACAGTTATTTAAGCTTTTACTTCATTGGAGAGTGCAGTTCCCTTTCACACATCGACCTCAAATACATTTGTTTTATACCTGTTCCTACACGTAGCTCTCCTTCCCCTCTCCTTTCCCCACTGTCTTTGTCTGTACTTAGTGCATTTATCCAGCAAATGAAGGGGTTAATGAAGAATCACAGCATCAAAAACTGGTATGCAGGAACCTTGAAAGCGATCTTCCTGGGTCACAAAACAAAAGTCCATCATACCTGTTGAAATGTTACAGCCGCTTCTTCGTTATCTAAGGAAGGCCTTTCTACCTTCTCAGCCTAGAAAAATGTAAGCTTTTCAAATTTCAGATTCAGTATCTTTTTAAAATATATATAATTCCTGCAAAAGGTAGAGTTTCTTACCCACAGAACTACTGTCACTGTTGTCTGCTGGAAAGAGCTGCTGGCCCCCATTTTATTTTCCATATGATGGTACTCTCTTGCGTTTCCAGAGATAATTATGGTGAGTCATACTCATTAAGCACCAGTTGGGTGAATCAACTAATGGATGAATCATTCAAGTCTACCCATCTTTCAAGAATAAATCCTAATGTCATTTTTTCCGTGAGAGTCATGCAGACATCATCTTTTCTCCTTCTGAACTTTTATTCATCACCAAAGAAACATATAGTGTTGCCTCCTCTTAAAGATTGGTTCTGTCATTCTATAAGCAGGTGGGTCCCAGATAACTCTCTATGCCCATGTGTTATGCTGTTTGTTGACATTCCTACTCACTTCAATACCATAGTAACACTACATCACGACCAATTCTGGTCTGTTTTATATGCATATATGCGAATGAATAGGTTCATACAGGACCCCGAGCTTGCATTATTTACTTCCTTGTTCTACAGATAGGTATGCTCAGTACTGGAAAAAAATTCCTAAAAACCAAGATTTCAAGTAATTCATCCTTGTTTTTTGTATTTCAGTATTTTCATTCATTCCACCCCCAGACACATACAGACATTGCTTTTTCAAGCTGGAATTTGAACCTAGGGCAACACATGCCAGTCAAGTGTCTTACCTCTCAGCTATATTCCTTGTTCTCATCTCTTTGGATATCAATAGTAACAGTAATCATTTATTGAGTGATTACCAGATGCCAGAAATTGCTACAGGTATTTCAAGTTCTATTTTGTTTGATACTAAAAGACTTCTAAGGGATGAATTATGAAAATTATGTCATTCATCCAAGATCACAATAAGCTAAATAAATGATCAGGGCCAAGGAGAGGCATTTTGGATTTGGTTCTACAGCATTTTCTTTTTTTCTTTTTCCTACAGCATTTTCAATTGTAACAACAAAAGTACTTCAAGTGATAACCTACTATATGTGAAATCACCACAGAGAAAAGAATTGTTCACAGATAAGTACCACGGAATCCCATCAAGGGAAGGTTCCACCTCACAGAACCTTTGCTCAGTCCAGATACTGATTCGCTCCTCCTAGGACTTTCGGGTTCAGATCCTCCTCTGGCTCCATTGGAAACTCCTAGAAAGAAGGAGCTGACTGTTCAGTTACAGGAGACTTCCACGCAGTTTTAAAAATTGGGTACTGGGAAAGTCAAACAATTGGCCTTCCAGAACATTCTACTGAAACATCAAGTTTTGTTCCATGAGGGGTCATAAAGGAAGCCCCATCTCAGTGACAGGGTTCCATCACCAGGTTCTAACTGAGAATATTCTTATATAGGTTAAGCATCGCCAGGTTTTTTTTACTATTGTCTTTTTTCTTAAATAATAACTTTGCATGATACCCAAGATAGCATATTGAACATCAAAAACCTTTATGCAAAGTTTTAAAGACAGTCAAATAAATGTTATAAGATTATGAGTCAAAATATAAAATATAACTAATGATTTGCTCACATCCTCTCTAATTGTAATATATATTATTTAATGGGTGCTAATATCCATTGATTCTTGCTTTGAGCAGAGCTGTGCTCATATTATTGCATGCGTTATCTTAATGCATGCTTGCCAGATATCAAGGCAAAGGCATCATTGTTAGTGATTTCCGTAATTTTACTTTACAGATTATGAAACCAAGTCTCCCTAATGTTCTGCATTCTTCAAGGACATTCCAATTGTAAACAAGAATAATAATGATAATAATAATTGTAGTTTATCTTAATCTAATTCCTAGGTTCTTAGCCATTCATTACCTTACAGTTTCTTACAAATATAGAATTAACTATATAAAATGGACAATTGATAAATATATGATGCAATCCAAATTTCAAGGATTTGTATAACATTACAATGATTAAAATGTTTCCCATGTATCTCAGTCTTTCTCCTGCTGCACTGAGAGCAATACATTTTATGCTGAAAAAAAAATTCCAACTTTAGTCTTTAAAATACCAATAATGCAATAGGTATAAAACTGGAAAAATGTGCTCCTTTCCCTTGATTTCTTTTTTTATTTACATCTTTTCAATCTGGGTTTGTTCTGTTTTGTTAAGGCAGCAATTACTGTAGATAGCATTACCATGGCTATTATATGATACCCAATGATCCCAAGCATTGTATTCATTCTCTTGATGTCTTTTGACCCATGTTATTTTTTTCTTTTGATCAAGTGGTTGGTGGTGTGTGGGTGGGCAGGGGAGGGAACAGATGAGCATACAGGTGAATGGCTATACACAGTTAATTGGGACTTTTAATAGAACACTTTGTGGACTGTTCAAACAAGAGAGTGAAGAGCTAGGTATCCTTGACAACAGTGTAGGTATATCACAAAACAAAAGAAAGACCAGAAGACTCACAGTGGGAGATCTAAGAAGTAGATCTTTGGGATAACAGCTAGCAGCCCTTAGGTGAAAGGCTCAAAATGTGAAATGTGTTCATGAAATGTGTCATTGCTGCTGATCATTAGAACAGTTGGACAGAAGACATTAATGATTGGCCATAGAGGTTGAGGCAACACTGTAAAAAAAAGTTTGAGTGTTATATCTTCTGTGTGGCTGTAAGTAATTATTAGAAGCAACACTACTACAGATGGAACAGCGAATAAGGATAAGAGTCAGCTCTTAGTACCAATTAACTCAGTATCATTGACTTGAATTCTCCGTGGATAAAACAGGGTTAATTATTTTTGCTTTATTTATCTCACAAGTAATTGGGAATGAGTCTCAGGACAGTTGTAAGATACTATATGGCTTCCTATAACATTAAAACAGATTTCTTAGCCATTGCAGGCTAATATAACAATAGGTATTTACTGTTTGCCTCCGTGATATTCTTACCTCACTACATTAACAGCTAAGAACTTCTAGAGATGCACATTTGCTAGCTAAGTCTTATCCATGAGATCTCATCTTTCTTCTTTTATGTAAACTGTCCCTGGATGACGACTATAAGCTCAACTTATTCTTTGGGTCACTGACTGACCCACAAGATGGGCACTGGAATCTTCATCATCATCCTGCATGTGCTGACAACCGAATTCAATGTGTAGACTTGAGAAAGGGAAAGATACCAAACCCTGAGGACACCATCAGGTTCATGAGGCTAGCTACCATATGCTTGGATGACTCATTTCAATCTCAAAATTTATTATCATTTGCGTTTGTGCAAGCTGAGTTAGAATTTTGTCATCTGCAATAGAGATACTTAGCTAATGAATCAAGAAATAACTTGCATTTAATTAATCTTGGTAAAATGCTATGCTTGTTAGATGTTATACATCAATGTTGCTCAAATATTTATGAAGATGAGAAACTTTTGTCATATGCCATCTACTAATTTTGGAAGAATTATCAATAATATGACAGACATTTTAAGATATGGGCATACATGATTGCTTCTCTCAATAGATCTCACTCGACTATATTTAAAACACAATATTAATTTATCAACATTCACATGATACGTTAAAATCCTAGCAAATGACATACAACACCGCTCAATAGAGACTACCTATGAACAACAAAAGGTGAACAAGAGACTTAACTGGGCACGAACAGTAAATACAGTGGTTTTTAGATACAATTGCTTAACAGACAGAATGTTGTCAATTTCTTAGTTCTGATAAATGTAGGAGGATTACAAGCTGGGGATATAGTGCTGTGCTAGGATGCCTTACTAGCAGGCAGGAGGCCCTGGGTTTGATCCCACTGTTGTCGAGAACATTAGGGAAGGCTATATTATCTTTGTAATAAATAAATCTAAGATTAATAAATTTAAGGTTATTTCAAAGAAAATAACTTATTTGAAAAATCTTATTGTGATTGGGTACATTGTGTGTATCAAGTTGGCAAGATTTTTAACAACAATGTAGAAAGTGCCTCGTTGTGCTATTTACTAAAGGGGTTTTGTTATGACTTATAACCATAGGGAAGATGAATGGCAAACTTCTACATGCCCAGCTGATAATTTTTATCTAAATATGTGAAATTTGTACATTCTTGAGTTAACTCTTATAGCAAAAGAGAACAAAGAAAGTAATTTGAAGGATATATAAGGTGGATATCAATATAGTTATTAATCTTTGTATTACCTAATTTTTATCCTATGTTCATATCCAGCAATAAATAACTTGTCAACAAATGATGTCATACTATTAGAACAAATTGTACTGGCTCAGAAGCAGCCATGTTGGAGCAGGCAAAGGTAGCTAACAAAAATGTGGACTTTCTTGGATATTACATAGAAAATTTATATGTCAACATATAAAAAAGTGAATACAATGCCAACTGTATTTATTCATTTATTTTAAAACATATGTTAATCGTTTGTGTTGAGCACCAAGGCTCTAGATCACAGTGAACAAAATATACGTAAATTCCAGCCTTAATGCAAAATATAGCTAAGAAATATAAACTGGCTAATTGTTTAGTGGGTTTGACAAACACACCACAGAGCAAAATGAAGCTTGGGCAGAGAGAGTGTGGAAATGCTAGAGTCCAGTGTTGTGATTTTGAACTGTTTAAAAAGCTCTCTATGAGTAACATAATGAGTGATCAAAGGCCTGACGACATGGGGTAGGAGTCTCATAGTTTCCTGGGGAGGAGGGGAGAGCAATCTAAAAATAGAGACTAGGAAGTAAAAACAGGAGTGGGGGTGAGGAGCTGCCTAGACACTTCTAGGGCCAGCAAGGACACAGGTCCACTAGAACAGTGTAGAGAGGGAAGGAGTAACAGTTCAATGGTGATGGATTACCCGGGTCACTGTAGGTATTTAGACCTTTACTTTGAGTGGAACAGAGAGCAATTGAAGAGATTTGAAATGAAGACTGACAGGGTTTGATTTATCTTTGTGAAAGATCATTCTGGCTGCCATTTTTGAGAACAGAGATTACAGGGGTCAACGGTCAAAATAAGACAACCTCTTAGGAGGGCTGATAAAGGCTTATGCATGATCCAGAGAAGCAAGGACAGGGTTTAGACTGGGGAAGCGGGGCATATAGTCAGCAGTGGTTAAACGCCTGAAATATTTCTAAAATGTATTAACTGTGAGAACTGGATATGGACTGATGGCTTGAAAGCAAGTCATGAATCAGGAAGGGCTCTAAAGATTTTGACCTGAAAAAACAGAAGGGTGAAGCTATTCTTAACTCGGATGGAGAAGGCTATAGCGAGGGCCATTTGGAAGGTAAAACCAAGAATTCAATTTTGGACATGTCAACTTTGGGATATTGATTATCCTTCAAGAGAACATATTGAGTAAGCAGTTGAATATTTAAGTCTGAAGTTCAGGGGCAATCACATGTGACAGTGGGTCTCATAAAAGTAGGATGTAGAGGACGGGGGTGAGGTCACCTGGGGAAAGGGGTCTTTCACAGTGCAGAGACAGTTTCCAGCAAATGAGCCACAGTTCACACGAAGACGTCAAAGGGAAGAACAGGGAAGAGCAGCAGAAAAGGAGCAAGAAGTGTGAATAAGTTAGGATCAACACCACCCTGGAAGCTAAGAGAAGGCAACAGTTATTCCAAGGGGGAGGACATGACGTACTTGGCCATATTACTTACAGGTCCTGTGAAATGAAACAGGAGTGACAACCAGGGTTAGCAACAGAGGTCATTAATAACCTTGGAAAGCCAGTTTTAATGGGATGACATGTTCTGAGATTTGTCTGCAGTGGGGTTCAAGACAGTGACATAGAAGATAGTGGGCTTAGATTAAAGTGTGCTGGCAGGGGTCCCACCATGGAAGAGGGGAGAACTAGGGCTATGGCTGGAAAGCAGAATCAAAATCAGGCTTTAAAATATCTGGGTTGGCAGTAGAATTATTTTACTACTAATATTTAAGAAGGAGGGAAACGTTTACAGTGAAGGAGAAAACAGAATTCCAGGAGTGGACATTAAAGCGGCAGAAAGCGTTATACAATCTAACTTGGAATTCATATCCATCGTGAGTACTTTGCCTCCTATTCAGAGACCATCTAGGCAGTCTGTGGGGTTTCAGGTAATCTAATTCTCATAATATTTCACAATATTTTACCTTTTACCAGTAGAAAATGTTGGGTTAACAATTCATAGGAAACCAAGGAACATTTGTTTAAATTTTGCATAATATGCTGTCACAAAAACATGCAGTAAAAAGGTTCTGCGGACACACTGATTGCATAGAGGAGGGAGCAGTATTCTGGAGTCTTCAAGGTAACATGAGTTAAGATGACCCTCTACCTTGCTAGTATTTTACACCTAACATAATCTTGCTTAGTAGTGAACCTGATAGATGATTTAACAGAATTACTTTCATTTGTTATTGAAAGACAAGAAATGGCCAAATAGGTATTAAACCTTATTTTCATGCACAGGGCTCAAAAATACACATATGTGTAAACCAAACATATACTCATGATTTTATATATATATATAAACATGTATATAAACAGTCTCCATATAAATATGCATATAAAAATTAAATACATATAAAGACAGGCACATGAGTGCACATTGGGTCATAAAATTTGAATTGTTGTATTTCTGAATCTGAAATCCATTTCTTCAAAGACTTCCCCTTTATATGGATAAGTTTTATTATGGCTATGCAAACTTAGACAAAATCTGTACAGACAACTCCTGAAGTGACAAAAACCCTAGGTCCCAAAACAAAAATAAGAGGAATCAGGCTGGATCGTGGTCTGTGCCCTGTGTCCTCTATGATACATCTTCCACAGACGACCTTTTCAATACCTGTATGGGATGAGATGCCCTAAGCGGCTCCCTCCAAAATCTTATGAAACTCCCATGTATCCCTTCACTGAGAGACAGTTCTCTTCCTATATTAGGGAATGCACAGGTGCATACTATTCTGAACATTTACACATAAGCCTTAATCTTGTTCATCGATCTCTAGGCTCAGGCATACTTGTCATCTTGAGTCATAACCAACATAGTTGCCTCCGAGCAACCCTTCTCTGTTTCCCTCAGCACGGTTTCCTACAAATCCTAAGTAGACAAAATCTTGAGAGATGTATGTAGAGATGTTATGGCCAGATCCTACCACCAGGAACTAGGTATGTCTGGCATTTGTCTGGTATCAGGCTAAGATAAACCAGATATATTCAAGCTCAGAGTCACTTAATTGTTTTGTTTTTAATTTGCTTAATTGTTTCTGGTCAGTTTGGGGGCAACCTTCTGGTCTTCCTGCCATTATGTGACACTCTTGCTCCAGTAAAATTTTCATATAAATGACATTACATACACTCTGATTCTATGTGTCCCTTGTGTTCAGGATCAGACCATGTATTGAGGTTCTCATAGGCAGGCACAGAGTTGCTCTAGAAAAGATGTGCAATATAATTGAGTACTTTTCCCAGCTAAGGCAAAGTACATAGACGATGGGGCTGCCATTACAATCTATACAGGCTACTCAACTAAGTGACATTTAGTTATTAATCTCTGGTGACAAAAATCAGTGAATCGCATTCTTCCCTCTAGCAATGCATTATTTTGGCACACATCCATACATCAGGACTAAGGAGTAGTAAAATATAGTATTATATTAGACTATATTCTCCCCAAGGGCAGGAAACACTCCTGTGAATTTATCTTTGAGTCCAACACGAGCACAACTTCTAAATCATGAGAGATGCTCTCTATATGCTTCTGTTTGTTCAATCGTGAATAGAATTATACTTCTATCATATAACACAATGCTTTTTATAAATTCATTCTGAAAATATCTGATCTGGTTTTTTTCCCCTGAAAATTGGAGGGTACCTTACACACATACACACTCAGTGGATATATATACACACACACATATACACACATATACATGTACGCATAAATATGTACGCATATATACATATACACATACATATATCAGTGGCAGTGGAAGGCATTTCAACTGGAAATTAGGAAACTATTCCTAGGAGAGTTTGTGTGTATGTGTGTACACATATATATATGCACTTTGTACATATGAGTATACATGGATGACAGGGTTCTTACGCATTCTGTGCTTGTATGTGCAACGTGTTCAAGTGTTATTCTCCATCAAGGAAGACTATCCTTGTGAGTCAGAACTCATCTCCATGCAGTCAAATCCAGATCGGTACCAAGGTTCATAGTCTGCTCTGTGTTCACCCCACTTCGCTCTTCTCCGCCCTCTCCTACACTTGTTAGAGTGTGTAGGCATTCAGTGTCCCGGTGACACAGCTCCTCACAGGCCCTGCTGTTTTGTTCCTGAGTACACCACACTCTGGAAGTGACAAAAGACACTTCCCAGGGAGCTGCGAGACAGTCTCTTAGTAGCAGAGGTATATTTCCCTGCCCCCCTCCTGCCCCAAATTCCAGACTCATGACACAGAAGCACAGTTAGAGATGAAAAATATGGTTCATTATCTTGGTAGCACAGAGAAAAATGTTATGGCTTTATTTAGCAGTTGCTTTTATGCTTTTAAAACCATGTTAATTTCATTTTTTATGTAATTGTGCATTAAATCATCTCAGACAATCGTGTGATTTGGAAATAAAAGTCCAACAAAATAAGTAAAAGCTATAATGTGCTTTTTTTCCCCTCACTGCTTTTTTGCAGTCTGTTTTTATGTTTCTCAGGCATTAGTGTCTCTGCTACTTCCTGGGAAGATTAATCTGGGCCTCACGGAGTCTCTTGCCTTCTTGTCTGCAGTCTCCCAGTGCCCTGAGTTTTTATCCGTGGTTTCTGCACCAACTACTTGTGAATTACCAGCCCCAACAGCATCAGGGCTTCTAAAGCCTCCTAATCCACTAGTCTCCTCTCTAATAGGGGCACCAGCTGGATGAGGACCTCAGCCCTGTGGGAGGAATTGAAGGGGACCTGAGCCTCATAGAGAAAACTTGTGAGTCCGGCTTACAGCAGCATCTCTCTTGTCGCCTACGCACAGCAGTGTTTACTAGGACGTGTGCAGTGCATGCAATAAAATCCAGCAGAACAGGGCAACTAAGTTTCTTCTTGTTTAAAGAAAAACTGGGCCATTTGCTATGTGGTCCTTCATCCCTGATGTCTAATGATGAAGCATTTGGAACTCTCGAGTGGGGCCTTTTTGATAAGTGCTTATTCTGGTCTAATTACACATTAGGCGACTCCCTTAGCAAATAAGAACAAACTTTCTCTCTCATCCTCTCTCTCTCTCTCTCTCTCTCTCTCTCTCTCTCTCTCTCTCTCTCTCTCTCTCTGTGTGTGTGTGTGTGTGTGTGATGTTCAATGTACACAACTGCTATAAGGTATTTTACTTCCTGGAGCAGAATGGATATTACTTTTCCAGGGCTACTGCAATCACACACTAAAACTACAGACATTTACTCTTCATGCTCTAAAGAACAGCATCCCAAAGTCAGGGCCCTGGTTGGGGTGCTTCCCCCAAGTTTCTTCCCAGCTTTTTCCGTCTAAGTATATCCTTGTTCCTTAGTTTTCCTTCCTCTCCCCTCCTCTCCCTACCCCTTCTTCCCTTCCTTTCCTTTGGTTTCTTTTCCTTCCCTTCCCTGTTTATTGCTTGAGATATCACAGAGATCTGTCTCTCTCTCTCTCTCTCTCTCTTACCAGGGCTGGGACTAAAGATGTATACTTCTATACTCGGCTCAAAATGCACTCTCTTATTTTAAAGACACCAGGTCCAACTTTGTGAGGACAGCCCTGGAACGCCACATTCCTAGAGAACAAGGGTTAAGACTTCAATGCATAACTTATGAGATAATTACACAATTTAACTCAAAAGAGACTATTTCATCTTTTCTGTGGGCATTCATGCACTGTAGAAATATGCTTCTTTTCAAAGACTAACATTTCAAACAATCAACAATCATTAACTTCTTTTCTGTGTTACAATAATTTTTTATGATGAATTCATGAGTGTACATGAATGAACAAATCATTCCCAGTTCAGCTGTAGTCTAATTCTCCAGACAGATATACGTATATGTACGTACATGTTTACTAATGTATACAGCAACTGAAGTGTGTATACACAACCAGCAGTGAAATTAGCTTCTATTTGGGGACACTAGGAAATGTCAATTAAACTGCCGAACTTTCCAGCCTGGTACTGTAGCTTTCTACCTTGGGGAGCTTTTGCATTCAATTTATTGTTAAATAAAATAGCCACCTTGGCAGCAGAGTTAGATTAACAAGTTACAATGGGTGTTTTTTTTTCTTAAAAAAATAAGGTGTGCTAATATTCTTCAGAAATAAATTTGAGGGAGATTACAGATTGTGAGAAAGGTCATTTGTCTGTAGCCATTTTAAGCAGAACATGAGATAAAAGAATGAACTCAGCCAGTTTGTCTGAATTAAACAGAAGCTGAAAGGAATAAGAGGAAAACCTAATAGTGTTTTGTTTAAACATTTCTTTTGTTAACATTTACTATTTCAACAGGAGGTACTAAAAGAAGAATTCTAAAGTAGCCATGGAATTGAGTTTGTGCTGTTGACCTCAAACTTGCACGCGTGCGCACGCGCCCGCACACACACACACACACACACACACACACACACACACGTACACACAGATGCACACACATACACATTCTAGAGCCTCTAGTTTAATCAGCTGACTCTAAAGCACATTTGTCTCATGTGGCTGAGATTTTCCTATGCACGGAGGCGGCTAGGGGAATTTTCAATAGCCACTAAGATAAGATGCCCTCTGTTGTCTAGTCACAGGTTTACGACTGGAGCTTGTAATAAGGTGTTGTATGCTGGCTCTTCAGGGACTGAGTTTAAGTGTTTTTTGTGTAGTATCTAATTTAATCCTCTCAACAATTGAATCTAGTAGGTGATGGAGCTGCCCTGTGACAGGTGCAGAACAGGAGACAGCTAAGGAAGAAGAGGCAGGTTGAGGTCGTTAATACCCTAAGTGGCTGGCACACCGGCCGATTTTCAAAGTTTGAGTTTGTGGAAAGCAGAGGAGGGTGAATTTAAGGTAGCCGAACATTTTTTTCAAAGCTGTCCATATTCTTCAGGGGACTAGTCCTCTTTCTGAGCTGGAGAAGAGGTCTGATGCTAACATCCTTTGAATTCTCGTAGCTAACCCCAAGCACTCCATACATCTGAGCGCACTTGAGTGTTTCCTCCACGGGACGGTTCTACAGTTAATTCCAACTCTAGAAGGTTAAAATCCTGGTAGAGGTCAAACAATTAGGATCAGATCCTCCAGGCTTGCTCTAGCTTTCGCAAGATAAAGCGACCTCCATTTCATCAGACAATTAATGTTTATAAAAATTAGGGTGGGCTACCCAAACTTCTCAGTTGACTAGCGTATTAATTGAACGATTTAAACCATAACTATGCTGATGCTGAGTAAATAAACTGTGCATCAGAAGGTTTTCATGATATTAACTCAGTGGCAATACAAGTAAAATTCATATATGTTGATAGAGTTAAACAAAAAAAAAAGTAAGCTCAAGTTATGGCATGCCTAAACAAGTGTCTAACATTCGCCCATAAACAATGTTAACAGGGCTCAAGGGATGCCGCAGTAATTAAGAACACTTGCTGCTCTTGCAGAGGTCACAGGTTCGATTCCTAGCACCCCACGGTGGCTCACAACTATCTGTAACTCCAGATCCAGAGGATCTGACACCATCTTCTGTTCCCTTGGGCCCCAGCATGCACGTGGTGCACATCTATCCATGTAGACAAACACTCACACAAATGAAATAATAAATAAATCTTTGAAAAAATGTTAACAAGGACTGCTGAATCCTTGAAAAACATAAAAGGCTACTCAAATCTTTACATGATATTGAATATTATAAGGTTTTCAGTGTATAGAATATTAGAAATATTTAGACTTTATATTGTTACAGCAGCAGAAATTGTTTCCATCTAGGTTTTAAGATGTTAGTCGAGTTTCCTTTTTGTATTAGAGCACTAAGAAAAAAAAAGCCACACACACCAAAAGTTTTGTGTAATCAGGAAAATCTTACTTTCAAAAGACATGTCCACTGAATTGAAATATTTTCCACAAGGAAATAACCACTCATGGTTTGTGTGCATTTGATGATCTAGCTGAGTGGGCAGCATGCCCCCTCTGTAGAGGCCACATCACACCAACCTTAGACCTGGTCATCTAAGAGACAGAATTGAGGAGATGAGGCAGATATTTTATTACAAGAAAAAAGGCTACACATTTAGGGCACTGGAAATGTAATAGTAATAACAGTATAAATCTTTTGTAATACATGTCTACTAATAAAAATGCTGGGATCCTTTGTGCAGGTGTGTGATAACCTTGTACTTTGGGTTCAGAGTAAAATGTCCCTGTTGTGAGAATTTATTGAAAATGTTCACCTGTGAATGCTGATCTGCAATGAACTTTTACTTCCTCTATCTTTGGAGATGGCGTCTCACACATGGGGGACACATGTGGCGGCTGAGGTGCTCCCACTGCATCGCTGCAATTAGTGGGCACCAGCAGTGAGGGACACCTACAGACATATCTCAGTTGCAAACTATAGACTATGTTTCTGTAGCATGAAAGCCACTCCAGACAGCACGAACATTAGTGACATGGCTTTGTGTCAACAAAGCTTTATTCAAGGAACATCAGACTGTGAATTTGAAATACTTTTCAGATATCCAAATTATTATTACACTTTTGATGTTTCGTTCACTTAAAAGCATAGCTTCTGGGGGAGTTATAATAGTTATCTTACTTAATTTTTTAATATATTTTTTTATTTGATGTGAATGAGATTTTTGCCTGCATGTTTATATGTGTTGCACATGAATGCCTGGTGCCCAGAGAGGCCAGAAAAGGTTGATAGATCCATATCCATTGGACCTGGAATTATGGATAGATATGAGCCACCATGTGAGTGCAGGGAATGTAACCCAGGTTCTCCACAAGAGCGATAGATGCTCTTAACCACTGAAGCATTGCTTCCCAGCCCAGAGATTCCACTGTCACTAAGGGTGTGGCTCCTGGGTAGGTCTACATACAATACTCCATTGATGGTGCCTGAAGTGTGTGGATAACACAAATTAGAGTTAATAGGTTGTTAGATAAAACAGAGGTCAGGACGTTGGGAGAGAGTCGAGAGGCAGTGGATCTAGGCAGGAGCTAAAGGGAGGAGTTGTAGAGGAGTATAATAAAAGCACATTGCATGAAATTTGATTTATGAAAATAGTTTTTAAAGTCTAATTGCTTAAAACACTTCGAAATAAAATCTTTTAAGCAAGCAGGCTTAGTTATTCAATCCCAAGATGTTAGCCCTAAATATGTACATACAAGTAACACAAAATGTACTCATTGGTGTGTGTGTGTATAACAATATAATTATAAAAGATAAAGTCGTGAATTGGAGGAGATACAGAAGGATGTTGAGGGGAGAAAGGGAGAGTAGAAATCTTAAAAGACAATATAAACATAACAAAGTCTCAAAAATGAAAACTATAGATAAAACTATTTTAACCAATGATAACCTCGTTCTAAATTAGTTCACTATACATAATAGGTAACAGAAATTAAATTTATCCCCCATTCTAGAAATAGGCACACATCTCCTATAAACTTCCTATAGCATTAATCTGATAGCATGGAATACTCATATACCTTTTTTAAGAAAGCTAAAATACAATTTTTATGTAAAATAATGTATCCCATTTTTCTATGACTCGTTAAAGACTGTATACAACCAGACACTGAAAAATATTGAAGAAGCATTTCAAGAAAATACTTTATAGGATCAAATAGAAAAAAAAACAAAATGTGTTGTCTTAAATCACACCTTTCAAACCTGTGAATATTTTTTATAAAGATTTCAGGTTTTACTTGGGATTATATTAAACATACCCACTATAATGCCCTTTTAAGAAACAGCATCATGGGGCTGGAGAGATGGCTCAGAGGTTGGGAGCATTGACTATTCTTCTGGAGGTCCTGAGTTCAAATCCCAGTGACTACATGGTGGCTCACAACCATCTGTAATGAGATCTGGTGCCCTCTTCTGGCCTGCAGGCATACATGGAGGCTAAACACTGTGTACATAATAAATAAATAAATCTTAAAAAAAAGAAACAGCATCATGTGTCCACCATCTTACAAAGAAAAGCATGAAACTGTGCCAATTGGATACTTCCATCTTGTGTTTATGCTATTTTGTTCTCCATGAAATGATTTTTTTTTGAACTTGAAAAAATAACACCACCACCAAAAACAACCAAACACCTTCTAGAGGTTTAGGCAGAGTTATAGGCAAGAAAATGAGGGCAGGTTCACAGAAACTGTGGGAAACAGACTCATTTTGCATCATACTCAGGACTTTCACCACATTCTTGAAGCAATGCCCCTCCCCAGATAAGGATTCTGGCTTTTGCATATTTGAACGGTTTCCCTTGTTGATAAGGTACATGGGTCACTTGGTCCGGTAATGCGATCTAGCTCTTTGTTCACACTGTGTCTAGTCTATCCAAACCATCCGAATCACAGGTAACTAGGCTTCTGCTATCCACTTAACTGTGATTCTAGTGAACCAGGTTTCACATTAAAACACAGACTTCCAGGCCTGTGGTGTCTTTACAAGCATGAACTTAGGCATCTAAGAATTCAGAAACCACTTCATAGCCACTGTTCCAAAAGCAGAACATTCTAGATATTCTTCCAGGAAGACTGGCATGCATAGGTCTTCTGCTTACCTCTTTATGGGATATAAATTTCTTCAACAAAGGGAAAATAGTTTGAGAATAAATTTTGTACTCCATACAGTATATACATTCACACAAAGAAATAAATTAATCTTATTGTGGGCAGCTGTTTGTGGGAGTCATTGGAGTGGTAGAAGAAAGTGGGCAGTGAAATAAGGGAGGTCTGAGGAAAGTCCGAGGATAGCTCCAGGATGAGATACAGAAGGTACAAGTGACAATTGGCTAAGTGGTCCACGTGTCTGCTCAACAGGAGCAGGGATCCAGACTTGAACACATCAGAGCCAAATTACCTTTTATTTTATGTGTACAGGTATTTTTCCTGCATGTATGTCTGTGTACTGCATGCATGCCTGACACACACAGAGGCCAGAAGAGAGCACTGAGTCCAGGAATTGGAGTAATAAACAATTTTGAACCCCTATGTGGCTGCTGGGAGTTGAACCTAGGTCCTTTTTAGACCAGTATATATATATACTCTGGGAGTTGGAGAGGGAGGCCATCTCTCTGGCTCCCTCGATTATTTTTGGAAACAGTTAACCACGTTCCTTCACTTATGGTAGAAAGTGTTTTGGGTGATTTGATAAAGAGAAGATTCTTGGATTATCCCAGGCTTATTGACTCCCAATCATTAAAGTACATTCAGATACGTGTCTTTGAAGCCACGTAAACATCTTTGCATTAAACTGTTAGAATGAACTCTTTCTTTAGTTCATATCCCCTCTCTTGGAACTAGGAATATTTCTTTACTTCACCCACTGCAATGAACGTCCCGACAATCTGTGTGGTCCGGAACTCCATTATGAGGAAAGGAACTTAGAATCGTGGTCTCATAAGGGTTATGGTGAAGAAATTTGGCAAAGTGACCAAAATGAAGCAGAGTAAGACTTTCAGAGCAGTAAGCTTGAGATGCTATGGGGGGAAAAAAAGAAAAACAAAAAAACCCATCGTCATATAAATTTGGTGTTCAGGCATGAAACACATTTCTCCTTTGCGATATTAACATCTGTTTCTGTAAAGAATATTTTCTTGTAAAAACAATTTGGTTCCAAATTATTTATCCACTTATAATCTAGCAGTTTTGAAGGTAAGTTTAGGCAATGCTTCTAAGAAGCAATCTATGAGCCGTGCATAGTCAAATGATCTGGATGCAAATTGAGGCTTTTTGGTTTGAAGGCTCAATCTTTTCTGGGCCATTCCTCATGCATTTCTGTTATAGGTAGCTTGATGCAGAAGAATTCTGAATTTCATACATTTATGTTTAACTGGGTCAGACTAGCAACCTATAAAGCACACCACTATCATTTTGTACACAATTAAATTGAGAAGTTGAGGAGCTAAGGAAAATGAAACAAAATTTATTCAAACATCTTACTGTGCCAGTGTAAAAGATGAACCATGATAACTTAGAGATTTAGATAAATATGGTTTGGAGTGCTAACATTTAAATTGTATGCATATATCGCACAATTTATGTGACCTTACCACATTTGTAGCCACTTATTTCTACCATAGTATATTTAATTACATACTGGCATTGCCAATGTCACACACATAGAATCTGTGCCCATGAAGATGTGTGCCTTTATGAACACATAGAAATCATTTGCATTTATGTTCATTTTACAATATGGTAAACATTAAATAAAATAACAGATATCAACTGATCAGCATTACATCTGCCTTGTGAGTAGCAGGTACAAGAAGATAAGAAAATCAAAAAAATAAAAAAAAAAACGCAAGAGGTTGAGTGAGTTGAGATGAGAAAGTACAACAAACTAAATTAAGAACTCTGTCTTAGGGTTTCTTCCTTCCTTCCTTTCTTCCTTCCTTCCTTTCTTTTTGATTTTTCAAGACTAGGGTTTCTCTGTGAAACATTCCTGTGTTGTCCTGGAACTCACTCTGTAGACCAGGCTGACTTCGAAATCATAGTTATTTGCCTGCCTCTGCCTCCCAAATGCCTGGATTAAGGTGTGCACCACCACACCGCCTGACTGTTTTAGAGTTTCTGTTGCTGTAAGAAAATACCATATCCTAAAGCAACTTTGGAAGGAAAAGGTTTGTTTCCCTTGAACTCCTACATCACAGTTCACAACTGAAGGAAATCAGAAAGGGAAGTAAAGCAGGGCAGGAACCTGGAGGCAGAGGTGAATGAAGAGGCCCCATAGGAGTGATACTCACTGCCTTGCTCTGTATGGCTTGCTCAGCCTGCTTTCTTACAGCTCCGAGGATTACTGGACCAGGCTTGGCACCACTCACAGTGAGCTGGACCCTTCCACATCCATCAAGAAATCCAGCACAGATTTACCTACAGGCCAATCCAGTTGGAACATTTTCTCAACCGGAGGTTCCCTTTTCTAAATGACTCTAGCTTCTGTCAAGTTGGTAACGAAACCAAGAGAGGGAAACGGCAAGACAAAAAGGGGCGTAATCCTCGCGTCATCAGAAGCTTGCTTCGTCATCGTTTGCTCATCTCTGTTTCTGTGCTGTGTAGCGTGGCAGCCATGCTGGTCCCCCGATGACTGAGTGATCATTAGACTTAAGCACAACACAGAGTCACCACAGAAAGGTCATTAGTGTTTTATCTTAACTCTGAAAATGTCAAGCCATATCATTCTGGTGGGTGTTGATAGGAAGCCCACTTCCATTATCATATGTTAATGAAGGGAAACAATGTACACTCTATGAGGGGAAAACCCAGAGCGAGAAGAGCCTGCATTTCCAGCCTCATTAAAATATGCAGATTGTATCGTTAAGAAACAGTTGCCTGGCAGAGTTTTCTCCTGGAGTCCAGTTATAGGTTCATGCTTGGCCGTCGTTATTATGGCAACTTAGCACACTGCTCTAGTCTATGTGAAAACAACCCAAAAAATTAAGGAAGGGAAGCAGATTTTATTAGCTCTGTGTCCATTTGGGGGTTATTTTTCTGCAGCCTGAAGGTGTGATTCAAAGTTTCAGATCCAGAAATGTTGCTCATTCTGTCCCTCTGTGCTACACAACAACCTAGCGTAGAAACTTTGCTTCTTCTCAACGCTTTCTTCTTCCAGTGCATGCACTTGACAGCATTTTGAGGTAATAACACACACTATACTTGAGTTTAATTCAGTAGCTGGTTAAGCCTAGCTACCTGGGACTAGAGCAGTCATGACCTAGAAAAGAACCTACTACCGCCACTTCACTAGACCAGCTAATTCTTCACTGCAGTCAAATGTCACCCTTCGACCCACAGGTAGGTCTAAGGACCACCCCTCATCAAAGACGCCTCTCGTTGTGGCAAAGGGAGATGACCACAGAAAACTACAACTGGACACAATGGAGAGATCAACAGATCCTGGGGAGCCCAGTTCCAATGGACACATCCACAGCTCATCTCTTGCATCTATTGCTCTCGGAAAATTATGGAAGAAGGAGCAGAAGACTGTAGGAGCCAGAGTACCAGGAGGTCTACTGTGAAACAGTCTCTGCTGGAAATATAGACCAGAACAATGGCAATAGCAATTGGACAAGTTAATGCAGAAGGAAGGAAATTTCACAGGGTCCACCCCTAGGAAAGAGTGGTAGGCAACTAATGACTTCTACGAGGAAGGGAATTAGCCTCCAAAGTGGCCATCCCTGAAACCATGCATTTGCTTTATCACTCAGGTAGACAGGGAAGGAAGAATGTTATTTTAAAAAATGACTTTAAAAAACTAGTAACTGAGTAGAAACGTGGAATGATAAAAAAAGAAAGTGTTTAGATTATCAAAGTAGTTTACATAGCCTAAGATTTAATAGTTAATGTGAAAAAGGTATATACGATATGTCAGCTAGCATCACTGTCATATGCAAATACAACTCAATTCTGTTTTCTAATAGTGTTTATCTGAGACCCCAGAAGATTTATGAGGCCAAAGTTGTTTTTATAAGTTTGTAAATTATCATCCTTTTCATTGTGCTGACATTCACATTGACGGGCCAAAGCAGAGGGACTTTGGCAGAAGCTGAGGCATTCTCTCTGAAAAGCACTGGGATTCTCAGAGTTTTCACCACCGTTTACTCACTGCGAAAACAAACGCTAATTTGGACAAAAGGCGATTGTGAAGCAGAGATAAAAAGGCATTCTCAATTTTATTAAATCTTAGCCTTTTGATACACTTTTTTAAAAGTATGAAACAAGGCGTGATGGGAAATAGGAGATGCTGTTCTCAGTCTGGGAACCACGCATAGGCCTTGTCTTCTGGGAAAGCAGTTGTGTGATTGGGTTGTGAGCAGAAGCATTTCTTTTTCGTCGAATATTATTTTTACTTTAAATACGCAAAGACAATTATGGCCATTCAGACTCGAGTATTTAACAGGCATTCTCTGTAAAATAAATGAAGCAACTTAGCCACTTGAAGAAATCAACCATATGGCTGTATTGTTGCCAAGGATCAAATTCAAGCTCTGGAGCAAAAATTAGTATTGTGCAAAGCTTAAATTTACCATCAGGAGCCCAACAGCTCTTTTGGAAAGAGCAGAACTTTTCTGATGAGCTTGATGGTACTATTCATAAATGTGAGAGGATTTCTCTTTGATTTTACCATGAAATGCGCCAACACGTGTACGATCTGCATATCTCAGGAACCAGTGCTTTCCAAGTAGCCATGGCCTTGTGGACAAGATTCTGTACAAGGAAGACCTCTGCCATGGCAAGAAAGGTCGCTGGGTTTGACTGTTCCAACAGGAAGCTGCTACAATGTCAGTCGTCTTTATGAAACTTACTCTTGTCGACTTTATGTAGTTTCGAGAAAGAACGTCTACAGTCATGTCAAATGGCTGTTCAACATCCTTCCTTTCCGTTTGCTGTCTACTCAACAGGGGAAGGCCAGCTTTTCTACACATATCTCAACCCGGACAGGGAAACTACTTGTTTATTGTTTATTAAGTCACGTATTAAAACATATCTGGCGAGAATAAGATAAAGCAATAGAATGATTCTCCCTAAGCACTTTACAGATTATTTGGTACTTCTTTTTACAAAATGACTTGCTATTTTAAAATAACTTTATATTTATTTATTTTTAGGATGACAGGCTAGCCTTGAACTTGAATTCCTAACCTTCTTACTTCTATTTCTCAAGTGCTAGAGTCCATTACTAGTTAAAGCTACTATCTTAACATTTATCTGCTTTTAATTTTAGTACACTGAATATCAGCAAATATAAAGTACATTACATAGTCCCCCTGGGTGGATAATTTTTAAGAAGTGTCTCCCAACTTTAATTTTCAGAAATGCTGTTCTAGGGAGAAGCAATATTTTTCTGTATATTTAATGTTTTTAGGAGTGTAGGCATTCAATAATTTCAAGTTGTTATTTACATTAAGCATATTTCCATATGTACTTAAGAATAAGTCCTTTTCAAAGGCCACACACAAACATAACAGATTTTACATGTATTGATTTTTATCTCTTATGGCATGAGCTCATAGCTATTTTTCCACAGCAGTATAAGTTCAGAGAAGACACCCTGGCCTGAGACATGTCAAGTAATGACAGCTATGAAAACTACTAATGTCAAATATTAACCTGAAATTAGCAAAATAAAAAAATTACTAAAAACACAGAGAAGAAAAATGTACAAACAGTGCAGATTCTGTACTTTTTCCTGGTATTTACAATGCTTTCAAATAAGCATGTCAACAAAACATTTTAAATATCACCCTAAAACAATATAATAACTATTTACTCTGCAAATAAACATTTGCCTCTTGGATGCAAGAAAAATTTTAACAGCTTCAATGGGTTTCTTGGAATAAAGTTGACTGGGCCCAAGAGTGAGTAGAGAACTGATTGATGCCTGAAATTTGTCCTCTGACTTACGCTCCAGCAAGTGGATGTGTGTGTGCAAGGACACGGGTCCCCATCAGTGGAGTGCACACACACACTCACACACACATGCACTCATATGCAATAAAGACATAAACACAATTTAAATTTTTACATAACGATATGATAGGAAATAAACTATATCTCATTCTTAGTCCTTTAATGAAATTGATACATAGCTCAAGTTAGTAACATGTACGAGAAGAGCAAATTCTATGAGGCTAATAGTGTCTGTTCATATCTGGAATTAAATTATTCACTTCTCCCAATACATAAACTCTGCATTTTAAAAAAACTTCATTAACAGAAATACCAGCAATAGTAATAGGAATTCTGTTCAGTACATGCTATGGACGAGTGGTCACTGATAACTTGGTGATATGGAAAATCCATGTGATAGCTCGTGTACAGACCCGTGTGTTTACACAGCTCAGAATCAATCAGATAAAGGCTACAGTCATTATGGGGGAAGAAAGTACTATATGGAGGCAGGGAAATGGCAAACGTTCACACACGCGTGATGGGCTTTATCATCTGAGAACTGAAAGAGCAGTCACTGTCTTGCTTTCCCTTTTATTTAAGTTACTGTTTTTGTTTGTAGTCTTCAATTCCCACCCCAATTTGTTTATTGTCCAGTGGGGACCAAGGAAAGTTATTACATTCCTCAAGGTCAGGCAGAAAGTCACGCTGTCCTCAGGAAAGGGGCTTATATATTACTGCATCCCAGCTAGGTCCTATTGCTTCCTGCAGTGAATGGGTCCGTGTGGAATGAAAGAATGCTCTTAAGCAAATTCCAATTATGGTTTATTAACTTCACACGTAGCATTTATCTTGCAGTTTCCAAAAATAGTGGAACCAATTAAACTGTCTGTTTAGCAAGAAGGATTTTTTTAACTTTTAATTTTTCTTTAGATAAAGTCTTTATATAAAAAAAGATAAATGGAACCATACAGATATGAGGAAATGGGGGTGGGGTGGGGGAGGGGGACTCATCACTTTCCAGCTTCCATCCATATTCTTTCGAAGTCAAGGCCGGTCCTTTTCTGTCTCCCAGTTGATAGGCTAATGTCTTCAGTCAAGTAAACATGCCCATTTTAGGCTGATGGATAGTAGTGGAAATTAGTTATTTAGGACAGTAGCTAATTTGAAATAAAAGCCCAACAAATTCTAGTGTTCTATCTGCTGTCAAAACAAGATTAAACAATTGTAGGAAGAAAAATAGTAGGTTTGTAAGAGGAGGCTTAAGGACAGTATTTTACTTTACACTTAAAACGCCATCTATAATTTCCAATCAGACTGATAAAGGGGAGTCTTCGATTGATGGAAATCTCTGGGGAACAAACTTTAGAGGTCTTTATGTACTAATATTTCTCTAAAGAAACTCATGCCCAAATGAGGGCCACATAGAATTGGAATCAGAAATTCCACATTGGATATCTACATTGAGATAAAAGAAATTCTTGCTCTGGAAACCAATATAATAAAAGAGTGGAATCCTGTACTCCTTTTTTAGCTGGCTTATCATTTCCACAAACCACATATGGCCTAAAGAACAAGAGATGCATGAACAAATGGGGTATTCCCATCCACTTTACTTGGAATGGAATTGTATTATGAGGAGAAAGAATGTCTGAACGTGAATAACATAGAAAGGTTTGCCTTGCGTACGTGCCAGGTCTCCATCTGCAGCCTCTTGACACTAGCTCATCTAGTTCCTTTACAACTATCCTGCACTGTTGTGAATTGGACATTAATTTTTCTTCCTCCAGGTTTCCAACTGAAAATCTCTCTTGACTCTTTCGTTATTATAGCTTTCATGCTGATGTGCCTATCATCACACACCAAACTGTCCAGCAAGAGCTGTGGGGATGCCAAAAGACACAGCGATGCTATATAATCTGCCACTCCACTCTGGCAGAAGTGGATGGTAATCATTTGACCTTCAAATAATACAATTATCAATATCTTACTAAATTCACCATTCCAAATTCTTCAAAACTGATTTTTTTTAAAAGATATTTTCTTTTAACTTCAGTATAGCTGGTTAAACCTGAATGCTTGCATCATCCATGTACCTGTAATGTTCCCTTCTCCATGACCAGGGTTTTTAAACTGAAAATTACATGTGTGTTTCTTGTGTGGGTATATGCATGTGAATACAGGTGTCTATGAAAGTTAGATGAAGATAATGCTCCTGAGAGCTAGACCTACAGGTGCTTATGAGCCACCTGATATAAGAACTGGGAATCAATTTTGGGTCCTTTGCAAGGACCTCCAACTCATAAATTTTATATCATCTTAGACAGGTGCTGCTGATTCCCTTCTTAAAAATGTTTAGAAAATGTTGCTGTACAGCCAATACCTGTCAAAAATGCTAGCCTTTAGCCAAAGGGAGACAAAACAGTGTAATACCTGTAAGTATACATTGTGAGCATCTCTGCCTCTCACTCAGTACAGTACATCAAAGATGAATCTCATCCACACACAGAGTTGGGAAACAAGAATCTGCTGGGAAGTCTAACCCCTTCATAAGATGAACTACATACTTTTGTTAAAGAATTCAGAGTCGTCTTTTACACTCTTAAAGTCCTCCATTATTTGGATGAGTAAACTTAGCTTAGGGATTTTAGAAGAAGCATTCAAAACCATCCAGCTATCTAGCAATGACAAAGAAGATGAAGACTCTGGCTAATTCATTAGTTGTCCTTGTCAAATTTGCTAAAGAAAGCTGCTTAACATTTCTTTTCAGGGGGTCTTTATATTTTATCAATTGTCCCCCACTTCTGTTTGCAATTGGAAATGGATACGGAGCAAGGGCTACTGCCTTGGGTTCCCACGGTGAGCTAAGGAAGACTCACAATTCCACAATTTTCAGATTATTGTGAAAACACATCTATCTCTACTGAGTTGTCCATGCCAGCCTGAACCATACCATTCCTCCTAAAGCCACATACTGATCTCATCACCCAGAAAGTATTGCAAATTGTTCTTCAAGCCCCACTACCTGAACCACACCTTTCTAGAGACATCTGCATCTAATCGTTCACAAGACACTCTTCGCAGCCTATGTATAGTAAATAACATTTTCATTAAATTTGGAGCTAAATAAAAACCCAAGCAAACCAATTGCAAACAATTTTTAAGGAAAAATAGCTCTTCACCAACAAACAAAAACATAATAAATGTATAATCTCATCATAATAAATATACCTTAATAGTAACTTTAAAAGTCATGCAAGAATTTGGAGACTCTACTAACACTTTAGAAACTGTTAACACTGGTCTATAATCGTATTGCAACTATATAAAATAAACAATTTTGTTTGTCTACACAGACCAATGTAATTCCTTAGGATTGCTTAGGATCTAATAATGAAGCTTATATCTCAGATATCATCACCTGATGCCAAGCCTGTTACTGATTCATGAAAGTTTCATCACTGGTACTCACTTGGTTCCATTTCATGCAGAAAGCATTAGATTCAAAAATGATTAACAGAGGTGATTTCTGTCTATTATAACCTGTGATACCTAATGATGATTGTAACATATTTTAAAGATAATCTACTTGACTTTATTTTCTTAAATAGAACTTAGGAAATATCCTGTCTAGGAGAACAGATACAAGAATCCAAGCACAGTGGCTATCATCTGCAATTCCCACTGTTTTTCGTTTCCTTTAGCCATGGAAGCTTACGTAGAGCTGAAGCATCTTAATTTCATACTTAAGTAATCTAAGACTTGAGCTTGTGAGATAAATGTAAAAGACCAAGAATAAAATATAAACCTAACTGGTGATTTAAAAAAAATAATTGCAAAAGTAATTTGTTAATGATTAGTGACTCCTTTAATGGAACACTTGAATCACAAACCTTGCAAGCACTTTCAAAACTATGGCCCCAATTAAAACGTTGCCCACAATAACAAATATTCCAGAAGATGTCAGAAAAGCACAAACTGACAGCATACACAGAGTCGTGTCTGACATATTGCTTTCAAGCCTCAAATTTAGAAAATCGATTCATAACATTAATTGAATCTTTACTTGGGAAAATAACAAATGCTTATCATAATCAAAATATAATTAAAAACAAATGGTCTTGCACAGTCTCTTTATATCATAGTTTATAAAATGTCATTCCTACATAGAAAAATATGTTTTTTAAGTAACCATCAAACATGTTTGTTAAAACTTAATTACACAGACATGAAAATGTGTGTTTTGATGCGGTGTTAGGACTAATTCCTGCTTTGATGACTATTCTATCATCCAAATTTCAGATTTAAATAAAAAAGAAATCTACCAACTTTTACTTTGATCTGAATTGAGATTAAACTCTTCCAGTAGAGAATATGAGAGAATAATTTGATTAAGATAATGTTGAGAGTTCTTATGCAAATTTAAAGGCTGTCATTTAACAGAGAAAAACAAAGCCAAAAACATATCACTTTATGAATCATTTAGGGAACAGGATTGCTTGTGTTTACAAGTGACATCATTCAAAACAGAAAAAGTAGCCAGGCATGGTGGTGCACACCTTTAATCTCAGCACTTGGAAGACAAAGGCAAGTAAATCTCTATGAGTTTGAGGCCAACCTGGTCTACAGAGTGAGCTCCAGGGCAGCCAGAACTACATAGTGACACCCTGTTCCCAGAAACCAAGGACAACTGCAAAAAACAAAATATAAACAAAAACCAGTAAAAGAGCATTCAACTGAATACTAGTTAGAGTCTCTGCCATTAAAGAAATGTTACAATTTTGAAGGCGATTTTTTTCCCTTTCCTGTCCTGTATGTATTAAGTCTGCTGAATTCTTTGAGGACCATACACAGAAACTGCGATACGGGGACACATATTTCATTTGAGAATCAGTGACTCACTGCCCCTTTCCCAAGTGCAAAAGGGACACCAAAAAAGTGCGAATCTCTATTTGATGGTGGGCAATGGCAGAAAGAGAAGGTGTTAGCCATTTTTGAAGAACAGAGTCAAACACAACCTTACCTGATGTTTTTATTATTCCTGTAGAAGTTAAGTTTCCTCTATGAATGATGAGAACTGAGAATGATGTATTCATGAGACAAACTCAAAACTATCCAAAGGAGATGCAGGCACTCATAATTTTATTTAGTTTAGTTTTTTCCTCACATCATGGACACAAGAACTTTGGATTTTCCCTTCCTTCATGTTTGTTTAATAATTTGGTGTTCACTTTATGTTTAATTCTGACACTGTCATACACAAGCTTTCTGATGTTGCAAAAATAGGATATTATATCTGTGGAAACTAGAAAACTTCTAGAAGCCCTATTTGGACTCACAGTGGGATGTTCTGTTCATAAAATAAAGCTTTAATCAAAAAGGAACAGAATAGACACCAGGTTTTGGGGTTTATTTCTGATCAAAATTCTAGTGAAATTTGTTACCCCAGAAATATCCACAAATATAAGATCTGACCAAATATTTAATCACCTATAAAGTAGATCTATAAATGCCATAGCACACAAATCCCGTAGGGCCTGAAGAATAGACTACTGTATAAAATTTTATGTCAGCTGATTCAGTATCATGGCATTCTGTAAAAGCTGCTCCTCTCTTCATTGTAATTCCAATATTTTCACTACAGCACATAGAAAAATTAAAGGACTAGCTCTTCTTTCACAAAATTGAGGAGGGGTTCTCTGGAACAACGTGTAAATACCATCTTTGAAGATCTCTCTGTAAAAGTATAAGCTCACTCCTCTCCACCCCCCAAACCAGGGTGACTATGGTCAAAGAACACCACGTGCATGTACAGAAGTGTCAGACTGAAAGACACAATTCTGTGCAATGAGAATACATTCATCATCTTGAAAATGCTTCATTTTGCCATTAAAATTATTTATTGTCTTCCTTTCATTTTTTGTAGTATAATTTTTTTAGCAAAGGTAAACATCACTTAGAGATAAATATATTGAACATACCATTGATATAAAATCAGGACTTAGTTCCCTGGTGTGATGTCTGCCATCTTTATAGTATGCAGCTTGGATAAAATTAGCAAAAGACTCTAATTCTAAAGCAGTTTTTTGTGTCACTGCATTTGATGCCCTCCTTCCACACCATCCATAAAGACTGCTCATATGTAAACCACTCCTGAAAATCTGTACTCAAAACTAGCATTTTGGGGAAGCAGAAGAATTTTGCTCCTGCAATAGTAAGTTAAATGTACTTTGAAAAATTATTTTCCATTAAAGTAATTTATTCCAAGTCAATATATTTATAAATGAACTCTTTCGTAAAGGTTCAATAACAAAAATAAATTTAGTTATTAGAGAAAATAAGTCCTCTGAAAGACATTCTTAGGGTGAAAGATAACAATGTCTATTATGATTATAATATAAAAGGACCAGGAAAGGCCAGCATGCAGATATCTGTCATATTGTGTGTATTGAGATACGTGTAGAGCTCTGCTTGCATTAATTCAATTTACTATTTTTCGTTATTAGGGGTTTTGGATGCTGCCTGATATGAGGCTGGATATGAACATGATCTACCCTGCTAAACCCAACAGAACTTAAAATAGTGTGGCTGTGCCATAGTGACACAAATAAAGGGAATGGTCCCTAGGCGCAGCAACAGTCTGCAGTTGAGAAATTAGGTGTCTACAGTGAAATGCCAAGCTATCCTTGGGGACCCTAAAAAGTCCAGTGGGCCATGAAAAGGGAACCGTGCCATTAAGTGCCAGCTTTATCTTGTCTTTAAGGGTAAATGAACCATCTCAAAACCTAAAGAGTGGAGCACGTAGCCAGATAGGGAAGGTCTGACCAGAAGTCAGTCACCATTCTATCTTTCTGAAGAGAGGTCACCTTCACACCCAGTGTCGTTAAGAACTGGCATGGTGATTTAGTCATGCACCCCGGCCACTTGTGGATTTAAGATTAAAGCAGTTTCTTTTCAATCCCAGCTCTGTCATTAGCCCTCTGTGACTGTGGCTGGGTTCCCCATCCCTTCTGAGCCTCGGGTGTCAGGTAAGAACCGCCTGGTATCTGTATTCACAAGTTGGCTCTGAAGCACAAGTGACATCATCAGACTAAAGAGTGCTACCCCTCTGTAAAATCGGGGGTTCAGCTCATACATTCCCTTAACACAACCCCTGACGTCAGGGAACAGAATGGGAGGAAAAGGAACACTAGAGAGAGAGAAAGGGAACTCCTTTATTGCTTTTTATCCTAAGAGTCAAACAAGTCATATTTCCTTGTAATTACTTCTCACAGTTTGAGCAATACAGCCAATGAAAAGAGACCTACCAGGTGCTTAACTACACACGGAAGGATTCACGCAGCCACATAGCATCAGTGTGCAGAGAACTTCAGTTCACTGTATCAGAGCCTATGCACTTGGCATCACAAACCACTTCCATAATGTGGGATTATTCCAACCTGAGTGACACAGACTGGTTGGAGGAGGGGACTAGTTTTAAATATCTTCCCATGATAATCATATTACTATGGCACGATGAACTTGAGAGACTTTATTGGAAAAGTTATGGATCATAACTTAGACTCGACTGTACATACTATGCATACTGATTATCTAAATTAAATCTAAACAGTTCAGCACATTTCTGGTAAACGCACAGTTATGTGCCTTTTCTCTAAGAATTTACTTTCACAGAAATGAGTCTCTTGTTAATACTAATAAAAGAGATCTGGAGACCGGATCAATCTTTTTCACAATGGTGATTGGCCACTGTCTCCACTCCGTGAAGGGTCTGGGTTTGGCATCTGGTCTCTGCAGAGCAGACTCGGAAATGCTTTGGTCTCTTTTGCCAAGATGAGCCCTCTTGAGACCCTTCACCTTTTATTTTGTGATACTAAAAACAGGTGTAATTCAGTGCTCAGGATAACAAGAAACATAAAACATATGCCTAAAATGGTATTCATGATTCTAGCTCACCCAGCAATTCATCATTAAGGGATTTTATTTCCCCTACTTCCTGCTATAAAAACGGCATACCTGGATAGATGATTAGATCACAGCAGATGCTAACTTTTATTACTAACAAGTAGAAAGAGAATACATACTTGTCAAGACTTTGCTAGTCAATAGGATGGGGTTGAAGATGGCATCAGAGCTTTACCCGATTAACATCGCATACTCCCTTTATGGGAGAGGAATAAAAGTAAAGAAAACAACACTCATTCTCTGAGGTCCTTCTTCTTCAGCTCACGTGTGCTTTTCTTCCAGACCGAAACTCTTCACTTAGCTCTGATAAGAAGCAAGCCTCTCAAGAAAGAGCATTACTCTGAGTCAGCAATTAAGTCTGACGAATGATACCTGTGAAAAGTGACCAGGAAGTGCCCGAAGCAGTTGGGTCTCCACTACACTCTGGTGAAGGAGCATCTCCCTGTAACTTACTACAGAGTGGTCTTTGTCCTGACTTCAGATTTCAGCGACATTCAAACTCCGGAGCTCGGTTCTTACCAACAGAGTAAACGTTCTGGATTCACACTTGGTTTGCTCCTATGAAATGAAGCCCTTTGATCGTCTAATAACCGAGAAAGGTAAAAACAACCAACCCTTTGTGAAGTGTAAAGAAAACAAGGGTAGCATGTATAAAACAAAATGTCTTTTAAGATTCAAAAATACAAGCCTACACATTTATCACACAAAACGGCTTGCGATTTGAGCTCTAGACAGTCACTTGAGGTGATCGTGTTGATCAAAAGTGGTTTAACTTGTGCAACGCAGAAAGTTCTGGTTCAACCATTTGCCATCTTTGTAACATTGGGCTGGGTCCTCTTATTTCCATGCTCATTTTTCAAACAGAGATAAAAACAATACAAGAATCATGCATGGTTGACATGCTGATCGACATATGAAAAGGGATGTGCATGACGCTGGTTGCATGGTTTTTGTTACTTACTGTGTCTTCAGTAATGCATTCATAGGCATAATTATAATATGTGACAGTATAACAAGAGAGAGGATTCATATTCACCTTTCTGTATCCTAAGACTCATGGTCTATAGATGATGATCTAGAGAGGGAGAAGGGATTATAGGAGCAAGGGGGCAGGTCCAGATCATGAGGTGGAAAACCACAGAGACAGCTGACCCGATCTTGTGGGACCTTGTGGAATCTAGACTGCCAGCTTGGGAGCATGCATGGGACCAAACTAGGCCTTCTGCACGTGGGCGACAGTTCTGTAGCCTGTTCTGTTTGCAGGACCCCTGACAGTGGGACCAGGATCTATCGCTGTTGCATGAGTTGTTTTTTTTTTGAGCCCATTCCATATAATGGGATACCTTGCTTAGCCTTGATGCAGGGGAAAGGGGCTTGGTCCTGCCTCAACTGAATATGTCAGGCCTTGTTGACTCACTATGGGAGGCCTTACCCTTTCTGAGGAGTAGATGGGGATAGGTTGGGGGAAGTGAGGGAAATGGGAGGAGGGGTAGGAGGGAGAACTGTGGTTGGTATGTAAAATGAATAAAAATTAAAAAATAAGTAACTCAAAAAAAGAAAGGAAGGAAGGAAAGAAGGAAGGAAGAAAATGGTACATTCTTATACATTTTCTGTTGCTCCCATAAGAACTGCATCAAAAAGTTTTATCTTATGATACAAATAAAGAAAAGAAAGCATCAAATAGCCTCTACATTGATACAAGTACTAAGTGCTCTGCATTAGGTAATTGAGACTTTCTAGGTACCACTGTATCCATCACTTAACTTTAGCACCCTATGATATGCATCCCTTATGGGAGGAGTTTATGTGTTTGTGGATGTCTGTACATGTGTGCAAAACTGGCCTGTTATTTGGCTTTGAATATTGCTTCATTTGTTTCTTGAAAATCCACTGCTTTTGTAGCTATATAATTTGTCCTATCTCTTTCTTACAACAACTATGTTTTTTCATAAGCCATTAATCTCTCACATGTGGTAAGCTTAAGTTAGTCTTAAGTATACCACACAACTCTGCATGATCAATAGTCAGTATCTCAAATTATAAGGAATATTAAGTTCTGGGTAAAAGGAAAGACAAAACAGCAGCTAACACAGTAGGATCATACTACCAGAAGAATATTAACATATTTCATAGAGTAGTAGTAATATGTTTCTTCCTGCCTTATATCATCCATTACGTTCTGTGATGTAGTATCAGGACTGTGATTTGGATATCTCTATTTAAGAAATAATTAACACACACAAGTTATATGTCTTTGAATACAATCTTCCTGGTTGCCCATCTATGTAGACATGTACTGAGCTATCAGGTCTCAGGACCACATCTCTTGTGAACATTAAATAAAATACCCTATGAAAGGCTGTTTCCTGGAAGGCAACCACAGTGCTGTGCATGGATAACCAACTGCAGTTTATTTCAGGAGTGTGAAGTGGGTAAGTTACATAATACTTGACTGATGAATTTCAAAACTAAATGGAATTAAAATAAAATGATTACTCTAAAACCCAAACCCAAGACAGAAAGAGAGAGAGAGAAAGAGAGAGAGATTAATACAGTACAGAACTCAGTAGATTATTTTAAAACACATTTGTTCAGTAGTGTTGGGAAACTGACATTGTCTTTGATGGTCTTTTACAGAGGCATTTATTTTTAGTTATACAGCTGAAATACTCCAGCCCAATGAAGTGTGGCTGTCTGCGGTGTATTCAGGAAGAGAGAGAAAAAGAGAAAGAGAAAAAAAAGTACTCTTTGCCATTAGTTCTAAAAATATTATTGACATGTCAGGGTCATCATGTCTATGTTAAGAACTATGGTGAGTTACAGTCATGTCCTCCACACTCAGCACCTTCAGATTCTAAACACACGCATACTTACAATAAAGGTATAGCTGGATCATCTGTATTTCTGCTGGAAAAATGGTGGACGATGGCTTACATTTCAACTCATCTTGGGAAATGAGTTTTATGGTGATGACACCTTATAAAAATCTATAATACACTACTATATACATTGCAGATAAAATGTTTACGCATTATGAAGGCATACAGATACTGAATTCTTGGAGCGCTTCAGTGCTCGTGTTCCCAGGCTAAATTTAACCCAAGATTTTTCAACATGGGATGAAGTTTCTTCACTAGCTTCAGTTTTGACATGAGAGCATCTATATCCCTGGCTTCTTCCAACTGAAATGGTTACTCAGAAGAAGTCAGACAGAGGAACATACTTATTCTGCTGTTCCTTTTGTTTACTGATGTGACAAAAACTCGAGGTGTTTGCATTTAGCCATGTTTTTTTGTACCAGGTAATGCAGAATGCTCTTTGGTCCTATCTATTTATGAAGTATCAACACTTACAAACTGTATACAGGACGAAAGTTCCTTGGATACTTATTTTTGTGTGCCCTTGGCTATGTTTTCAGTGTGTGTGTGTGTGTGTGTGTGTGTGTGTGTGTGTGTGCCAGCTTACATGACAAACAGGAAAGAAAGCTTGCTATCTACAGGAGTATGGTGACCACTCATAGCAAGTGCTGGTAAGTAGGAAGAAAGATCAGAATATCTAGGATGCACTACTGCTAAAAATGCTAGGTGGTGTAACTATTATGAAAAAGAAGACTACGGTTGCTCAAGAAATAAAGAATTACCATTTAGTTCATCATTTCCCTTCTAGATATATAACTTTAAGAATAGAGAGTTGGTCTCAAAGAGATTTTTGTGTAGTCATTTTCATTTAAAATAGTCGAAAGTAAAAGGAAATTTGAGTATCTTCCACCAGATCAATGGGCAGAGAATAGTGGTATATCCACATGATGAATACTGTTTATCGTTCAAAAGGACAGGGGTTCAGAGCTGAGCTTTGCATAAACTTTGAAGATAGTATGCTCAGTGAAACAAACCAGACATGAAAGTACAGATCTTTGTGGTTTAACATATGAAGTACCTAGAACAATAACAATTATGAGAGAGAGAGAGAGAGAGAGAGAGAGAGAGAGAGAGAGAGAGAGAGAGAGAGAGGAGAACAAAAGTTGACTGGAACCATGAGGAGAGAGAACTGGGGAGCCATGGGCAGAGGGCACAAGGCGTCAGTTTTCCAAGAAGAAGAGCATTCTGGAAGCGGATTGTGTTGATGGTCATACAGTGAACATGTAACCAGCACTTAACAATACACTTCAAGATAGTTGAAATGGTAAAGTTCATATCATTTTCTCAAATATGAATATACTAGTATTTTTTAATTCATAGGGCACTTGATAGAACGTTCAGGAAATAAAATGTTTGCCTTTGAATCCTGCCTCGAGCTTTTACCCACAGTAGGTTACTTGGGCTGAGAACGAATAGAACTTGCAAGTGCCCTTTTCTTCATGTATAACTTAAGGACCATAGCACTGGTTTCGTGGAATTATTGTAAGAATAAAGTGGGAGCTTGCAGTACAATGCACAGGCAGATGCCTGATCAGTTATGTTGCTTTTACTGTTGCTAAAATTATTAGTTCTTGATTCTGCTACTGATACAGTCCTGCTGAGAAATCCCCAATTACACATGTCAGCTTTATCATTTTAGATAAAATATCCTTTTGTTTGACAATTTACCATTTTCCTTTTTACTGAGATAAACAACATTTTAAAAAGTAATTTAAAAGGCTGGAAATGGGAAAGGTCATAGCAGAGGACCTTTGCAACTTGAACTAACAATGTTTGTAAGTCAAACAGCATCAGTAAATGCTATGTATCTACAAAGATATCAAGCTGCAAAAATAATCTGTTTTTCGGTGATTGTGCTTGAAAATGTCTGCCACTCAGGGCACAGCTATGGTCTGTAAATATTTTGCCTAAAAGTTTCTGGAGAAGTGGGAACTTTTGTTGTGATGGGGGGGGGCTACCAAGCCTCTAGATCAAATGCTTCTTTACTTAACAGAAAGAGAAGGAAAAGTCTGCATGTATTTTGTAGATGTATTTGGTATGAAGTAGGTTGCTTCCAAGTCACTGAAGACTGGGCTCTTTTAAATAGCTTTCCACCGGTTGTGGTTTTTTTTTTTTTTTTTTGCACAAGTCCGGGGAAGCACAGAACAGCCTTCAAGCACAGGAGGCTAATAAACTCGAATTATGTAAATCTTTCTCGCCTTCACCTATGTAACACTGCTTTGTCCCGTTTAGAGGGAGCGGCACGCTGCTACCTGGATCATTTGCTAAAGGAACGGAGGCTCTCGATTTCCTTTGAAGTGATAGCGATATCAAAGAGGACAGAAGGGAGCCTTTCAAGGTGGCTGGGAGGCTAAGGGGGAAAGAAGTCATCAAAATAAGTTTTACATTTTTGCCTAAGGTAAGGAAGGTCTTTGAGAAGCAGCCATCTGCGTTAAGCCATAACTGGAAATGACAGAGAGGAAGGGGGAACCCTCCCTCTCGTGCTTTGCTGTGGTGACATCACTTTCCCTGGGAGCAGCCTCAGTCAATCAGTGTCCCTGAGAAACGCGGCGTGACTTATGAATGTGACTATTCCAATATTGGAGGATACCTACCTTTAATATTATCTGCATGAACCTGATGAGCAGATGGCATAAACTAAAATCAGCTTACCACAAATAATTAGACGAAATGAAAATTAGATGGATGAAACCTAAAATGCGATGCTTTTTATATTAAGTCAAAATTAGAAATAGATAAGCTCATTTATGTAACTAATAAGTTGAAAGCAGAACATCCATCTCGTGTGGAAAGAAATACTCTGAAATGGAAATTAATATCCCAGTGTACAAACGCTTTGAAGCCCAGTTGCTTCTATCTAGCCTGCATTTGCTCTGAAATGGATGTTTTACTAACACGCACGGCAAAAACTTCTGAAATAAAGGCAGGGGAGTCGGGAAGCAGAGGCACAAGTGTGTGTATCCTCAGTGATAAGAAATGGATTTAATAATAGTTATAGAAAGGGAAAATAATTGAGGTTGGACTTGGTCCATTTCTATCAGTACCTATTAGGCACCTACTGTGTACAAACTTTTGTTATAGAACAAAACAGAAAGGTCAGTATCTACTTGCATGATTAGGTTAAATGAATTAAAGAATTGAATTTCCTTGACTCCCCAGAATGTTTACCACTTTGTGGTGTCCCCATCAGATTAGAATGTAACTAATCACCAGGCCCAGGGTCATCTTCCATACCCACCTCCTATTCCACACTGCCAAATGAGATTTTAGATTTGCCAACACAGAGAACATTTCTGCCTCTTTGTACCCAGAAATTGGGGTAGTACCTCCTCCAGAAGCTATCCCCCCAAATTTAGGACATGATGGTCTAACTGGAAGTAAGCTATGAAATAATTAATAGAATCCCTTGAAGTTCATTCAAAATTCAGGATTCAATTGCTCTTCCTAACCTCCAAAGGACAGTAAATTGGTGGCCTTTTGTTATTTTCCTGCCAGAGACATTCTGGATTATTTCAGGAGAATCTATGAAATTGATTGTAGTAAGTGTCTGTTTGGAGGTCAAGGTGCAGTGAAGAGCAGTTGGGTGTCTTTAGAGAAAAGGTCATGGCTGTCGCATACAAACAAGCTTGAAAACTATAATCACCTTTGAATGGGTCAATGACAACTTAAAAGCTAAATAAACCCAGAGAGGTTTGGGGGGCGGCAGAGAGGTTTGGGGAGGCAGAGAACAGCCTTTAAAAGCAAGAGGCGCATGAACTCGAATTATCAAAGATAACTGGGACAGCAGATCCAGTTAACTTCTTTATCAACTAAAATTAATGTACTGACAAATTAAAAGCAACAGTGAATTACATGCATTCCATATCTGGCAGAGACATCACTTGAAAAAAAATAAAGAGAAGATGGATAATGAAATGTTTTATTGTAATGTTCCCAGGAGGTACATTTGAAAAATATACGGATGCATCAGCACCCAGGGGCTAGCAAGGCCCATGACACTTAGAAATGAATCATTTCAGTATGTAGCCCTTTGCAGGAAATTTGATATTTTTTTTTCGGATTGATATGAAGCTCCTGTTATAAGGAGCCATATTTTCATTTTAAAGTTCAGAATGAAACCCAAATTATGTGCTGTGTGTTTTGTGTTTGACTACTTAGAAATTCCTTTGTTTTTATCCTTTATTCAGGGGACAAGACAGTCTGTATAAGGGAACTTGACTTTGATCTCTCAAAAAAAAATAATTTAAAATGAATGGGTTTATGTTCCACTTGAAAGAAGCACATACGGATAGATAACACAGATAAAGGTTGAAGTCAGAATGATCAAAAAGTAACCTACAGACCATTAGTGATCATGAGTTACTCTTCCGCACAAATCTTTGGCCAATAGACTTGTGCTTTGAAGGGAAATAAAGGAATCTGATGGATCCATTAGCTCACTCCTCACTCCCTTGTTTCTTTGTGTGGCCTTCCAGATCTCTTCAAGGAAAGCTCCCTTTACTAACTCAGTGTGCCGTCGTGGACGCTAACTCCCTGCTAGACTCACTGGTGTCCTGGTGGTTGACAAACAGATGGTGTCTGTAACCATGCCAACAGAAACCACTGCACAGTTTCTGAAACGTAGAAGATGGCCCAATGTTATCAGCCTAAACCTGAGGAAGCAAACCGTGACCTAAAGTGAAACACAACATGAATAGTTGATTGAAAGGGGTGTCAGGTAAAGAAGGTGGGTGGAGAGAGGAGGGCAGAAAGATGGCTCTTTCCAAGGACCAAAGTTCTGTTCCCAGCATTCAAATTGGGTGTCTTGCAACCACCTGTAACTCCAGATCCATAGGATAACACCTTCTTGCCTTTGTGGGTATATACATATGTAATACACACACACACACACACACACACACACACATAAACATGATTGCATAAAAATCTTAAGGAAGGAAAGGGGGAAATAACTGCATAAGGAGAGAAAGGGAAATGAAGAAATGAAGGGAAGAGACAGAGAGGAGGAATGAGATGAAGAGAAAGATGGAGTGGGGGAATGATTCTAGTGCCATTGTTCTCTGAACCCTCTCTTGAGCCAAGTCCAAAATTATCCATTCTCATGCCTGGACCTTCATAACTATAGAAGCCAATAAACTGTGTCATGCCCCATTTGTTCTGGCCCTGTAATCTACCTCATTGGAAACAGAAAGTGTTCAGGGCACTACAGTTACACAAATTAGAGGAAAAGAAGAATCCCAGTTGGAAGGAGAAAAAAATATTCTCTCCTTCCCCTCTTGCCAGCTTTCTAAGAACAAATTCTGCTTTTCCATTGTGGAGGACTGAGTCAAGGGCACCGCAGCGACTCCTCAGCCGTTCTGTTAATATACCTTCCTTGGTGATCCCTCGTGACTCTGTAATACGATTAAAGGCATTGATGATTTATAGGAAGGAAAAATTCAATTGGAATGATTCAAAGTGACTTTGATAAACTGCGATCCAGGGGACGTGTATATTCCTGAAATACACATTTTCATCGATTACCTATGTCCCTAAGCAGTGAAAAGATGGCAAATTATAAAGCTTAAAACCATTTCAGACAGGGATGGAGGAAGGCCTTAAAACATTGTAGTAACTGGCTGGAGCAGGACTTCAACTAGTGAGCATTCCAAGATGAGGCAGATTTCCTACATACCAGAGGAGCCATTTCTCTTTTGAAATTTACACAGAAGAAAATTGAATGCTTAGATGAGTGGACAGCTTAACTGGAGTTTGATGTTTTTACATTGGTTCAATTTAGACATCATAACTCCAGTCCCTAAATTATCTGATGCTGAATTAAGAGCTGACACAGACTCTTGGGCCTGCTTTCTCCTTCTGGTATGGCAACTGCATGAGGCTAAAAGAGCTGTACTGCACGCTTCTAACTGACTCACATTTCTTAGAAATGAGGAAAGCAAGCAATGGAAAGATTCAGTATGTTTACACAGAAAGTTAACGACAGAGTCACCCTTGTCTTTTATTTGGATAATGACACTCAGAGGTGTTCAGAATGCTCTATTGTATCACCAAGGGGAGAAAATGTTCCCCTTTTTCTCAAATGATGGTGAGTAGGTGTGCTTAGCCATGTCTTTCTTCAATTAGAAAGAATGGCAAGATAGTTGGAAGGTATGTTTTCTGAGGCAAAAAGAACTGGGCTATTTCAAGAAAATAAGAATATTAAAAAGAGGACTTTTGAGGTCCTGTATGAACTGGAAACCTTTCACAATTCTATTTAAAAACACCCACTTGACTTCCTAGCTTTTGTTTTATTCAGGTACACAGGAAGTAGAATCTTGCAAAGAATAAGTTGGACATTAATTTGCTTATGATTCTGACAAGTGTTTGAAGAAACCTCTTACAGATGGCAGGGGAGCCATTATGGATCTTGCCTCATGGAACCTTGTAGTCTAGAGCAATGAAAGCAAATATATTTATATAGCCACACTGGTCAGAAAATATTAGAAGAATCAAGTACATAACTAACAGGAACCCGTGCTTTTCCACTTCAATCAGATTATTAACTAAAACAAAACACAGGTCTTTTTGTTTTTTTGCACACACCCTTATTATTCACCTTCCAAAAAGTACATAGGCAAAGCCTTCTGATCTGGTGTAGTTGCTTTGTTCTTTTTTAGGCCAAACAATATCCACACCTACTCACCAAAATTTTGGAGAAAAATCACACTGACTGTGTCTTCAAAAGCATGAGTCGGTGTGCAAAACAAGGCTAGTGTCTTTGAGACAGGAGATGTCATCTGAGAGACCCCAGCTATGTGTGCAAATTCAACAGAAAAAGCACGACAGGACCGATACTGGGATCTGAACTATTCTTTTCAGAATCTTCTATTTCAATCAAGAATTCATACCTTCCGTGACTGATCTCCACCCAGATGGAATAAATACAAAGGACAGTACAAGCAGATTCTGAAAGCTGGGGAACCCAGGCACGGGGATTGCAAGGTCAAAGTCAGCTTGCACCGCGCCTCTCACTCCTTTCCTGGCACCGTATTATCTAGTCACATATAAGGCTGTAATTGAAACCATGCAGTGTGAGCAGAGAGCTCATTACAGGGTTCTCCTGAGTAAAATCGTGTCTGAGTCCTGTGGGGAGCCCCTGACAATCTTGGGGTCAAGATATTGTCACTTCAAAATGAGATACAACACATCAACTTACCTCCTCAGGGAAAACAAAACTAGTTTAAATGTGGTGTGTGCAGGTAAATACCTCTTCTACCAAAAACATGTTTATTATTTTATTGACATCCTCTATAGAAGAGAAAATGCGTTTTATGGAACCATTCAGTGACTCATTTTAGGATATGAAGGTAGAAACGTGCAACAATGTTTCAAAGTGATTTTTACAATAAAAACAGGAGGCTGTGTAATCTTAAGAAATATTACATTAACAACGGATATCAACACATTAAAGACTCAGAGCAGTGAAATACGATATGATATTAATAGCAATATCCCAGAGGGAAATATCCTTAGCTTCTCACTATTAAGTCATATCACCCAGTAAGGTATCTGATTTAGCACAGAATCAAAGTTGTGAGCATTAAACCGAGTTAGTGTCAACTAAAAATAAGGATGAAGTTGAGAACATGAAATCTGGTTTGACCTGAACCTTCCTGGGAGCTGATATCATTTGGGCCCTTCTTACACTCTCCTCATGTTGTGCTGTTTTTTAAGACTTCCTGAGACAGAAGGATCCAGGGACCTACAAAGACAGGCACCCAAGTATAGGCACGGAAACTCTAAACAATTTACAGGTCTACTCTTCTTGCTTCCTCCATCCACCCATCGTGAATTCAAACAATTATTGCCTGAGCATCAAAGAAGTAACCGACACAGAAAATTAGACAAAGCCCTTGCTCTCATGGGACTTATGTTCTTAACAGAGGAGAAGACAACAACAGACCCACAAACAAAAATAGCCCATTGTGAAAACACTCAGCAATAAGGAAAACATGGTTGCGTGTGGGAAGGACTGTGTTAGAAGGTGAGGGGACCCAGCTGGCCTGTCTGCTTAGTGGCTCTCAGACCACGCTCCCGAAAATTTCCAGCAGAGGGAGAAATCAAGGACCACAGTTCCTGAACTGACATGAACATCAGCACTCAGAATTGCTTCTGCCATCCTCCCTCCTCTCCCCTTCATCATTCCCGAAACCATCCGCTCGAGGGTCTGGAGCCACCACACATAGGAACCTGGGAGCCACTCACCCGTCTTCACCTCTTGTTCAAAATAAATCCTTGTTATTGCTGTCTGTTAACTTCTTCAGTGCCAGGATGTTGGGGAGGATCTGCTTATTAACTCACCAGTGCTTCAGTGAATGGTTGCCAGAACACCAGGCTCTGTTTCCCCCTCAACTTCAGTATTATTGCTAAGAACTTTGGGAAAAGAACTTAACAAACAGCTAAATGACCTGCAATCTTTGGCTTCTCACGGCTATACTGGCCACATTATTATAGTATTGGTTGAGAAACTCATTTTGAAATTTGGAATTTTCCAATATCCGATTTCCTAATAGTCAACCCTTAAAACATAAATGCAACATTATGTACACAATTAGGAGAAAATATAATTTCTTTCAAAATAACTAGGCTGCATAGGAAAGAGAATGTCCTTACAAGCAAGCTGTTCAGGTTCATGTCTTTCCATTGTATTTTTGCATTGTTCTGCTTTTCTCACAAGAACTTGTTTTAGTAAATCTTATAATCATCCTTCAGCTGCCAAGGAAACTCATGTGCACGTTTACCATCATGCATTATAAAGCGATATTACCGAAATTAAGGAATTCTAGTTTCTATTTATTTGAGTATGTAAACTTTCCTGGAATGTTTCTACAAAACCAGTTTCTTTGATAATAAATGCTTTTAATTTTCATTCTAACGTGGTATGTATTGCTCCCTGGTGCTATGTGTTGGCTGACAGCATCGGTTTTTGCACATCCCTAATCAAATTTTATCTAACAAAAAGCTGAACTAAGCATATTTGTTTTCCTATTTATAGCAGCATGTGCTTACATAACATACGAGAAAGCAAGATTTTTAAAAAAAAGGATCCAAATCTTAAAATGCATCCATTATGTTTAGTTTAAATAAAAGCTATGTTCTCTCATTAAACAAGAATATTAAAAACAATTGGAGACAGACAGAAGCTTATTGCTTATTTTCCAACCAGTATAATCACTGTGTTCAGCCACAATAAACCAGAACAGCATGCGGAAATGTATTGCTCATGGGGAACATTTTCTTCCACCACCCGCCCCATTTGCACAATTACCCTGGCACTAAGTCGCCTCTCACATGCACAGTGTCTCTGGTCACACTAGTAAAGTAATGAGTCATTACAATGCAGCCAGTGAGGGCAGGGGTGGGGGGCATGCCATTGTACTGCATATAAGCAGCGATTTCGCTGTATCAATAATTCTGGCTGCCACTGGGAACCGCTGTAGCTGAAACAGATGTTTCACGTTGATAAGTACGGACTGGGAAAGGACTTTTCATCCCACTGTTCATTTTTCTCTATTTCCACTTCCCATACCTGGCAGCAGCTCCTCCAGTACAGCTGTCTCTTGCAAGCCAATCTGTTCAATTCAGGCTCTTAGGTCTCATTTCATAAATCAAACTCAGCCCCGGACAAGCCCACGATCTCAGAGTACCCTTGCTGCTTTCCTCGGTGGAAACGCCTCTGTCGCCCGTAAGAGATGCTGGGCCAATTGTGCTTAAATTAGTGCGCTGTCACAATTCATTAAGAAAGACAGCATGGGTAGGGAATCTCTCTCTCTCTCTCTCTCTCTTTTTTTTTTTTGGTATCTAGTATTAACTGTTTGCTAGAGAGAGGCACATAGTGGCGTTTGTACAAAGCATTCTCCTTCAAATGAAGCTTTTGGGAGAAAGCCCAGAATTTCCGTGGGGAAACAGCTCCATGAGATGTGAGGAAGGGTCAGAGCTACCCCTTCCTATTTGTAAAGAACTTCCTGCTCGCTTTGACTGCTAAGGAAACTTTACTGGCCCAGTCTCAATTAAGTTGTTGGCTGAAGTCCGAGCTCTAATAACCTGGGCACAAGAATCAAGGCACTATTTTAAACACTTGGGGGTAGAGGTAAAAAAGTTTAAACATGCCAATATCCCCATGATGCCAACAAAATTAGCCCCAAGATATTCTGCCATAGAATACAGAATAATTTAAATATATTTCAAAGTTTCTTAACTACATATATGCCATATAGTAACAACTGAGAAAGCTGTCAAATAAGTTCCTCTTAAGCCATACTTTTTCCTATTAGCTGCAGATAGATAGATGATAGGGATAAATATTTAAATTTAGACTTTGCATATAAGAGAAATAATATTTCTTGGTTATTTCTCTACTTTTAGGTGACTCCATCTCCCCCCCCCCACTCTATAACTTTTACAAGTGTGAAGGTTGTCATAATAAATGTTAAGGGAAAAAAAGTTCAGGTGGACTCATTAAAGGAAAATGATTAAAAGGGTAATGCACAGCGGTGTATCACTTCCAAACATTTGAAACAATGTAAGAATCAAGTACACGTCGATGGTCTCAGATGTATGGATACAATCTTAAATGATTATCTTTCCATAATGGATGGCAATGTGATTTCATCAATGTGAAATGGAAAAAATAAGCCGACGGGCCATTATTTTTATATGAAAGTATATTCTGGGTTTGAAGGGGACCAGCAGGGAATCTTGACTCTACTCAGAGTGTTTTTGTCTAGCCTGAATGGATCTAATTCTTCACCATTTAAGAAATGAATTGGGCAACTGTCCAGCACCTTTTCACCCAAGATGAAATCCAAGATGATTTTTTTTAAAAATGCCTTACAACTTTTTATAAATGCTTTTGTATTTCAAGTCAACTTTGTTTTTTAATTTTAGAAATTGTTATTTTTGTCAATGAATGATTACACAAAAACACGAGTCTGAGACTGTGCAGTGTACCAGCTGCCCTTCCCTCTTCCGGATTGTCACCAGTGCAGCAGCTGAAGGTGTCCATCGAACCCCAGGGAAGATTAAACATGTCACCACAGCACTGTTATTTACCATGACACCATTTAGCCATGGCAATTAGCATGGACATAGCACCAAGAAGAAATCAGGCCAGGCTGAACAGACTGTGGTCAAGAGTCCTAAAATGAAATGGCTATGCTCCATTTTTCTTTCTGCTCCATTTGTGGTTTCCAGGCGAGAGGTAGTTTGGGCAGCCCCACCATGGAGTGAGTCTCATCCCAGCCAACACCCTGTGTCTTCCAGATCAGAAAGCTTCAGTGAGTGTTGGGCGATCCCTGGACTGGAGACTCTGAAGGGCTAGGTCACTTCTGCTTCTGCCATCCCCAAGTCTGCTGCTTCTGAAGCATGTGGTACAAGCTCTCAGATTTTTCCAAATGCAACATAGGTGGAATTTCATCGTAAATGACCTTACATGATTATCAGAATGATAGCATGTGCGTATGGGAGCATCTCCAAAGCAACTTAGTTCTTTGTCTCCGTGTTCTCATATTTCTGTCTGGGATAGAATTGCTGCATGATTTGAAATTACTCCAACTTTCAAACAGTATCAGCAAAGGCAATGCAATCTTGTTAATCTTTAATTTACCTACCCCAAGGTAGGACAAAGTCCAACATATAATATATAATAATGTAACATATATAATGTATACTAATATTAACATACAGTATTTTAAGGCTGAACAAATGATTAGCCTCTCATTTTCCCCTAACAATAAAGGCTTTAGACAATGCCATTTTAAAGACTGCTCTTACACTCTTACGTTAAGAAATGTGTAAGCATCAAAGGATACTTTTGACTATTTTCTCTATGAAATAGTATAATATTCACAGCTACTATAAATACAACCAGGCAACAATGATAGACAACCATCCTTTCTAAGTTCATGCTCAGAGAGCAATGTGCCCCTTAGCCCTATACGTAACATTGCTTCAGTCAGTTTTTCCAAATGGAGGAACTGAGGGTTAGGCCTTAACAGCCTGTGGTCTTTTGATCATCAGTTATAAGAAAAATTGGGCACAATTCAGTTCCTTTTTTGAGTTTGAACACAGTAATCCTGTGGCTATTTCTCCCTATGATCATGCCACGTTTTTAGTAACTAGTTTTAATAATTGCCCACATGACTATGGTTGGTATGTAAAATGAATAAAAAAATTAAAAAGGGAAGAATCTCATCTGAGTAGAATGAAATATAAATAATAAAAAATCCATTTGGATTTAAAGCCTTTAAAAACTACAAAACACCTCAGAATTCTGAGTGTATATTGAAATGCTATTTTAACATATAAAATACACTATTTATTTTAAAAAAATAATTGCCCACCTGCATATTTGCTATAAGTTTAGTGAGTTTTACCCTGTGACAAGCATGAGACTGTGTGTGTAGGAAAAAAAGTCAACTTTCCAGTCTACTTTCTTGTCAGTAGAACCGCTTATTAGTATGTTCTCTGTGTAAAGTTACTGAGATAATACGGTAGGAGATAGTGGAAGTTGGAGACTTGCAGCAATGTTTGGAAGAATACTCTGGTTTTGTTTCATTTATTTTGGGTCAGTAACTCTGCTTTTTAAAGTTTCTCAATCTTTCTCTCTCTCTCTCCACACACCCACACAAAATGAGACTTAGAGTACTTTTTTGAATTAGCAAAAATATTGAGACTCTCTTACCTAACACCATAATTCTAGTCACCATGAGTTACAGAAACCCAAAACACAATTATTAAATATTTATGTGCCATTGATTATGTTAATATTTTAATGCTATTTTAAGTAAGCCTGTTTGAACTTAATGTATTAACTTACAAGGCTGAAAAGACAGATGTTTTGAGTAATCCTATGACAGATTTCTTGCCACTAAATTAAACACTACACAATTTATAAACCATAATTTAACTGTCTCTTCTATTTTCAAAGTTAAAGTTACAACTTAAAATGAGCATACTTTTAAGGTAAGAAAGATATCTCAAAAATATATTAGAAAGTACAACCCCCCCAAGATCTCACTTAAATCAGCATTTTAAGCCAAGTGAAATATTTTTCAGAGGTACTTATCCTATAATACCATTTTATTATATTAAAAATACTTGTATGCACATAAATATTTTGTCATCAAATACTTATGTGCAGAGTGTGCATGCAATGCCACCAGCAGCAAGAAGAGGGCAACAGAATCCATGCAACTGGAGTTACAGAACACTGTGAGTCACAATGTGGGTGTTGGGAACTCTACTGGCATCCTCTACAAACACAGCATGTACTTTTAACCAGACTAAGCCATCTCTCTAGCCCATAATACTTCTTTTAGAACAAGCAAAACATGCTATAAAGCTGCAGTTTCATGATAAGTGTCTCAATGCATCACAACCCTTCTGCTAAGGGACTTGTTAAGGATTCTTTGAGTAGTCTAATAAAATAAGAACCCAGGGCGTATGCATCTACTCACCAAGTAGTTCTTGGTCTAATAAAATGTAGCCTGCTGCAGATTTCAGACATTATAGACTTGAGGTTGTTAACTCTTCTAGAATAGGTCTTCACAACACAAATTTTAAGCATTATTTCAACACCTCAACTTCGCCTTCAAAGGACATTAGTGATTCATAAGTAGAGTTTTTTTTATTATTGTTCTGGTATGCTCCCCACTCCCTGCAATACAAAAACTGGTTTTGATTTGGTACCTAGATACTAATTTCCCAACCACTGCGAGACCAGAATCACTAAATCCACATGGAACCCAGCCATCACTTCACAGAGACACACTTTCTTGGGTTCCATGACTCATTATTTCAAAGGATAGAACAGATGGGGAAACTGTCATGCTGTTGAGAGCTCCTCACCACCCAGAAGACTATTCTACAGAATAACCAGCTGTATCTACCACCATGTCCTTCTTGAAACAAACAGTCAATTTCCCAAGGCCATTCATCAGCTTGATCTATTGTGCACTTTCTAGCTTATGTATATGGAGAAATTTCATGTTTAACCTAGAAAGAATAATATTTAACAACTCATTCCTGCATAAGCCAACTGACAGAGCTGGGGCAGTGACACCTAAATAATTGGAGCAGCTTTCCTCTATCTTCATAATTGACCCATGAGAACTTCTACAGGGATGCTAACAGAAATAGCAGATTTCTTACACTAACCAGGCTAAGGGTAAGAATGCTCACTGAGCATCTCAACACATTATGTAGTTTTCCTTTTACCCTGTTTAATCATCCTAAGAAGAGCCAAACAATGAAAAATTATCGATATCTTTCAATCTGTAATATAAATTCTTCATAAAACTTTAAAAGAAATATTAAATGTTCAATTTACAGATTTAAATAAATATAACAGGAAACATTTTAGCCAAAGGAAAATAAAATTTATTTCTAGTTACTAAACTCCAAGTATACAAGGGTTTTCATCATTCCTTCTATTGTGAATGAATATATCAGTGGCAAATGGCTAAATAGGTTGTATTATTTAATATAATACAATGCTAAAAATGGTTAAAAGTAAAGAAGTCTAGTTTGTATACCACTGTGACATGACAGAATTTAGAATACAGCATTTGGTAAGAACACAAATCAGAAAATAGCAAGGCAGCAATGAAGAGGCTGGCTTTGTACATACAGAGATTTTAGAGCCGAGGAAAATGATTAGCAATACCTTGCTTCAAAGAACCATGCAGTCTCCTTTCTTTTTCGATGAAACTAAAAATTTTAAAGCCAAAATGTAAGGCTTAAAAGATTTACTCAGGGGGACAAGACAGGTCCATGTCAGAGAAGGCATCAGATTCTAGGTAAACTCAGCCAGTGATAGGCTGGCTGTGGCCCTTTCCCAGAGCTCCAGCAGCCTTCCACAAGGAAGTAATTTGAACCTCTTCCACGATCTTAATCCAGTCCTGTGAGGGGTATCATGGAAACTATTTTCCAAATAGGAAAAAGAAAGTGATTTGGAGGAAGAGAGCTGCAAAATCCGCTCATTAGGAGAAGGTATCTCACACCGTTCACCAACACAACATATGACACGTAGAGATAAAACTCCTTTGTCATGTCTCCTCAAGAAGGAGGGTACGTAAGCCCATGCCACAGGACTACTATAGCAGCAAGTATCTGTAGATCAAGATGAGAATAAAATTACTTTGCAATTGATTTTCCTCATTAGAATATGATAAAGGGGGTTTCTGGGGTTCAGTTGATAGAGAAGGAGAAAAAATAGCTAAATAAACCCAAATTACTTTTAAGGAAGCAAGTGTTAATAACACGTACAAGGTGTCTATTGAGTGACGGTTTCCATCAGTGGAGCTAGGCAGGAGTTTTCTAAACAAACCAAAACCAAAACCAAAAAAAAAAAAAAAACCCAAAGAAGTGAAGGAGTCCAAAGGACAGAAAATTATTATCAGTTTTGTCTGGCATAGAGACAGCCCATGGCCACCAGCAAAACTGTATTTCCTTAGAATATTACTTCATTTCCACTAAAACTGGAGTTTTACCTTTTAGCATATAGTCAGGATTATGGAAAAACCTGCCTATATGTAGACTTGGAAAAAAAGTTAATATTCAGGCAAATGTTAGATTAATACCTATGAAAGCCACAGGGCAATTTACTCTCCTTGAATAAGAGCAGTCCTGGAGAGATTCTACAGTTGTGGGTGAACATGCAAGAATTTCCAAAGCTGCTTGGTCCCTGTTATTAGTAGGAATATGGTGAGAAACAGCATCTCTTGGGTCATTAGCTTGCTTGGAGGCTGGAAAGGTGTATCAAATCACTGTTAAGAACATCATTCATATGCGGGTAGGAAAAACTAGCTGGCGTCCTGCTCGTGATCATGACTAATTATAAATGACCCATGAAATACAACCCAGCAATACTGCTGTTCTGATGAGCCACACACTCCTGGATTACCTGGACTTCTGGCTTGATACCTAAGGCCACTGCTGATAGAAGACTAAGAAGAAAAGAACGGTTATAAAGGAAAGATGGAAAGTTTAAGAAGTAGAGTCAGAGAACCAAGATAAGAGAGAATGAAGATACAGCCATTGGGACTGAGCTCTACAACTCTGCATTTTGATTGGTTGTGGTTTTCTATAATGGTCTCCATCTATTGCAAAGAGAAGTGTATTTAAAGAGGGCTGAGTCCTCCACTCAACTGTGGGTATAAGGATACGTATTTATAATACAGTTAGGAATTCTGGTTTAGTAAAGCGGCAGTTGTAAGTTCTCTTCAAAGGCCCAAGACTTTACTAGCCCTGAGTAGTTGACAAGATTTCCAGTACCACGCATATTTCCTTCTTGATGAGTGGCTCTTAAGTCCAATCAGGGAACCATTGGTTACTTCCAAGGTATGTGTGCCATTACTGCACACTTAGGGTTATTGTGCCATGCTGGGGTTTTTTGGAGTTTAAAAGCATCATAGCTGGTTATGACTATTGGGGCTTACCCTCCTTTGGGAACTTACATGATTCCTTCTGGTAACATAAAAGCTAGTCCTTAGGGAAGATACTTTCAGTTTGGAACCAACTTGTTCCTGTTCACAGTACCACACAGTGCATGGTGCCTTTAGCAAGAGGGTTTTATACCTTTGGAAGCCAACCAAAGGGAACAGAAGTTGCCTATAATATTTTGGGAATTACTTGAATAACTTTGACCAATAAATCAATAAGAGGAGTCTCATATCTTGTATTGGTATTTGTTAGATAACGTAAAGCTCTTGGAGAAACATTGTTACCCTTATAATGAAAAGTCATTATAATGCTGATAAGAAATATTCTAGATACTTTTTTATTAGTAATCATAGACATCCTGCGTATGTCTCTTTCAGATATAAATGCTGAGTATGTGTTGAGACACACACATTTTGCTCCTGAGCTCAGAAATTCTATGGCATTTTATTTTTAAGTCCTTTCCTATTAAGGACTTGGGAAGCCATTTCCAGGGGCTGGAGGGAGAAACCACATCAAGCAACGTTTGTCATCTCTCCATTAAAATAATTGTTCCAGTTTTACATTTCGCTCAGCATTGAAACTTATCTTGGGAAACTCATTGTATTATGGAAATGCTATTAAATAACAGAAAACCATTTATTCTCATTAAATTATTATAAGTAGAATGATCTCAATATATTATTGAAGAGACATAAAATTATGGCTATGTTACATATAGTTATCTCATTAAAACAGGATCCAGTTTTAACTTATAAAGGGTTGGGTAGACAATTTTTAAATAAAATCTATTTGCTACAAATAAATTATGTCTGAAAACATCAGACTGTAGACACTGGGGGAAGGTCCATGCTACTGTGTATATCAGGACATTTCTCTGGCTGGAAGAGATGGTAAAGGCAGAATTGCAATCATCTTATGCCTGCAAACTATAACCGAATTTCAGTAGGCAGCAATGAATTACAGAAAAAAGTGTCCTATCTTTTAAACATGTACTCAGATTTTATACTTTTCAAGAAAAATACAGTTAATATTCAAAGCTAGTGGATAAGACCATGTAACACCTCTGAATTTATTCTTTACTCAGTCTGAGAATAGGAGGACTAGAAGAAGGAAGAACATGTTATAATAACTTCTACATATGAAAACGTTCCTACATATCAGTCTGTTCTGTATTCATACACAACGTTAATCCATTCACAGATGTTAGAAACCTGGTATTTATCATCATCCTCATCATTACTAATTCCAGATTTCAGAGGAAGCAATCATTCTAGAAAAGATGTCAGGCTCCTACCATCACAATATGCAGAGAAAAGAAGTAATTTGGGATGTGGGTGTGTAACACTGAATCACAACAAAGCCGGAAATCTGCAGTCACTCACATTTCCTAACCACAAGAACAGGTTAGTCATTTATCTCCACAAAGGATCCATCATCTTTTCCATCTTCCCCATCCAAATGGGAACCGAAATTCCCATTGACTTTGTAGCAGTTACTGGCCTTTGCAAAAATTCTCTACAAAAGTTATTTCACTAAGGACTCCTTACATCCTATCATTTTAAGCAATCCCAATGCTCTCCACCTCCTTGGAAACACTCCAGACCCGCTCACATGGTCCACAGGTCATCCTTTGGCTATTGTCTTCACACTGCATACACAGAGACATGAAAATGCTCATCCCGACTTCCCTGAATGAACCTCTTACATGATTGCTCCCCCTCAGGACTGTGATTTCCTTGGCAAGTCATTCACTCTATATATTTGCAAAAAATACAAAATTTGGAGCCTAGAGAGGTCAGAGTAAGGGACAACCAGTGGTCTTCGAGATGAAAAAGACCACAAACAAAAGTAAACAATGAGTGTCTTGAGGAATCATACACAGTGAAAATCATTGCTCATTGTAGCCAGAATACAGATTTTTCTTGTAAAACTGAATTTGGAATAGTAAAGATGCATTATAAACAATTATGATGACCAGGTAAGTAGAGGTAGGCTAAAATTTATTTGGAAGAATATCACAGGCTGCCTTATCCCGTTGAACATTAAGTAAGTAAATATTAGTAAATGGCTTGCTTGAAGACACTGCTGGAGAAATGTTTTCTCTGTTGGAATTCAGAGGGTGCAAGTGCATTCAAAGGCCTGAATATAGGGTACAGCCCAAGCCTCTTGTTTTTATTGTCCATTCTGCCCATAAAACCACTGGTGAGATGAGCTTCAGAAAACTATTCAAGAATTATTTTTTAAAAAAAATAGGTCGGTGATCCCTACAAAAGCTACAGAAAGAATTCATCTAGTTTAACATGCCTTCACATTAAGGCTTTGGAAAGTTCTTGTCAGGCAAGTGGTTCTAGCTACTGTTTGCTTTTTTCAGGATAATGGAGTAAGGTAGTCATGGGGTACAATCAGTTTATTCTAAAAATTAGTCAAAATGTAGATATATTGTTTATTTTTCCAACAGATGGAAGAAACCCATGGCCTGTGAACTAAAATGTAATATCATTGTGTGAGTAAATGTTAACAATAATTAACAAATTATGGTAACATATCCCAATATTGGAAACATGAGTAACTTTGTTACCATACTTTTTGAATACAGTGTTTTACCAAGTACTTAGAGATCTTCATTATTATAAATTCAGGTAAAACTCAAGGGTAAAACGGTGCTGCTGATTTTTAAATAAATCTTACGTGTATCTAATTTTTGTTTGATGCTTACAAGTTAGAAAATCAAAGTGTATTTACTTTTAAGTTTAATCTGAAATAGAAAAATTATTAGCTATTTAATAATAACTTGGTTTGGTATTTTGAGACTAAAGTAGTAATAAAAAATAAACCTAACAGTTTAGACATATTTCCGTATATTATTAAATGGTTTGATACATTAATGCATCAATTTTAAATATTTTTCTATTTTAGTAAGTTTATGTGAAGATGGTTTAAAATGTGTGAAAGGTAAAATTCTCATCTTAATTAAAACTGAAGTCCATGTTATCTATTTAAATAAAGAAATAACAGAATAGCAAACAAATAATTCATACATGGCATTGCATTGATAACTTAGTAATAATATGTTTTCATTAAAATATGCTTCAGTATTCCATAGATGCTTCAACAATTTTCATTAAATTGTACCTTTTTGGAAAACATACAAGTCAAAGGATTTTTTCAAAACATATAATATTCAATTATGATTCTGTCAAAATATTATGTAAACTTTGAATTCTTTTCAACATGTTTTCACATTAGAAGATAAACTGAATGTGGATACATAAAGACTACACATTTTCTAGAAAGACATCAGCTGTAGAAATGCCACATTGCCCTGTGTGAAGATATTAGTTTTGACTGGAATTTAACTAGAAGAAAATAAATGAATTCATATTTTTTTAAAAAAAACATGTTGCTTGTGTTGCTTTCGCTAGCTTACAATTAGAAGGTCAGAACATTTTAAAGCAGCTGTCAAGAATAAATGTGGAGAAAGAACTGTGGATGATAACAGTAACCAACTCAATAAATCCCAGCCGGTGCCTCCACCTGCTGCTGTCACCCCTCACAAGACTCAGTTGTGGAGTTTGTCTTAAAGTCTAAATGGCTGCTTTCTTCACAACATCACCAAACAGAACACTGTGCACAAAAGCCAATGTAGTTTTAAACCGTTGGCTACAGTACCCACAGAGTGCAACCTCACTGCCTCAGACATGGCCATGATATCTAATCTGCTTCAAGACTGATTTGAAACCAATCAGTGTCTTGCAGATTTACTTTGAGGACAAAATGCATGAGTTACCTGCTGACGTTAATACGTTTTTTTTTTTAAAGAAATGAATAGATAAAAAGCATATGTACATTCTTGAAAACCTAATCAGAGCGTATTGCCAAAATCCACTTAATATTTTGAGATGTAAAATTATGATGTAGAGCAAAAGAAAACAAAAATTTAATATAATCTAATAAATAGAAATGTGATAATTTATTAATAATCCAAGATAGTAAATCCATGGATTTCTTTCAAAATATTAGTTTTACTTTTTATTTATTTGTGAAACTAACTAGACATTCAAATATTGCTCTTAGGTTCTTAACAAGAGACTTTAACTGTTCGTCTGCAGTGGGAGAGGCCTCACAAATTGCATTTCCTTCCCTATGTGGACATTTGCTGGACATCAAATTTGATGTTTTGTCTTCTTTTACAAATACTTCACCCAAGTGTAGAGGAAATGAGGGATAAAATGAGCATTTAGATTTTAACTGGAATAGAAATAAAAAACCTGTTTTCTTATGGAAAGCAGCACCAATAATTATTCAATGAATTTGGAAATCAGCTCCAGCAGAGAAGTCTATGAGATTCCTGCTGATAATGGTCATCTGAGAAGTAATGATTTATTGCTGTTCGGTATATGCTTACTTATGTGAATACAATTTCCCACCGTGGAATCCAAATAAAATAAGCGTTCCAACTGCTCTCGAGGTTTCTTCAAAGAGACGAGGAGAAACAAATTGGACATTAATGAGTGTGCTTTGCAAAGCCGATTCATTCCCTGACTGTGAAGAGTGCAGCAAGCTGAAGGAAAATCCACAGAGAAGTCACCTTAACCAGCTTCTGCACTCAGGTGTGAGGAAGCAATGCTAAAAGCTGTGTCTCTGGAAGTGGTAATTTAGAGAGACATTTGAAGCCATTGGATACTTGTCTCTGTCTCGTGCTGAAACACCCAAAACTAATATTCTACTTTAAATACTAGCTCATGACAATGACAGAATACTCTTGTGAACATAAAACACTCAGTGTACTTTCTTAGCCTCGAAAAAGATATCAATGGTGGCCAGGGAGTAGCCAGCAAAGGGAATGAGTTTATTCCCAGTTGAGGACCTCTTATGTCATAATTTAACATCTACGTATATTCTCTTCTATTAGCCATCATTCAAACTCAGATATCCACTTACAATTCCTGTGTACACTAAGCACTGAAATCAGCTGGTTTTTATATACCAGAGTGATAATTTAAGTGTGACCTAGTAGTGATTTTTACTATTAATAGAAAACGTTAAGCAATTTTGTTCTTAACAATGTAGTCATGAAATTATTATTTTCAGATCTTCTCTCGGAACCAAAATTTGTCATTTGTCCTTTTACAAATGGCAAATAGTAGGCAAGCAGAGTCAGCCTTGTCCCATTTTAGCAGTGACAGTCAAACCCAGGCACGTAAGCAGTCCTCTGTAGGGGTAGAGGAGGTTAGGAAAGGACACATGTCCATCTCAAGAGGGAACAGCAGCCTCGGGTGAGAACAGGGAGACTTGGCAGCAGCAACTAAAATACTGAAGGAGCTTCTACTTACAAACCTCTAAACTCTGGCTTGTCAACATATCTTATTTCATCCAAATAATTTTCTTACAGGTCTGGGTAAGGTTGGGAAATGTTTTCCTCCTCTATTCACCCAACTCTTAGACTATGTTTTGATCTCAGGCTTTAACACTCCAAGGGAATTTTTTTTCCTGTCCTTTGCCATTAAGTTAAACATGGGGGAACCATCCTGAACTAGTTCATAATTCTCTTCTCTAAAAATACCTTCATTTTTCACAGGCTGGTATTAAGCAATAAAATAAGGTGTATCATTTGCCTCTGAACGTAATGGCTCAGACAAAAAGAAGTTAGCAATTGTCTTAATGATCTGCAATCTAAATGTTATGCCCTCTCTATGAAAATTTCACAGTAATATTATAGCTAGACTAACAATAAAGTTTCCTAGTTCATTTATTTTATATTTAAAGGTTTAACTCCATTTTTTTAATATGAAATGTTAGGGTTGCAAATCAAATCAAACACAGGACAAACTATACCTAGTTATTTGGATATTGTTTTTGTGCCAGGCATTAAAATACATATTCTGAAACATTAAAATTTGAGAAACTTTCAGGTTCTGTGAAACAGTTGACTTGAACAGACACAGAGAATGTATTCGATGGGGTGGGAAACTGATTTCTCTTTGCTATTATGTAAACTCTAAATACTCTTCCCTGAGTAACAGGGTAGCAGCTGCCTGCCTCTGAGATTGGTAGAGAAGACAAAGTGAGTTTGGATTAGCAATGGTGTCATTAGCAGGAACTTTTTGAGAGCTGTCACATTCACTTTTAGCAGCTATGTTATTAATCGGGGGAATGTCCATCTTTAAAAACCCCTAAAGCCCCAATGTGCTTGGGAATGCTGTTTGCTTGTTTTGATTTTTGCTGTGAGGGCAGCCCCATGGGGCCACTTAATAGGCTGGACCGCCTCACACTCTCCCTGGTTATTCTACTTGTGATGGCACCTCCCGCCGAGAAGAGCTAAAATTAACAGACAGTAAACTAGGCCCCCCACCATCTCCAGAGGTCCAAATGCCAGGAATCTCAGAGAAAATTGTCAAAAAAAAAAACCAGATATGAGGGGAGAAGAGGAAAGCACAAAATGTTGAATGGTCTAGGTCACGTAACCTACGGGACATATGAAAAGACTTAAGTGCATAACTTCCCCTATTGAATGTGTACTGTAAACACAGAATTTTCAGCTGATTATTTATTTAATACCTACCCTGTGGTATGTGTTATGATGATCACAATAATGCCCATTTTATAGATAAGAAAATAGTGAATGTGAATGGTAATAGCGTCAACATTCAATCTTGGCAGATTTCTATACAAATTATTATTATTAAAATGTCAATTTCGCCACCTCTCTTAAAAATCCTTCCAAGGGCATCTCAAAGACATGAAATGGAAGTTTTTTATAAATCCTGGCTTTTGACAACGTTGCCTCTATCCTGCGTCCCTCTCGGCTACATCGTTCGGTACTCTGGATTATCCTTTCGGATCTAACCCATATCCATTCTTCTCAGGACACACGGACATGCTGTTCCCTTTCAATACCTCTTATGATCTATCTTCAGAGAGAATTTTCTGGCTTTCTGGAAGCCCTCTCCTCCTCTAGTCATGCATTATCTATTCTGAAGCCTTCCTCACTCATAATTTTTGTTTTGTTCTTTATCAGGTCCAATTCTCCGACCCTAAAATCGAACTCTGTAAGCATGGAGACCGCTTTCTTGGCAGGTATGTGTGTAGAACCGTACGTAGCAGGGATTGTCACAGAGAGTAGGTGTCCAGTAAACAATTTGGGATGAATTCATTTAGCCCACACAACAATCTTTGGAGTAACAGAGGAGGTGAGCTTACAATGAATTCTCGACTGCTCAAACCGTAGGGCTTGCTGCATGGAGAAGAACAATTAAAACAGACCCAGAGGCAAAATCATGACCACTTTTCTACACACTGATGCTAGCCCCTCATCCCTGCCAGAAACTGTCTTAATGAGAGGCATTGATTTTGAAGGGGAAGACGGCTGATTGCGAAGCAGGTAGAACTACGAAAAAGCTTGAAAGGGTATTTATATCATAGGATTTCCATTCAAAAATTCCATTTATAGACTTGCCAGGCATGTGGAAAAATGCCTGTGTGTATTAAAATACTTTGTGGGATGCAGAAAGGGAAGGGTCTAACACTTTCAGAGCCTAGGTAATGGAGAAGGATTTTATTCTTAATAGTGGAAGAATGTGTTCGCTGTGAACTGGGAGGACCCGGGGAACCCTTGAACAAACAGGAACACTATCTTAACTGAGTTCCCAACAACCATTGTGGAAAAGAAATGTCCTCCCTGTGCAGAGAGCCCAGCATTGACTGCACAATTATTCAAGGCGGATATCATTTATAAAGAGAACTAAGGACAAAGAAAATGTCACCCCTACCAACTGTTCATTGTTTTATACTAAAACAAGGTTATTCCATTTTGAGATATGACCAACTACATCCTTCAAGCCTTCCACATGACATCTGGAAAAGCCACTCAGAAAAGAAAATCTTTTTTTTTTTCAAAAACAGGTGAGAAACTTCAAAGTCTTTATTCCCAAGTGCAGAAGTTTTTTGAAGAGGTCGACTCTCTCTCTCTCTCTCTCTCTCTCTCTCTCTCTCTCTCTCTCTCTCTCTGTGTGTGTGTGTGTGTGTGTGTGTGTGAAAGAGAGAGAGAGAGACATAGAGAGAGAAAGAGAGGAGAGATGAGCGAAAGAAAATGAAGTGAACCTCACATCTAAGTAAGCATTAGACAATGAAAGCGAAATCTCATTATTAACACATTTGAAGAACAAAATGCTATTTTATAAATGAAGAGCAACAATATTATTTAAGAATTTTACTAACCTGTCAAAGTTTGCAAAACCAAAAACATTATGGACTTTGTTCTGCTTGGGACTGTTCATAGGGCACTTAATTACATAGTGAATACTTAGGCCTCACTATGTTAGAAGATTCTAGGATCTGCTTCCTAATTACCATTTCAGTGCAGTCATAATACCCAGAGAAAGGACTTCGATCAGTCTAATGTGAAGACACCTTTATCTCAGATTCCTATGCCATTTTGTCCTTTACAGGAAGAGAGTATTTGCTTAGAAAGGAGACATTAAGAGTCTTGCAAAACTTAATGGTAATAAAAGAATAAGGGAAAATTATAAGGTGATGAAAAAGCACAGGATGTGAGTGCCACAGACACTGAAAACAGGATCTGACTGCTGCCCTCTCCTCCTTCCCTTCCTTTCTCTGATTCTCTTTAGTCTTTTTTTCTCTCATCGCTTCCTTTCTTTTCTTTCTACCCTTTATCTTCCGGTGCATCTATTTTCCAATACTCTCCTCTCTATCTTTTTTCAAGTGGTATTCATTTAATTTTTTAAAATAAAAATTGAACAGATGAAGACATTTTGAATGAATGATATCTCCCTTTCCCTTAAGTTTCTTCCAGTGTTCTGACTGGGAAACCTCATTCCAAACACATCTGTCCTTGTGAATTTTAACATAGGATCATGAAATAACAAGTTCTTTATGTGACATATTCATAGTGAACATCTTCTTTGAGATGATCAATTATATGTCTAAATAAGTGCACAGCATATACTTTTCAGAATTCCCCTTGCTGCCAACTCTCCAATTTTTTTGACATTTTGTGAAAAATCTGTAAACAGAAAAAATGTATAGGTATGACAAACAAAAAGTTCCAAATGTACTGACAATTAACTATATCTTGAAGGAGATGGCAAGGCAGTAGAGTTGAATATCACAGTAAGTGAACAAAAATCGGAACCAAATCCCACTGAGCCTTGGGAAGCAATGGTTAAATGAAAATAAGCAATAAGTCTTCATAATTTGGGATAAAATCTTGACCAGATTGTTTTTAAAATAATGTCTTGAATAAAAGTACACATATTTGAATTGATGATATTGATGTTGATAGGCATGTTTAGTGTTAGGATTCACGAAAAGAAATGTGTTTGAAAACTTATTTTGAATGTGACACATGGAACATTCCAGAGCAATGAGCTGCAGCATTTTCCTCTCAGACTCACCTCTGGGGTCAGAAATCAGGGAGAGCCTTGGTTCAGCACATTATGTGGGTACTCATTCCATTTCTATCCACTAGGGGGAGTGGAGAAAGCTCACCTCACTGTTGCTGAAGGGCCTTCCTATGTCCACATTATAATGAAAGCAGCTGGGTTAGGGTGGTGCTTTAGTGCACAACAGGGTTTGCAGACGCCACCCATCTTTTCTAAGTGGAAAGGTGGTAATGGAGACAGTACTATTTGTGACGATAAAGGCAAATAGTTTGCTGGGTGCTGGGCACTATGCTCAGTCTTTAAAAAGGACTAACTCGCTACATCTTCACAGAAGCCTATGAAAAAGGTATTGCCATCAACATTATCACCACCACTGCTAATTATTATCAACAGAACTGTCATTATCTCCGTAACGGTCATCGGTCACCATCATCACAATGTCTACATTATTATCAGAATTATTTAGTAGTTAAAGAAAGTGAGCTTAATTTTTCCAAGTCCATATAGTTACTAAGCTTCAAAACCAGACCAAATAGGATATTACAGGATACCTTGAATTTATTTTATCTATGCACAAAAATGGACAAATTCTAAAATAAAGTAGCAACATTCAAATGGGGTGGCAAGAATATACACCAAGCATCAAAAACGAGATGAGATAAAGGGACCATCATACTGTTAGAATACTACCGCACAGACAATACACAAGGAGCTGTATGTATTTGTTCAACACCGCTAACTTAAATTTAATGAGCAAGGCCGTTCTAGGGCTTACTATCTCTACCATTTACAGATGAAGGTCAAGAGTCACAACACTTGTTACTCTTAGAACCCACGCTTATAGCCGCTTCCCCTTCTTTTCCAAAGCCCAACTCACTCATTTCTTTTAGCTCTTTGGGTTATTGCCTGGCTTGTTTTATCAGTCAACAGAGTTACAGTTCTACTCTGCCCTCATCTCTCTTGGGAGGAGCTAAGTGGTGTTTGGAGAGAACTCAGGGATGCTTGCAACTTTCATGTTTACATTTTCAACACTTACAAATTTCTAATGCAGGTGCTGTAGCCAAACATATAAAGCCATCTAGATTCCGCTTGGACATCAACATCAAACTGCATTGTGCAAAACCATGTGCGAACTAAATTTCACTGGCAAATATTTATGGCATTTCTTGTGTACTTATAATAAAACAGCTTAATTCATCATTTCAAATAGATATGTACATTCAATTTTTGTGGATTATGATACGTCTTTTATGGACCATTATAACTCTTAGAGCTGAGAGTATAAGGCTAAAAACCTCCTAAAGTGGCAGGAATGTTTTCAATACTTGCGGAATAATTTGTTAACAAATGCAAAAATTTCCACACTGAAGCTGAACAAATTTTTTTTACATAAAATATCCACCTCATATAATGAAAACATGACTTTCACAAAACAAAACAAGGGGTAATTTCACATTTCTGGGGGGAATATTAAAAGCTTTTGCAGGATGTCTACTTTAATTATACTGAAAAGTGAAGCTTTCTTCAGGGAGTGCTCTCATATAGTTAGTATCTGGGTAAAATTCTGATCACGGTAATTAAAAATAAAAGGGACTACAGAAAAATTACCATTTCTCTAAATATCAGGAACCATTTCGTATGTTTTGATGTACATTGAAGGTCAGGGCAGAAGACCTTCAGGAGAGCCCCAAGGGTTTTGCACTCCTGACAGTGAACAAGGCGAGCATGTGCGGGAAGAGCAGGCAAGCCAAGTTCTGCCTGAGTCCTCACATCCACGTGTGTAATTTGGGTGGGGGGGGGGCTAAAAAAAAGACAATGTTCACCTGTTGAAAATGTTCTGGAGGTGATGCAGACAGGAACGCATTCATTCTATCTGCGCACCTAGAGAATGGTCTTTGAAGGAAGCAAGGAGTATACTGGGTCAACGAATTGACAAGTTTATGAATGGGAAAATTAGGCAGTGCAGGAGATTAGTGAATATGCTGACCATACCGTGTATTTCTATGGAAGATATTTTAAAGGAACATCTACAGAGTTACATACATCCTAATCACACAAAGTGGTGTGTGGTGGTACTGTGGACAGTATATAGAGCCTTGTGGATTTTTGGCAATGATTTGACTTATGTATGACCTATATACCCAGGCCACAAAACATTTGTATTCAACAGTTTTATTTAAGAGATAATAATTTATAACAAACGTGGATACAAGACATTCAGGGTTGGTGTTCATGGTGATAGATGGTTGTCAGGGGAGGAAACACAAGTAGCGTGAAGGCCCGACATGAAAGTCACAAAACACTTACTTATAATTACAAAAAACTTAAAGTTGAACTTTGTGTATGGCAGAGGGTGAATGAAAATGATCCCAGGACTGCTAACATAAAACCCAGCACATCATAGAGAGTTGTGTTTTGATCTGCCTGCATCACAGTGATAGAAAGCCCCAGCCATCATTTTTCCAGCAAGTTGTTCTGTGGCCAAGGAGAAGCACATACTCAAAGACAGTTATTAAAGGAAATATTACAAATTTACTTTGAAATATTTCAAGGAGACATTTGTTTTCAACTCTAGGCACATCAATCCTTCAGTGTCTCCATCCTTAATTTGCATAAACACTGTAATTGACAGCTTGTTAACAGTTCATTAAGGACACTAAAACCTTGTGATAAACAACAGTCTGTCAACAGCACACTGGACGGAAGATCTAGCCATGCATTTTATCCACCTTCGAAATCAACCCACTTTACCAACAGCCAGTCCAAAAGGCAGCTTTGCCGATCGATATGTTCACACGTAAGCACTCAAACAAGGCACTGGAAAGCACTTATTAAGTCCTGATTAGCAACTAATTTGTGTCTCTCAGCTGACTAACTTCTATGAGTAAATGCAGCCATGACCCCAATTTTTAAAATGCTAGAATAATATTGTTCCAACAACTGCAAAGATCAGGAAGAGTGGCGACTCATAAAAAGAAACAGAAAGAGTGAAAAAAAATGGCAGGTTCTGACAATCTGTGGGTCCTTGTTACAGAAAGAGAGAGGGGGATTAGAGGGAGGGAGTGAAGGACGAAGGGATGGAGGAATGAAAAGAAAACACAAGCATCTAGTTTTATGCATGACCCCTTCTTCTTAGCAGTCTGAAATGGAATATTTTCGTGATTGCAGTTTGAAATATGCGGTAGAGAGGATGAAGCTGCACAACACAGAGAAATCCATTTGTGATCCCCTGGCAAGATGCATTATACAACTACTGGATGTTGTCTCTCCCCATCTTTGGATGAAAGCCCGATTATAAGCTCATTTCAGTTGAACAAATCTTCCTGGACTCCCCACTGAGCAGGGTGTTTCCTTTGAAAGCAGAGAGGTCTTCAATTTCCCTACCTCCAGCGTGGGATCCTTGCTGCAAGGGTATCTGGATTCACAGGGATACTACAGGGTTTGTCCAGGCATTTACATTCAGTGTTTAGATAGTTCACTTTACAGCACTCTAGACAGGACCAGCAGTCAAGTAACCCTGTTCTTCCCAACGGTCTTGTCTTCTTACAGAGAAGGGAAATGTGAAATCACTCAGGAGTCTTTCTAATCACTGCATTAGGAACTGTAATGTCAGCGCCCAGCAGGCTGGGGCAGGAGAATTGGAAATTCAAGTTCTTTCTCAGCTTTGTGCCGAGTTTGCAGTCAGCTCTGGCTACCTTTGACCTTTTCTCAGAACAAAACCAAAGTCTTAAAAAAATACTCAAATAGGGACAGAGGTATGACCTGATGAATTATTTCTTCAAATACTTTTGAAATACACTAAGAGTTGAAAACTCTTTGAAGCATTGGGTAGAGATAGACCATTTCACCTGTTAGATCCAGGCACTAACATCCCTAAAGGCTCAAACTTAAGACAGATGTGTGGATTTGCTCATATAAATACATGCTGTGAGATGCCAATTGGAAAGATTGGGAACTGGTTTTGAAATGTTGAACTGCATTTTGGAAACCTCTAAAATCTTGATCATTGTAAAATTGCTATCTATAAAATTTACTTTTTTTTAACTAGAGTTCGGTGACCGTCCAACAAAAATGGAGTGCTCTTCTCTGTTCTTTCTGTCCAGCTATCATCATCACAACAAAACAAGTCAGTGATATTTCCCTGCTAAATCCACTGAGCACACTTTGTGTGAAGATAATATGCAAATATAAATTACATATTTTAAAGTTATATTTTCTATAAATACTGTCATTGGTAGTGTTCTTAAATAGAACGTTGACAGTGTTTTTACAGCCTGGTGGCTTTACTCTGTTAAATTGTGCTGAATCGTTTCTTCATAAATTTCAAGGTTGTCTCTTCCCTGGCTTATTTAGTTCAGGTATGTGTTGTACATCAAAAATATATTCATATTTTCTGTGTTCTAAGTTTTTATCTTTTTCAGGAGGGTTTCACTCTGTAACCTAGGCTGACAGTGAACTCATAAACTTCCTGCCTCTGTTCCTCCAGTTTCACAGGCATGAAGAAACACTCCAAGCTCTATCATAGCCTTGAAATCAAAGATGAAAGGAGAATCAATCAGGCCCAGTTCTTAGTGAGTAACAAAGGAAAGACCCCACCCTGTCATTTATATTCCAAGGGGGAAAAACAAATACCCAAAGGTTGTGATAAAAAGTAAATTATGTAGCATTTTGGAGGGTGGTTGAATTCCAAAGTTACACACAGTATCATTAAATAAGGTGTGAGAGTAAAGCAAAACAAAATAGTAAGTATTAACTTTTCCCTTCTAGAAAACATATTAGGCCTTGCCCATAGCTGAAGAGCTACTGGCAGTGGGTTGCTGCCCCTAGAGGGGGCATCATTCTGTAGATGTGTAGTCACTAGTAGGTTGCCCATGCTCCAGTGGCTAGCCCTATACCTGTGCACATATGGACAGCACAAATTAAACTTAGCAGGTTAGCTCTTTTTTTTAAAGGACATGAAATTTGGAGAGGGACATATGGGGAATGATCCTGGAAAAGTTGGAGGGGGTAGGGCATGATTACATTATATTATGTCCAAGTATGAAATTCTCTAAAAAAATTAAAAAGAAAAATACATGGATCTTAAAGTGCTATTAAAATAGAAAAGAAATATTAATACAACTTATAATACTTTGTAGAACAATATGTTTATCCATTATTATCTACATGCTGGTTTGCAAGTGAACAGAACTCCGTGTCTTCCAATTGGTCATGCTCCTGCATCATGCATGCCTTGATCATTGTTCTGAAGATAGCCAGATGGCCAGGAGTTTGTTTGTAACACTTTATTTTTCTTAGGTCACATAAGCTAAGTTCATACAGTTTTTCAGAAAAATACAAAACTAATACAACAGCAAATTCACCCATACCAAGCACCACAGTTGGTATGTTTGATGTTGGTATGTTGTCAGTAACTATAGGGGCAAAATACTGCATTGTAGAATGCATAATATTTTGATTCTATTTATTTTCTGCAAAGTAGTTAATTTGATTGGGGTCTTGGTGAAGAACTATGAGTGCAATTCTTAAGTGATACATTATTCAATGCAAATTAATGCAGTAAAATGAATATATAAATGCCAAGCAAAAGGTAGGGTCAGTCTCTGAATGTACACAAAGGAAGACAAGGGTCATGAATTGCCAGAAAAATTAATACTGATTTAGTACACACCTGGGTAACAGCAGCACAGCCACGTTCAGTGAGTGCCAGTGTTGCATGGTGCTTGTGGAGTCATATGGGGTATATGGGGGACTCTTTGGAAGCTAGCTCTCATTTATACTGGTGGGCAAGTTTTTTCACACTTATGATTCATCAGTTATGAAAAGGGAATCATGCTGCATATGCCACACAAATTAGGGAAGATAATGTATGAAAAGCACTTAGCACAGCGCTTGGCACAGAGTTTAATACATGACAGTTATAACCAACTAATCCCATGTGCCAAGGCAGAACAACGGAGAGAGACAAACAGCACATGCACTTTGTGGGCCGAAATATGAATAAGCAAAAGGCCCCATGCCATGGGGAGGCAACAGGAACAGATATAATCAAAATTTCAAATATCTGCCTGGCAGCTTGGTATATATAGGCTCATTGGCATGGAGCTAGAGGTGCCACGGAGATGGACTAGAGGTGGGCATTTCACTCCAGGAGCAGAAGGATGAAAGGAGATGGGGATGGAGGTGGTGGCAATGGAAGGAGGTCTGATCTAAGGGACTGCTGGGAAAGAGGCAGCAGGTGTTGGTGATAAATTAGAGGTGGAGGATGAAGGAGGAGAAGCAAAAATAACTCCAGGATGGGAGCTCTGGGGAGGTGGAGAACAGCAGAGATGGGGACGGGGAGGTGGAAAGGGACGGATGTGCAGTGTGGCGTGCCCACCCGCAGGGGAACTGATGATGTGCCTCCAACGTTATGATTCTGAGTAGTCTGTATTGGAAGCAAAGGGAAGTGGCTAAGACAGAAAGTAAGGCCTGATTGGAATACTTTCTCATCGGTTCCAGGTTAGAACTTTGAGGCTGTCATATGATTTGATGAAAACAGTGACTATCACAAGACAAGGGAAAAATCAAACTAAAACACCTGCTTTGGGATCTGCGACAGATCCTAATTGAAAGAAAACGGGGTCGGCTATACACAGCATGTTTTTATAAGTGGTTAAAAGAAAAAGAAGGTTCTTATGTGATTCTGCTTCAGAATAATGCTGTGCCCATGTTCCTTATGCTTACGACTCGTACTGCAGCCGAGCAATCATTAAAAAAAAAAAAAAAAGAGAGAGAGAGAGAGAGAAACAGGCAGGCAGTGATTCTCCTACAGGAGTTGTGGTGAGGTGAGGTGACTTCACAGCTATACACGCTTTGGTAATTTTGCAATAGATTTGGTTTAATGTGGTGGTTTGCCTGGGTTTGTATTGCTAGCCACTGTCATCACCAGCCTCTTAGAGGCATCTGACGGTCTGTTTATCTCGTAAATAATTGCAATGCAAAGAGGAAAGAAAAAGATTGTTACATTTTGTGTTGCTTAAAAACTACTGGTAATTAGGAGGCCCACGTGTGCCTAAATCAAAGCAAGCCAAGCAATGCTTTCAGGATTCCTGTAATGCAATCCATAGATGAGAATTTAGTGTTCCCTAACCAGAGACACTGTGATACCAGATTGCATTAACTTTTATCTTACCCAAAGCACAATTATCATCTGCAACAATAACAACATGGGGCTATCACATAAGCCTATAGAAAAGAATTGGTGATGCTGCATTAATGACGTCCATGCTATTTGGATTATTCCTTGAAAATTATCCAAATGCCAGTGGCTAAGAAGAGGGACTTCTGATTTCCTTCTAAATTGTCACTGCCTGCCGCCCCACCCCATTCCATGGCACACACACACATGCACTCTTACACAATACTCTGTCAAAAAGCAGGAACACATTTCCTAACCCAAACTGAAAAGTCCTTGGCTCTCCAAATGACTATAAATTGCATGGCTAAATGCATATGGCCCCAGGGCTGTCACAATTACTTCTCCTGACAATTCATCATAGCATACTAATTCTATAATATCATTACGGCGTCTCTTCTCACTGTACTGATCCAGCCAGCTAATTTAATCAACTAATAATAGATTCAGAAATGGATGCAAGGGGCCCTAGCACTTCAAATTACATTACTAGAGACATACCGTGGTGCAGAGAATACATTCCCTGCAAGTCCAGCTTAACTCTACAAGTTACTTTGGTGAGTAACATGGGGGTCATTACCACAGCACATTGTAACAGAAACATTATAGCCATGAAATTTTCTTTCAAAACCAATAACCAATACTTTTTTACTTGCTTAAAATATATTAATCGTATCATTGGGGGAACAACCTGATTCCATCTATATACAGGATCTTTGGGCTTATTAATAAAACATAAAACTCAGAAGATCTCCTAAGAGTAGCAGAAAACCCAGAGTTTTATGGTGAGGTGTGAAGTGGGTCATCCATCAAGAACAATTAATTGTAGTAAATTTTAATCTGTTCTGAAAATATCAACAATAATTAGAAAACATTATTTTTTAACATCACAGTCCATCTTGCACGCCACAAGAAGGAATAAGTTAATTTATTATGAAGAAAAAAAATTAATCCCAAACAAAATACTCTTATCCCATCAGGTAAAATACATGTTACAAATAGGTGTAGGTCTCTTGCTTAACTGTAGTGTTAAATGTTTAGTATTCCTTTTTAAGTTCCATTTACTTATTCAAATATCTATATAATTCCACGTTTTGGTGTTTCTATAGAGATTTACCTATCCTGAAGTTGCAACAGAGGCAGAAGGAGCAGCCATGTGCCATGGGCTTAACAGCTGGCTTCCAACATGTATTGTTTGTTAAACTAACAGGTGGATTCTCTTTTGCTTCTCCTGGAGTCTTGGCAACCTATTTCACCTGCACACAATTGCAAGCGCCTCGAATCCTGCAGTTATTACCCACCTGATGGTAACATAAACTAGAACAGGGTCCATTTAGTAAAACGTTAACGGATATTTAACTCAGCTGGTGTTTCCCATGCACGTTTCTACAGCCCGAATACCCATGCCTTTCCCCGAGTTTCCCATACAGGCATCCTAATGCTTATTCTCCCACAAGAGTGCCGTTCTCAGCTTGGCCTGAGAAACCTGTAACTAGCAGTGGGCGCCAAAGAACTGTATTAGCATGGGTTGAACTTAGTGTGTCTATTGGTTTGTATTTCCTCACGGTAGAACACTTGACAAAGACACCTCAGGGCTAAACCTGTGTTTCTATCATCCACGGCAACTCGGCTCCATTGGTATCTTCAGCTAGACGTAGCAATAAGACATGTGACGCCTAGCAGGGGGAAGCTTCCAGCCAGCTAGCAAGGGCCCCAGCACTGTTATAAGTCACCACGGGTCACCACCTCTCACCTAGCCTTTTTAATCTCAGACAGACCAACTTTACCCATTTTAAGCCTGCGGTTCCTAGACACCTGTGGCTGTTTGGGTCTCCAAATCTCCTGAAGTCAAGGAATGTTTTTAAGCAAAAGGTCTTTAAATACAGGACATTTGTATAGCATGTTTGTAATGAGATTTAACTTTTAAAGATGCTTTTCGATAGCCTGATTAATTACAATACTGCCTCGTGTACTTAGAGACTGTGACTTCAAACCTGTGTGTGGTTGTTTGTACTCGTAGTTTACAGCAATGTGTGTTTTGGTAAAAGTCAGTGCCCACCTTGTATGAATCTCTTCTGTTAAAAAAGTGAGAAAACTCTCATCGCGATAATGTTTCTGTTAGTTATTTTGAGACTCAAGTGTAAATTCAGTAAAAATGTCCGTGCAATGTCACCCTTTGCTAAATGTGATTCGAATCGTGTTTACTTAGCCTAAATGCAAGGCATCTCTGTGAGCAGTGTAATAACACAAAACAAATAATTTTCCTTCCATCAATAAACAACAGTTTTGTTCATCACTGGGAAACGTTGGGTGGTAAAGCATTGAGTGCCATGCATTTTATGCCTAAATCAATGTGGTGTCTTGCAGTTATACCACCTAATGTGTTTTTAAGTCATCCGCTACAGAGATCAATGTGATTCTTATTTGATATTCAGTGTTAAGTTAAGCCTCATAAATTTAGAATTGCACTCTGTTATTTTGATGGTTATATATTAACCACGTACTGAAAGTTTTATGATTTTAGACTCAGCCTGGCTGTAAATCATACTGGTTCCATACGTGAGTCATAGGGTCTTGCTTGATTTTTATTGCTCTGCTCAGAAAGAAAAGGATGGATGGATGGATGGATGGATGGATGGATGGATGGGTGTGTGAGGGAGGTAAACCTATAGTGTGTTTGGATATAAATATTTTAGGTATGTGAGCAGTGACTGCATGCTTCAGAAAATTCAAATTAGACAATGCACGGAAGACAGCTTTGTAGGCTTTGGTGATATTACAACATCAAGGTATCAAATTGACAATCTTTTATATTAGTACCCTCAGGGGCGTGGACCTTAACCTCACCAGAGTTCATCTGTGTACACTCTGTGGCTAGTAAGTCTGACAAACATACTTTTCACCTGGGTGAAGAGGTGTGTGTGTGTGTGTGTGTGTGTGTGTGTGTGTGTGCGTGCGCGTGCTTATATTAGTACTCAATTTGAGATGTAAACTATCTTCAGAGTCTGAATGGAAACAAGGATACACACTGACACGATTCCTCAAATTGATAAATTGGGAAGTGACACTGGAATATACCTCGGCTCACATAGAACAATTTATGTATAAAGAAGACAATTCTTGTCTTCTTGTCATTCATAATGATTATTACACGCAGTTAAGAAAATCCAAACCAATGAACCAACCAAATAAGCAAAAACAGCAGAGTGACGGCTTTTGAAAATAACGGCCAAAATTAGATGTACTAAAACACATCTTTCCTCTATGAGGCATCCCTTGGCTAAATTTTAGATGAATGGCTGGAGCAGATTTGTAACCCTTCGATCCAGCACAAGGGTAACTTTGGCAAGATATCAAACAGCCTTGAGCCCTGAAGATTCTAAATTAGTCCCTGTACTAAATATATATTTTAACATTATAACTGAAGTCACGTTCTATGACATATTTTCAGATTCTTCGCGCTTCTCTCGATAGTTAAACATGCAACATTTTAGGGTATGACTAAACTGACAGGCATGACAACATTTCAACGGGGATTATGCAAGATTGGGCCAAAATTTTGATCAGTTTTGATTGAGCAGCCTGTAGCAGTAAGTCAACAGTTACTGTTTTGTTTTCTCCTTCTTTGCTTTTCTCAATTATTTAGTAGCCTAAACTGCCCAACCTTTCTGTTTCCTCTGGTATATTATTTACTATCATTATTGATTCACAGAGGTATTGCTTAAAAACCAGTCCACATTTTCTTTCACTGCTTTTAAGAGTCCTGAACAGGAATCTTCATGACAAAATGTAAATAAATAAAATTATCTCATACATAAACATAGGCAGTGACAAATTTGTAGAACTCAGCTTTTCTCACAGAAAGATATTCTGTGATGAGTTTCTTCTCAAATATTCCTTTAAAAAAATGTTTTCAAAGTTTGTCCTGGGTTTGCAAGATTGGTCACACACTAGTCAGTGGTCCACATCTTAGTAGGCCATACTCTGAGGTCACTCACCTGTGAAGCTAACTGATGTGGGAAGGGCACCCTACTAACTGATTTCGAAGCCTCGGGAGTGGAGCATGGGGATGTGATCCACCTGTATCTTTCCCATCCTACCTTCCATTCCTCCTCCTTGACAATGGTGTCAGGGCTGTGGAGACCCTGCCTCAAGAAACAGTGCTCAAATCATTTCTGAGTCACTCCCTGTTACGCTGCTGCTCTGTGTCTGCTGTGTAGGAAAAACTTTGGTGCCGGTGTTGGGGCTTTCGGGATTCTAAACGCCCCCTCGACTCAGAGAGAGTCACGTAAGAGCTAAGTGAAATGGCAACATAACTTCCAGGGGAGCCCTCCAGTTATCTACAGTCCGTGTGACAGCTCGAGATTTAAGTTCCAGGTGGCCATGTAGAAAGCATTTCACTGGGCAGCCTTAACAGAACCTCCTACGAAGGTGCTTCCAGGTAAGTAGGAAATGTTTTGCTGGCATTTACGCTTTTGTCTTGTATTCCTTTACACACACACACACACACACACACACACACACACACACACACACACACACACATTGATCAGCCGTCCAATCAAAACAGATGTATGACAGATGAACATGCTATTGTGAAAATGTAAATACTGCAAACACAGCATCTAGTAGCTGAGATATGGAAATGGGAACTCTGGATTATTTCAGGTGCACTCTGTGCTTGGGGGAGTCTCCTGGGGCAAATTCCTAGAGCTTTAATAACAAGCTCGGCACTCCTCCATAGAGTTCTACTAATTTAGAATATTGTATAACTCAGATTTCTTCAAGTCTCCCAGGATCCATTGGTAATATTTTAAGCTGTTATTCAGTTACTTTTCATTCTCAACACAACACACCCTTGTGCTCAGAGATAATGGGCGATCAAACACTGTATTTCACAATGTGATAATGTAGACCATGCTCTTGAACTCATTTTGAGAATAATGGCCCATCTCCTTCACTTGAGGTCTCAATGTGCCCAGCTAAGGTGATGCAAATTATGTCAGTGTAAGCCAACTGTTGGGTCTTTTAAGATTTACTGTGGTTTTGCTTATAGCTCATCATGCTCTGCTACCTTCTTCTGACATTTAAGTGACTTGTCCCATGCCTCCCAAATAACGCAAATCCCCAAACTCAGTTTAGAGTGTGCCTCACTTAAACAGAAAACCCGTGTTTTTTTTTTTTTCAGAGAATCTGCACTATTCTGGAATTTCTAAAATGACTGCAATCATTAGAAATGAAACAAAACAAAAATGCCCATTCAACTTTGAGCCTTATCTTCTGGATCATCTTCTCAATCAAGTTTATAGGTTGAATCTCCACTGCATTATGTACACAGGAAGCTTGAAGATTAACTCAGTATTGAACGTCCTTTGCAGTACTAGGTTCAATGTACTGACATATGCCATATATATATGAAGTTTAAGAAGACTCTCTCAAGTATGTAATTTAAAGTAGCGCCCAGAATCCTGTGCCAGTCTCATGGTCAGTCTCTAACTTAAGTAAATAAGAACAGCAGGGAAGTTGCCTTGCTCTGAGGACTACTTCTGGAATAATTTTAGATCTGCTTTATGTACACCAAGGAGGCTGTCAGTTTATCTGATCTTCAAACACTGAATGAACTCTATGGGGACCGTCGCTGGTAAATCAGAGGCTGTTTGTTTAAATATATTTCGTGTTTCTTTTTCAATCCGAATGCCGAATTCTCTGTCTCAATTTATCCCTTGTTTGGAATTGTTTGTTAATTTTCATAAGTGAGTCCCCAAGAATGTAGATATCGTAACTGCAATGCAGAAAAGCAGTTTGTGTCTATACCACACCACAGAATAAAGCAATTCATTGAGCATATGGCTTTATTAGGCTTAAATAGCTCTTCTCCAAGATGATTCTGAACACCATATTTTGAAAGATAAGGTAGTGGGTTGTTGTTTTTGGATATTTGCCTTCATAAAGATAGGCCATCTGTCTCAACAAGTGAAACGATTCGAATGCTTTGATTGCTATTTTCCTAATCAAGATAATGTATTTTCACATGCTGATGAACTCGATCTGACATTCTATCTTGGAGAGGTTGGCTGGTATCATCACTGTCAGGATTGCATGCTGTCCACAAATAACCCTGCACAATGTCGGATGAACAGGCAGGACTTCTGTTTTCCAAATCCAGAGAGAAAGTCATTAAAAAAATATAGAGATGATACAGTGAGGTAACAGGACTTATCCTATGTTTGTCTCAGCAAGGAAATTAATATTAAATATAAAATTGTGTCACTCCATTTTATTGAGATTTTACTTATGATATAATTATTGCCACCTAAGAGTTTTCAAATCTGTAATAAAATTTTACCAGGTAAGACCCATATCATTTTTAAGAAACCCTTTAAGTATTAGTAATATGGTCAGTATTACCAAAGTGCTGAACAAGTTTTAAAAAGCTCATGAAAACAAACTAAAAATTGCTTGAGTACATCTGCTGTAACTAAAAATTATATTTTAACTATTTAATAAATTGGAAAACTAGAATAATGTGCAGTATCTTCTGTACTCTCATTATGTATGCATACCACTGTCAATGCTTCTAAGCGCACCCTTCCAGCCTGCTTTCTATGTAAGTTTATCTTTTTCTCAAAAGCATAATTGGTTCTATAATGTGTAGACCAAGCTTTAGACTGCTTATTAACTGAACAATAGATGAATACGTACTTCCCTATATTATTAAAACTTTTGTTTTAAAACAATTGTCCCTTTTGGATATCCAAGTTTCTTGAAGGGTTTCATAACTTTTTTTGATGAGTTTATTTATTCTGTTGGGACTAGACATTCACATCATACTTTCTTGATGATTATGAGAGAACAGAAGCTCCTATGTTGTGTTCCAATAAGTCCCCTCTTACCATACATGGCTTTGACTTATTGTCACAGGGTAGGTCATTGTTTGAGAGATTGACTTCGTTTCTAGTTCTAGTTGCCTGATTCTTTTCAAAAGGATTTTCAATCCTCTGAGTTCCTATGCAGGTAAACCTGAATTTGTTTGGTGAACAGCTTGACCTGGGAGACATTTTCCAAATAACCAAGCCAAGGTGTTTTTCAGGTCTTCGTCAGTGAAGTTGCTCCAATATTTTACGTGACAGTGCATGCTTTAAGATGATTGCACATATGTTTGTATTTTCTGAGTTGTATATAAGTGTTCGCTGGATTTGGAGGGAAAATACACAGAAAACATACTGGTCTGAAATGCTATTTCTTGGCTGGTACCTGGCCCAAAAGTAAGTGCTTTAGCACATCTCTAACACACTCAATAAGCTTGCTATTATTAACTAAAGACTGCATTTCAAGTACATTATGGCATCACTTGAAGTAATAGCAACTGAAATGTACCTACTTAATGGAATCGATCTTTCATAAAGACTGCAGTAAAGTATTATCAGAAGTCACTTATTGAACTTTATTTCTCAATGATATAATAAAAAGTAGCATGTCAGGAATAAAAATGCCATTTGTCATCTGAATCTCTGGCACCTCAGAAATGGTATCAAGAAGCAAGAGTGGGCACTCCTTGAACATCACATGAGAGTAAGGATTAACCATTTCCTCAAGCCTTATGCGACAAGAATCTCACTATGTTCAGTGTCTACAGTCAAACACTAGTTAAGCCACACATATGCATACTACTGTATTCCTGGGAAAGACTGATGTTTATGACATTGTTTTTCCAAATAAATCAATTCATTCCTCTGAATGGTCCAAAGCTGCCCCATACTTTTAAGACTCCAAATGATTTGAGAGATTGCACTTGATTTTTTTTCTGTGTTTCTCTGGTTTGTCTCCAGTATGTTTGGTTTTCATGGTATGTTTGCTAGCTGTGATGCCTTCAAGTAGATTACAACAGCTGCACTAGACCGTAAGTGAACTGGAGACACAGTGGAGATTAGGCATTGCTCCAGAAATAGAATAGGTTTGGGGAAGTGAGATTCCTCAGACACAGTATCTGAGTACTAATGCAGCCAGAAGGTAAACATTCAGAACTCTTTCTACCTCTTGTCTCTCAATAGTTTTTTCCTATGTGGGAAGAAAGGCAAGAAGAAAAATAGCCTGTGGGCAAGCATGTGAATTTTGCTCTACCTCTAAAATATTCTATTTCATTCAAATTAATTAAGTCAGATATTAAGAGACAACCTTACTAACTGGCTGTGTGTAATTTGTGATAGATTAATTTAGGGTTGTTTAGCTTTTCAATAGTGTGAAAACAAGACACACTTATTAGAAATTATACTTCATGTTTGGGTTTTCTTCCTTTGCTGCATTATCAACATGTATTACAACACTCTTGTGGTGTTAGACTGTAACAGCAAGCTGCTGGTCCCAGTCAATCACTTGATCAGGGGAAGAATATTTTGGCATGATGTAGGAAGTCCTTCTTTCTATGTGTTGCTTTCATTGGTTGAATAAAGAAACTGTCTTGGCCTTTTGATAGGGCAGCACTTAGATAGGCAGAAAAAAGAGAACTGAAAGCTGGGAGAAAGAAGGCAGGAGAGCTGCCATGGAGTTTCCAGAGTCAGACATGCTAAATCTTTCCCAGTAAGCCACGACCTTGTGGTGTTACACAGATTATTAAAAAAAAAATGGGTTAAATCAAGATGTAAGCATTAGCCAAGAAGAGGCTAGATACAATGGGCCAGGCAGTAATTTAATTAATACAATTTCTGTGTGATTATTTCGGGTATTAACTAGCCGGGCAGCGGGACGCACCCCGTTCCCTCCTCATACAACAGATTGGTGCCTCAACATGATGGACTAAATCCTCTTAAAAACCTGAGAGGCCTTTAAAAGGAGAAAGAGAGAGAGAAAGAGAAAGAGAGTTTAACACAACTTTTTGCTGTTTGCTGAGGCATGCCACAGAGAGATTTCCTGAGTCGGCAATAGCAGCAGGAAAAGAGCCACACCATTTTAAAACAAGGCTTCCTGGGCCCTGCCGCCAATGCAAACTTCAGCTATGGAGTGTTTGTGGGCCCAGATGTTTGTGTAAGGACTTTGTTCCTCAGGGTAAGGAACAAAGTACCTGAGACCATGCCTGTGGCTTGGCACTCCCTGCCTGGGTAGGCAGCAGGATCAGTTCTACTAGAAACTGGCAGTTTTGAAATACCAGTTTCTGGTCTGTGCCACCAGCACAACATCTGGCTCCTGCGGGAGACAGAGCATTTGAATGAGGTTTGTGAGTAAAATGCTATGGCTTGTTTGATAGCAATGTGGACTGCTGTGTGCCTGGAACTGTGCACAGCTCAGGAGCACCAAATGGCTCTTAGGCAGGAGCACTGCCATGCTGAACTGTGCTGATCTCAGGCAGGAACTATCGTAATTATCATGATAACAGCACAGTTAAGGTTTAGACTGGGCAGGAAACAGGCGGTACCATATTACCCCTACATGGCACAATTGAAGATTTTAAGAAGTGCTTAGCATTTTAAGAAGTGTTCCTGGATAGTAAAGAATTACAGATTCACAATAGGACAGATTCAGACATAAAAGACCTCTAAATAGGTCATGGTGTTAGATAAATATATGTAGGCTTGAGAGAGATAAGAAATAAAGAGTATAGAAAGCTATAAAATAAAGTTAATGATTTTTAAAAAGGGGGTAAGTCTTTAAAGAGACAGAGTAAAATGATAGAGTAAAAATAAGCCACGTAAAAATGAAAAATTCACAG
>JAQHUG010000037.1:9315127-9394364 GCA_028555095.1 Dicrostonyx torquatus
TGCTTTCATTGGTTGAATAAAAAAAACCTGCCTTGGCCTTTTGATAGGGCAGAACTTAGATAGGTAGAAAAAAGATAACTGAATGCTGGGAGAAAGAAGGCAGGCAGGGAGAGTCACCATGGAGTCGCCAGATTCAGATATGCTAAATCTTTCCCAGTAAGCCACGACCTCGTGGTTTTACACAGATTATTAAATATGGGTTAAATCAAGATGTAAGAGTTATCCAAGAAGAGGCTAGATATAATGGTCCAAGCAGTAATTTAATTAATACAATTTCCGAGTGGTTATTTCGGGTATAAACTAGTTGGGCGGTGGGACACTGGTGCCCTACAATCTTTTTAGATATAACTTAGTGGGTTGGGTTGGAAATGCCTCTCATCGGCTTATGTATTTGAACACTTGGTCCCTAGTCGGTGGTGCTCTTTGGGGAGCTTCTGCAAATATTAACGGGGAGCCTTGCTGGAGGAAGTAGACCCCTGGGGACTTGAAAGTTGTTCTTTCTGTTCCTGCGCTTAGCTCCCAGGTGCAACTGGCTAGAGCCACATTTCCCTCTCCATTAGGGACACTTCCTTTGAAGCCAGACACTAAAATGTTCTTTCCTATCTAGGCTGCTGTTGGTCATGGTATTTCAGCACATGACAGGAAGTAACTAATAGGCATACTCAGCCTGTGGCCCAACTATCCCCATACTATCACAAGGTAGTTTAAATGTGGCTCAACACATTTGTAGATGATAATGCTATATCATAACATCAAACAGCTGGGCACTGTAAATGGTCCTGGGTGGACAAGCTGATGCTCACTTAAGTTAACTGCAGTGCATCTTTTACTTATGAAGCTTTTAACTTTGGATATGTTCATTGGATTTTAACCCCTGTTTAAATTGAGAAGTATCTGTATTGGTTTCTGCCCTGATATGAAAAATCAGAAGATAAGAACAAAGTGGTAGCAACTGGCCCAAGCCTTTTCCTTCCCTTTGAATCATAGGCATGTATGGCCTACTGACTGCAGAGCATTGACACAACCCACACAATGCAGCTGCGATATACACAATCATCTATACTCTCTATCGCATTCCTCTAAGCATTTGAGTTTGAGGTCATTGCTCTTAAGGTCTCTGTCTCAACAAACCATAATAGTCCACTCAATGACAAGCATCCTGAAAAGAAATAAGCTTGTATGCCCTAGATGCAAGGACAAAGCAGGTGGCCTACTTCACATGCATATAGAATTAACCTATTCTTATTTCTTCCCTTTTCCTCTTTGCATTCAGTGTTTTCTCAAATGAATCGCTGGCATGTGCTTTCCTTAAGTATTTAATTAATACTGTAAATAAACACCTTATTTTCTATTAAATTATTAATCAGCAATAGCATTTATCCCAGCATCTGGAAATACGCATCCAAGTGGTTCAGTGATCAGACAATTGAACTGACAGTGTTATGAGATATCTTCAAGCCTAAAACAGACCAGAAGATACATAAGGAAAAGATTCCCCTGGGAAGGAACTGGATCTAGTAATAAAACACCGAAATTTAGACATCTCTAGCTTCCAGTCTGGTTCCAGTGGTACGTACTGCAGCTTTAGTGAGCACATTCTTCTTGCATGGCAGTCAGTTTCCTCATCCGTAACATGATTTTTTTTTTGTTCTTCTCAGAGTTTGGGAGGAAAGAGATATGCTCATTATAATGGAAGGCATTTCATGAACTATAAATCATGTGATAATATTGATGGTAATTGTCTTAAAAGTCCAAGTGATAAAACAATGCTGCTTGTTCCCTGCCGAAGCTTTATTCACATTTTATATTTCAAGGATCGGACCAGGCCCTGAAATGTTCAATCTACTCTACTCCAGCATATGCAACTAAGCATGCAGTTGCAAAAATAATTGAGCTCTTTAAGTCCATTGATAACACTTAATTCTATGAATATGCATGCGGAGAATAATGCAATTCCCACAGGGTGCCGAATGTCAGCTTGTAAAAAGGGAGAGGCTGATTCTGATCTGGAAAGTAAAGCTAACCCATCATTAAGCATCGTGGATGAGAAGTGACAAGGTGAATTAGTACAGACTCTGAGCAAACTTTACAAGTGAGTTTAATTAAACACAAGCCTATGTGTCTTTTGCAAACTCATTTAGAAGTAGCATCAGCCATGTAGTTCTTCTACGGAGATGCTTGGCTACTTTCTTTCTCTGACTCAGTTTCCACCAGACTCAGAGCAACGTCCTCTGACTTCCCCAAGGACCTGTTTATAGGCTGTGCGTTCTTCTCTGGTTGAGATGAGAATGAGAAACTTTACATCTGATAAGCAGGACACTTGAAGTCTAAAGATATAAAAATTTATCGTTTTGAGGTTTGTGAAGTTCTGGGTTTCCTGGTGAACCAAGTACATTATCTTTGCCTCAACACAGAACACTAGGAAATGGGAAGCCTCATGCCAGTTCGTCTTTGGGGATGGCTGCAGGCACTGATTGGGGTTTCTTGAGTTGTACTATAGTTAAAGCACAGGTTTGTGGGGTGTACTTCCTGGGATTACAGGGTGAGACTGTGTTAGGTAAGACTGAGCAGAAACAATTCTCATGGAGATTTGCTGAATCTCTTGCAGAGCACACTGTCAATACAAGGAGATGTCTCTGAAGTCTTCACTTGCTTGATTTAAAATAAAGTGTAATAGGCTAGCATTACCCCGATTACTGCTATGTACAATACAGAAGAGCTCCATGGGCAGGCTCATATGATGTGACTGTCTTTTCAAGAACTAGAAAATTGTTTAATTGTTATCTCATTTAATCCTTACTTCGAGCCAAGGGGGCAACACAGGCTGCCCATTTATAGAAAAGGAAAACTCAAGGGATTGCAACAGTTAATATGAGTAGACCAGAGAGAGGCTCATAGCTAATCAGTACTGAACCTGAGGATTATACTCAGACACAGATGACTTTTACTAGAGCATGCCAAAATCATACAGGACAGTAAGGGGCCAATAGAGTAAGCATACCCAATAGAAGATCATTAACTTTTGAATGAAAAATTAAACACAGCATTTCTGGACAACAGGATACTATTGTCCACAAGAAGGAATGAAGTACCAGTCTGTTCTGTAGGGTGGCGAACTTTGCAAAACTCATACTAAGTGAAAGAAGATAATGCGAAAAGTTCAAGCACTGCATGGCTGGCTCCATTGGAGTAAAGTGTCCAGAACAGGCAAATCCTTAGAGGCGAAGTCAATTAATGGCTGCTGCACAGGAGCAAAGCCTGTTGTGGAGGTGTAGGATATGACATCTACAGGGTTCTCAGTTTCATACGGGGACAGGAAAATGTTCTAACAGCAGTTGCACTGATGGCTGTGCAATCCCGCGAACATACTTGAAACCATGCATTGTGTTTATAGCTCTCTTTAAAGAAGTGAGCTATATACTGTGTAAGTTACATCTCAACTACGGCATTACAAATAGTTAAGTCATAGGAGTAAATTTAAGGAGCTCAAGCAAAGGACATTGAGACATTGATGGAACTAAGCAACACTCACAGGACGATAAGGGGTCAATAGCACCATGCCACTTCCACTGAGGAATGTGGGCGAAAATACAGTTTCATGTGGGAAGAGTTGGTACATTCTCTGAAGGACATGCTTGCTTATGGCTCTGCTGAAAGGGTTTTCTTCAAAGACACCTTTCTTGCCTTATCAGTTTCAAGAGCTTGTGGTCACATTGCATGGGCTCAACGAATAGTCAATGGTAGTGTTTGCTTTGGGGAACTTGCATATATTATAGTGTTAGGTTTGCTGATCTTCACCTGAGCAGATGGGCAGTCACTTTTATAACGCAAACTGACATCATTAATACTCAGGGGAATGCACTGGGAACTTCTCCAGGGCTCAAAGCCTATTAGTTATCTCGGTGCCTCTCACCACTGCCTTCTGCTGCCGCTTCTCTCTTCTATCCATTCTCAAGGGTAATAACTTCCCTTGGCCTAGAGGCGGGAGGAGAGGCACGGATAATACACATTGAGAGTTAAATTGGCTGAAAATTTAGGTGTCATTTTCTTCATCAAAGAGAAGTAAGGGATGGAAAGTGTTTCTAAGGCTCAGGAAGCCGTTTTTTTCATATGGAAGGGAACTGGTGGTGAGGGCTTTGGATCATGTGTTTAAAACACACAGTGCTTCTGCTTCTTCTGCATAGCACTTACGAGTGAGATGAAAAATCTTTTGATGACAAGAAAATTACTTTAAAAAATAATAGTAGATGACCAAAAAAAAAAAAATCGTGGACCAAGGATGCAAGGAGGTTCGTATTATGTCTATACTAATTTCAAAGTCACCACCAACTTTCTGTGTTATTCCCTGGTGCAAGTTTGTACATCTTTATAATGCCTTCAGAATAATTTATCACATAGTAAAGATCTTAAAAATCATTATCCTTTTGATCTAAAAATCCTTATACTTCAACTTTAATAAGTTCTTTCTGAAGAGTTGCCACATATTTTTTTTTTTTTTTACTCCTAGGAGAAATCAACAGCAGAACATTCTAGCAAGGTTTTAGGATCTTCTAATCCTACTTTTAAAATTTTCATTTAGTTCTTTCTATTTTTTCTTGTTGTTGGACCTGTCCACCACAGCACATACTTTGGTGTTCAAATGGAAAGAAGTGTGAAAATCAGAGACAAGACCTAAGCCTGCAGAATTATGGGGAAGAATACCCAGACATTTTTCTTGGTTGTTTAAAGTTAGCTTGCTATTTAGAAGGATTTTTTTTTTGTCTATGATAGACATATCAGCATAGCCCAAGTAAATTGTTAACAACTATCTGCGCTTCTACCTGTCAGTTACTTTATGTGGTTCTTATTTTTCTATCAAAACTCAAAAGTAACACGTTTCAACTTAGTTTGGCGCCCTAAAAATAACTATATGCAAATAGCATCAAAGCACTCCAGCCTACTATATTATATATGATATAGAGATATATTAAAGTTTCATTAACCCATAGCTTAAAAAATGCTTACTCTTACACACACACACACACACACACACACACACACACACACACACACACACTTCCTAAGCTGGTAAATCCTCTTTGAGGAAACAAACTAGAACCCTAACCAAATCTTTTCTCCCTTGTTCCTTGTAAAGGCTTTACCTCAAATCCACCCAAAGCTGTACAATTTGGAGCTGTTAGGCCTTCCTATGCATTAACTTTAAGCATATGTTCCTTTTATAAAGTTCTCAGAGGAGTACAGAGAGAAATGAAAATGAACTCAAATGCTCACACTGTATCGTTGCTTCATCTAAGCGTGGTCACCCAGGGGTGGATTAGGGAACGTGGCTGAAAGTCTCGAAGTTCTGTTACTGCTGGCCCCAAAGAAGGCTCTTTAGATACTAGTTAATCTATAGAACAACTGCATTTTAAAATTCCTAGCAGTGAGAGAACAAAGGGCATTGAGAGTCCACAGCTATTTGTCAAGTGCTTGTTATAACTGAAGAACTAGGGTGTGCATTTAGCATATCAAAGCGTCCCATTCTAAATATAATGGGGGTATAATTCTTTTATATTAAGAGATGGGGGGAGGAGAGTAAACCCTTCCACGTCTTCATGTGAGTGAGGGATGAAAAATTGATCCTGTTCACGAAAAAGGCATCCATTTCACCAATTCTTTAGTATGCATGTCTAAAATATTAATTCTGTCCACAATTCATACCTACTTCCATTTGGTCCTCTGCATACAGCCAGCACCCAGTCTTTTTACAGACACTCACCGTGTCATGTTGTGGGTAGAGAACCATCCGTTCTCTACTTTTCGTTCATTTATTTTTGAGACAGGGTCTTACTATGTAGCCCTGATGGGTCTAGAACTTGCTGGGTATATCAAGCTGGCCTTGAAATCAAAGGCACTCACCTGCTTCTGCCTCCTGAGGGTCTGGATGAAAGGAGAGCGCCACCATCCCTACCGCATTCTCAACTTTAAAGCTTGAGGCAATTTTCAGAGGCGGTTGTTCTCATCTGTGATTATATTTTCACATCTTGTTTAGCAGAGAACCCAAGAAAGTTGCAGGGCTAATATTATGCTCTAGCTCACATAATCCCACAGCAACCTGTCAGAGTGAGTATTTATACTCTCTTTTGTCCTTTTATTGGTGACAAAAAGAAGCCTGGAAACTTTAAGAAACTGGCTGGCTACCCAGCTTTGAAATTGAAAAGATGGGATTCAAATCCCAGTCTGTCTGAATCCCAAACCTAAGCTTCAATGGCTTTTTTTATTTTACAAAAAATAAATGGTACTCACAATCGTCTATTTCACAGGGATTATTAAAAAGCTGTTGGACTATATGACATGTTCTATTAAGTAATCAAAAGAAATAAAGACGGGCCATTAGCCACGCATTTGCTGGATAGGGATGTGAAGTGGAGTGGGAAGGAGAATACATCCTCTACTATTCTGATTTCCTTCCTGGATTCTCCTTTCCCAGTGGGGAAATGATAGTGATGGGCTAAAGCCGCAACAACCCAAACCTGCCAAGTACCATCAACACTAACCTTATCTAGGAGGCAGATAGCATTCCCTAAGTTCAGAGTATTAGAGTTCTAGTACAGAAATTCACTCTTTCTTTGCTCAACTTGTAAGACATTGGGTTATTTACTTTAAAATGGATTATCGAAACCTATTTGTCCTACAAATTCTGGTTGTCCTTGGGACAGCACAGATGGCCTGATAAGAGTACTTGCAGAGGACCCATGTTTGGTTCTCAGCACCTACATTTGGTGGTTTACAACTGCCCGTAACTCTAGCTCCAAGGGATCGGACACCTCTGGTCCCCATGGGTACTGCACTTCCACACATGGGTGCATATGGACACACACATATTCTCAACTAAAAATCATAAAAGCAAACCTTTTTGAATTTCTATGTGACTGCTTTGCTACGAGGTGGTAGTTTGATTAAAAATTCAGCATTAAAGCTTACCAGGGGCTGCATTTTCAAGTAAGTTTGCCTTATTCATAATATTTTATACTCTGTCCATTTAAGAGATTAACATTAATTTTACATTAGTTTTCCAATGCTGCAGAAGCCGTGAGCTCTTACTGACCACCCATGACCACCAGAAGGCACCATCCATAGAGCTCAATTCAATAATTTCAATTGACAGCTCCTCTCCGTTATGTAATCTTGCTCTGAACTATGGTCCCCTTGGATGGAATATAATGAGTATTTTCACTGAATATCATGACTTAATTTCCAAATACTTAGAAAGTGCTACTGTGCAGGAGGTATCACTTCCAGAGAGGCAGGGTGGCACAAGGCCAACTTTGGGCTCCCGGATAGTTACTCTCCTCTCCGTTAACCATTTTAAATAAACATCAGCAATTGGCTCACTCTGGCATGCTCCAGCAACCATTATCAATATTAAATCCAGAGGGTTCTCCTCATTCTTCATCCTACTTAATAATTTGGCCAACTGTGGCATGGTTGGCCATATTCTAGGCCTTCCCGTCTTCCGGGTGAAGGAAAAATACCTCTCCCTTGCAATGTCCTCCCACCCTCCCATCTCCCACCTTGCTTGCAATTTCACCTTCCTTAGATTGCCTCCTAGCAGACAGCTTTTCTAGAAACCTGTCCTGGACTTGATCACTCTGTGTCACTCTGCAGGACAGCTCTCCTGCTGACATTGTCCCCATTACATGTTATGGGTAATGATTCTGCATCTGCTTTTAGAGGCTCACACCACACCTTGTTTCACTCCAAGCATCTGTAAGTTTTCACCGTCTATTTTTACACTGAAGTTCAAAAATACCTGCACTCAATACTTCCCAAAACTGAAATGTTTCTCTGTACCATTTTCTTCTCCTCACTTCTCCCGTGTTGACTGTCTTCTAAGCTGGGTCTGCCATTCCCTCCTTAGTATCACTTGGCATCCTTCATCTCTGCATGTATCCTTCTGGTCCACTTGTAGATGTCGCTACCCCCTGTCAAGTGATCGACAAACCTCCATGCCACGTTCTTTTCATTACTATTATTTGTTAACCTTCCAATTCTTCCCTTCAGTTCTCTGTCTCCAAACAGAGATCCCAGTTAGAATGTTCCCCCAGAAGTAAATGCAATCAACGCATTCCTTTGTTCATGACCTTTAATGACCTTGTGCTTTCCTTGAGAAGTCAAAATGCATTTACAAGCAATTAATATTAATTTCCAGCTGGCTGTACCAACTCTTGTCTTCTTTGTTGTCCAGGCAAGCCAACAAATTTACACCTCCAAATCTATGGCACTACTGTCCCTTCATGTTCTCTACTACCTTCCACAATCTTCCCCTAGTTTAAGGCCCTGCCCAAGCCCTGACTTCTTTGTGTCACCCTTAATCATACGATAATATGTGCAGTGTATCAAACCCCTTTCAGATATTCTTCTCATTCACTCATATTTATGTGTATGCACTTCCATTTTGCTGAAGGAAAAAAACGCAGCCTCATGTGTTCCGCACACAGGCTGGGGAGAGACAAAGCTAGAGCCCTACCTAATGGTCTCATTCCACAGTAATGGACTTAATTACTCTGCTATTCACTTTCCCATCGCCACGCAGCTCTCTTTCCTCCTGCTAGGATATGAGTTACTGGAGGGCAGGGATTATGTGAAATTTATCTTTGTATTTCCAGTTCTCAGCGTGTAGTAGATATTCAATAAATGTTTGATGACTTGTGTTCAGCATGCGAGATGCTGCTGCACTTTCCCAGACTGAACGGCATTCGGGGCCGCAGACCATGATGGGTTTCCTGCATAGTTTGATTCCCCATCTCACTCTGCTCATCATGGCTCAGTGTGGGCTTTGAGGCCTCCTCAACTCCTTTTACCACAAACTGTGACTCTGGAATGGTTGCATTTCTTTATTTCCTGGATTAGACTTCTTAATTAATATTTAACTTCCTTTCCTTGAAGAGCAAAATGAAAGCAAAGAAATGAAATCACCTTCTAGAATTCATGTTTGATATACAAGCTGAACTCCCACCTGAGACAGGTTCCCAGAAAGAGGACAGCCACCCTACGTGAAAATGATCTAATCTCCATCGCCTTGAGTGTTGGATCAATGCAAGAGCAGGGATTTACATTTTCTGCCCAGAGGACTTGATAGCCAAGGGTTATGAAGGAGACTCAGAAATCAAATTGAATCACTTGCATGTGATAAATCTATAAACTTTAAAACAGTCTAAATTGATTAAATACAACAACAAAGAAAATTATTTCAAAACAGCAAATATAAAATATAATCACGCCACGCAGAGAACGACACTGTGCTTGAAATGTTTCTTTTCAATAATCAGAAACAGAGGAGAGGAAAGCAGATTCAAAACCTCATCATTATATAGACGAGGAAACTAAGAGTTTCAGAACTGGCTTATTTTTCAGGTTCATGAGGCTGGTGGCAAATAGATTTAACTCTCAAATACTGACACCATTTACTCTAGAATCCATATACCATGCACCATATGAGGTGGTATATATCAGTAATTTCAGCCCTTGGAATGTGGAGACAGGAGGATCAGGAATTCAAAGTCACCCTTGGTTATGCAGCAAGTCGGAGGGAAGCCTGGGCTACAGGAGTTGTATCTCAAGCAATAACACAGAAACAAAGCCCTTATAGTCACCACCCTAAACTGCTTCCCTCATTTTCCTATCAGGGAAAATGGTACCGAGATCCAGAGATGCATTCAGTTGCCCCTGCAATCGACTAGGTACCGGGAAACTATATGTTGCCTGCATTTTTTCCACTTGAGCCCCTCAGCCTCTCTCACTCAGAAGTTACACAGTCATGGAGTGATTATACTTATTAGATTTTCTTCATAGGAACAAATTGGAAGCTGAAAGGAGGTCATGGGCGCAGGTAGCAGTTTATCTAGGGGAGACAGTGATAATGAAATCTTTGATGTTTTGAAAGCACTGAAGCTCACTTAATGGATTCTAGAGGAAATGATCCTGAGTCATGCTTTGGAGTCTACATTTTCTTGATTCAAATGTCAGAGAAGCAAAGGTGTAGGAGATCAACTTGGCATTCTTCATGTTTTAAGAACCGATACTGTGTCTCACCTACCATTTAGGCAGAGATAAAACCATGATCTCATACCTTATTACAGGAGATGTGGCATTTTTCAGAAGGGGAGAAATGATGGTGTCATTGTTCCTTGCATTTCCATGCACTTGCCAATTCACAGGGCTACTAACTGTCTTCAAGATGAGAAGGACTGGTGGTCTTATCTTGAAGCATAGGCACATGTAACTCAGTTGCTACAACTGTAACGTCTTGTTTCTCCTGGCTCCACATTTGCCTTTACACAGTGCAAGGAAGATTCTTCTTGCGCATGCTCACTCACTCTTTCTTTTGCAGGCTTAGAATATTGTTGCAGTCTAAAGGTAACCCTAAAAATTCCTGTGCTAGAAACAAAATTTGCAAAATCAGAGTTTGGGGTGCTAAACCTGGTAAGAGCCGGCTAGCACTCAGCTGTGTGAGCAGCTTACGAAACAAGCTGGCACCTTTTGTCCTTTTACCTCTGTGCGCAAACTCTCTGACTTCTGACAGGGAACAAAGGAGTAAAAGGGCTTGTACCAGTTGTGCTTACCCCAAACTTGCACTTTTCACCTCTAGAGTGGTAAGAAATATTTTAAAATTACTTAGTCTGTGTTATTTTGTTATAGTAACAGGGAAGATATGAAAACATGTATATCTGTGACTATTTGAATTCTTACAGTACCGCATCAAATGGAAAAAGAACTAGAGCCCCCCCAGCCCTAACCCTAACCCTAAAAACCCCTAACCCTAACAAACCAGAATCCTAACCCTAACAAACTCTAACCTTGCTGAGCCTTGCCTGGTCTTCTATCCTTTTTTAGTTTCCATATACATTCCCTTCCATCATTCCTTCATCCTATTGTTTCCCTCTTCTTATTTTTCTCTCCGACAGTTTGGCAAACCAATGTGCTAGATGCTATAGAAACAAAGGAATAAGGTATGGTCCCTACTTCAGAATTTCTTTCCATTTTCTAAGAATCCAACTCGTTGTACTAAAGGAACTTTTCTAGCCTGACAAGCCAAATGATGCCTTAAATGCCGGAAATGTGTTGGGACTATTTTTCCAGGCTCATTCATACAACCAAATAAACTCTTAATGCACACTAGAGAATTTCCTTCTCCTCTCGTCATCAAATATCCAGAGGAGATCCACACAGCCATGTTTCTTTGTCTTCTACTATTCAGCACCTTTGTTTCTGGTCTGCCCCTCTTCCTTGTCATACCTATTACCTATGTATGCCAATAACTGATATATATCTCAGCCACATGTCTGGCTGCACACACAGCATTCCTGCTGCGCCTCCCAAGGTCATCACTGACTGCACAGTTCTGTCAAGTAGTGTCAGCTTTTCCATCCTGTGCCCTCCTTCTGTTGGTACTGTCTCTTGTTTATGCAAGGATCTAGGGACATCCTCAACTTTGCATTCCTCACTACCAGAGACTGTTACTCATATCTTCTCCACAGCTGTCACTCACTCCCACTGCAACTCTACCATTAGATTTCATCTGGTAATAATTTCCACTACCACTCTAATCATGCTCTTGGGTCAGGAATTTCTTGTGTCCATAGTTGTGTCTATTTTGATATTGATACAGGCATTTTTTCAAGACCTACTAATTTCTTTCTGCTTTAGACCACTGATCTTATCTTCCATCAAGTCCCAGCGAGTCACATGTCATCATCATACCTTGTCATTGCTCTTAGCTACAAGACATCCTCCACATCAGTGTTTGGCATACCTTAGTTTGTATGTCTCTTATAGCCTGACCCTATCAGATTTTACTGTCTATTGGTACCCGCAGTCATCAGATTTTATGATGCTATAGTCTTTTTCTCTTTGTTGGGCTTAACTTTCATGATAGGTCATTATAGAATCACCTACCTATTTACTGCTGCATGGTCTCTAACATCTCGACTGGCAAAAACAGAGCTATTATTAAATCAAACTCTACTCATTTTTTTACCTCCATTTGTTGGTAGAGTGCTAATCTAAATATATGCACCCATGGAAAATAGCATCCTCCCTTCTCCTACAACCCTTCACACTTCTCTCTTTACATTTTTAATACCTCCTCCATGTTCTCCGGGTTGATGGCAATAATTTCCATTGCACCAAGGAAACTGCAGTAACATAGTAACATATAAACTTCTGTGGCTGTCACCACATACCTACCGAGCTACTGGAGTTTGTCGTCACCACATACCCACTGAGCTACTGGAGTTTGTCTTCTGTCTTCTCCCTTTTTCATAGATTACCACCTGTGCTTCTGTTCTCATAATAGCTCCCTCATGTAGCTAACCAAAATTTGGTTTCTGTCCCTTCTTTCTTTCTTTCTCTCTCTCTCCAAACACACACATGCACACACACACACACACACACACACACACACACACACACACCACCACCACCACCACCACCACCACCACCACCACCACCAAATCATCACATGTTGGAAAGTCATCCATTTTATTTGACCCATCAACTTAAATAGTAATCTCCACTAGAAACATTCCCACAGACACAACCACAAATAATCTTTAGTCAGCTATGTGGATATCCTGTAACCCAAAAAGTGGACATGAAATTAACCATCATACCATATTATAAGTTCAAGAAGAAACCTGTCAGATATATTTATGTTCCTGAATAATATTTCCCTTCTTAATTTATTTATCTCTCTTATTTTCTATAATTATTAGATTTTTCCTAGTCTAGTCTCCTTTGAAATCAGAAAAGATAAGACGAGTAAAGAAATGAGAGACTTTGGGCAGAGAAATTATAGAGCCATATCAAAACAGACGGTCACCAGAAATGCAACAATGACAAAGAGAGCTGTAATATACATAGCATAGTTTCCGTGTTCCTGTGTGTTCTTTCTCTCCTACCTAACGTTTAATGACTTCTCAATGTTTGCTTCCTGTCTCTCTCCTCTAACTTTTTCCTTTGTTTAACTCATCTGCCTTCATGAGCATATAGAGATACTATTATGCTGTTGATTCTCAAACTAGCTCGTCTGGCCCTAACCTGTCCTCCAGTTTTTATTCCTCATAATAATACCTTACCTTTCTATTTTGTTGTCTTACTTCATGAGTAAAATTATGCCTGAGTCCCCCAAATCCTCTCCAGCCCTTCACTAGTGCTTTCGAATCTATTAACTAAAGTTAAAATCCTTGGCATTTCCTTTTCATCAGCTCCTATATCCTCACCACTGTTGTTTTATATATGCTCCCTTCAAAGTATATCTCAAATAATTTATTTCTTTGTTGTGGTGAAGGCTGCCCTACCAGGCCCTCCTCCCAAAGAAGCCTAGAAGAAATGGGTTGATAACATGGTAAAGAATTCAAAAGGATAACATGTAGCCAGAAATGAAATCATTTCCCAAGATTTCATAGAAAACCTGGGATGTTTGGAAATTCTTTCATGATGACCAGGAATGTTATGGATATGCAGGTGTAAGTCCAATCACACACATTAAAGAAATCAGACAAACAGGAAGGAGTAAAGTGTATTCTCTAGAAAGAATAAATATCCCAGCTGGGTTGCAACTGAACCGAATACATTTAGAAGAAAGGTAGAAGCAAGGTCTAAAATCATAAATTGGACTGTATTGTGGAGGGCCTAAAATACCACAGTGGGGCAGATAAAGTTGATTTGTGGACTTCCTGCCTTCCCAACACACCTTGTTGTTCCTAGTCATAAATGTGTATCAGTGGAAATGGAAGACAACCTGTATTCTCCTAATTGTGTTGTATTTCACTGGGGTCTTTTCCATTCTGAATGTACAGAGGGGATGCCCTGGAATACAGAGTTTTTTTCTGTATGTTTTCCCCCATAACATCAATTATTAAACAGTGCAGTATATTAGCACAGCCATATGCTTATTATAATAGTAATTGCTTCCACATGATTATTTTCAGAGTATTTCCTTATGTAGTGAGATATTTATCTTGCATGTGGAACTACCTATTTTGTAAAAAAAAAAAAATCTGTCGCAGGAACACCACTGTGTTTATGATTACTAACCTCATTGAATCAAAGGCACCATAGATGGAGGAAGTTTTAAGAATATTTAATACATCATTTGCTGAATTCTATCTCTTCAAGGTGCCCGGCAGGTTATCTTGGTAGATGTGAATTTCCTTTCATTGTGTGAAATGCAATTCTATTCTTGCATAGTTATAAATTAACAATCTGAAATGAAGTCCTGCATTCTAAACAACCACTGAAAGATTTAATATGAAAACAAAACCCTCAGTCTACTCAGGGCTAAATTGTCTTCCTTGGTTAACACAGCCATCTTAAACAGTTTCTTAGTTTCAATCTTTCTCTCCCTCCTTCACTCCCTCCCTGCCCTCTCCCTACTTCTTTCCTCTCTCCATCTCCCTCTTTCATTTTCCCTCTCCTTTCCCTCCCTACCCTTTGGATTTCATGTCTATAAATGAGTATTTAAAGTATCTAAATAGATAAGAAGGTGCAGCAGGATTCTCTGGGGTCACTGTAAAAAGTTACTACAAAATAAAAAAAAATGAGAAGATTCATTCTTGTCCTCCCCCCATGGAGAATTACAAGTTATAAGAGACAACTTCACATAGACAGTGTGTACACAGACAGTTGTTCAGCCTCACTCATTAAAATAAATGACAAAAGAGAATTTAAACATTGTTATGGGCAAAGTGACAAAATGCCGGTGTCAGTTTCTTGGGACTCACGACCACAATGACGTGTGCAGCAGTTGGCTCTCACACAGTGCCAGTGCAAGCATTTGTGCTCTTCTTGGGACAGTGATTGAAAGCATGTTAGCCAGGCATACCTGTGTTTTCTAACACTTTTAGGATTTACCCAAAATTAATCAAGGCTACTTTTCATTGTGTCTAAAATAGAATCAAGCTGAAAGTTTGATGAAGAAAATTAGGAAAACATAATAGCCTTGTAACATGAGGGTCTTGCTCGTTGGGGTTTCTGTCCCACCCAGTACCCCACAGCCGGCAAGCCCCAAAGAAAATCACACAGAGAGTCTACATTAGGTTATACACTGATTGGCCCACTAGCTCAGTCTTCCTACCAGTTCCCATAACTTATATTAACCCATTGTCAGCCACATGATCAGTACCTTTTCTCAGCCAGCAGCTTACATGTTGCCTCCTTGGAGATCTGCGCAGGAATGCCAGGGAAGCTTCCTGCTTCCCAAATCTCCTGTTCTTACCTCTACTTCCTGTCTGGTTTTCCCGCCTATATTCCTGCCTGGCCAATCAGCATTTATTTAAAACATGATTGACAGGATACAGAATTTTCCCGCAACACTAGCCTAAAGGGATTCTATATGTTCTTTAATTTCTACAGAAAAAAAAGTGATGCCAGGAAAAAAAAATGTTTAGAGCACATTTGCTGTGGACAAAGGACTATGTGAGCGTTTGCAAACTATGCTATCAGCTCAGAAAACATTTCAGATCTCAGGTCTTCTTATTTTTTTAAGGTGCTGGAGACTGAAAGAAAATCCTTGAGCATAGTATGCCAATGCTTTACCACTGAGCTACACTGTCAGTCCTCTAACTTTACACAGAAATACAGACTGGAAAACACTTCCATGAATTCATGAGCTATGGTTATTTTTGATATAAAATGATTTGTCCACATTATTCATCATATATTTATATTCATACATGTGTTTTAAATGTACTTTTCATGCCAACATATTACATATTTTCTATACATGTCTGTATAGTCCATATGCATATATGTATCATTAAAATGTGATAATAAAAAGTGGCCTCTACAACTTGTTAAATTCTTACCAACATAAGCATTTGGTAACAATCTGGTTCTGTTTTACTTTATAGACCATATTGGACTGAGATGCTTTAGAAATTAAAAGGGAGTATATTTTTAGTTGGGTTATATAGGACATGATACACATAGTCTTATTAAATAAGAAAGGTTAAAAGTACCAAACATAATTGTTCCTCTTACAGTTAGAAAAAGAACAAAAATATATACTCCAAATATTAAATGGATGGAGTTGAAATATAATAAAGATCAACTTAATGAGGAAGAAACAAACAGTCAAGGCAAAGTAGAAAGCTTGTAAGAAACATAAATAGATTCCTTTCAAGCCTGATTAAAAAACATGAGAGATAAAAATATCAAAGATTAGTGATGAGAAGGGAGACATAACTATAGTTACAGGAGCAATTAAGCAAATTGCATGAGAGATTACTCATGAAGCAATGGCAAAACTAATCGTGAAGAAACTATGATCCACCTAGAATAGACATAGCCAGGGTTCACCTACAACACACTACATACTCCTGTGAAAGATAATAGTATGCCCATTCTCCTTGATGGAGCGATATTTGATATTATTAACCATTTGAATAAAGACTGTAAGCCCAGGCCTGGTTGTCATCATAATACTGTTTGAGAGCATAAGCAAATAAGGACCCATCATCAGTCATGTTCCTTATCATGAGTACAGACATAGGTACCTACTCCAGTGTTCTTATATCTTATCTTCAAATCATCTGCTTCTCAAATATTCCTCTATTAATTACAAATATTTGCAGGATTACTGGATTTTAATTTCTCCTATTTCAACTGCCAAAAAGCGGGTGCATTCATTAATGAAGGGTTCCTAGCTTCCTCCTACCTGAATTATTGCTTTTCTTTCTGATACTGATTCAAACTACTGTACCTTCCTAGCCATGCATATGAATATAGGTATGTCATATACACATGGAAAATGTGTGTGATGTGTGTATGTTCTTCTCTAAAAGGATGAAACAGACTTCAGTTACTGGTCTTCTTTTTCTTTTACTCATGAACTGGTGTTTTTCTACAGCTTTCCGATAAAGTTTCTATGTCTCCGTTAGTCTGACAAGTTTGCAGTTGCTGGAGACTGACTCCTCCAAAGACATCATTGTCTTCACTCTAATGCCCAACTCTAGTCACCTGACTCACCTGCATTTGCTCATCTACAATGCCCATCATCCCATTTTCACTCATGCAATTCCTAATTGCATTGTAACCTGCTTGAAACACAGTGTCAAAGCTATGCTACTCCAATCAAATACAGAGACAAAAGTTCCAGATATTTGCAGGTGGGCACCTGGTTTCTTTAACAAGCAATAATGTGTAAACTTTGTATCTTTCTGCATAATTGCTAAATGTGTGATCAACTTACATTACCATAAGCCACATAAAAGGGAGTCTAATGTGTTGCAGAAAGATAAGGGATTGGCCAAGTATTCTGATGACTGATTGGCTGCCAAGGAGCCAATTCATAGGAAACAGTATCTCACATGTCTCAACACTTTGTCTTATATCTAAAGAAACATATATCAACATCTACCTGCTTGCAACACCTACCTTTTATGCTTATATAATCTGTCACATCTACGTAATATGTTCATATAAGATGTGTGTTGTAAAACATACTCAAAGCTGGGAATTTCATGACTTGTAAGAGCATTATGGAATACTAAAACCAGTTCATTTTAAGGTAGAGTTTTACTGTTTTCAGGGTTGGGTTCAAATGTCCCCAGAGAAAGAAAGAATTGCATGACCCTTTCTGTTTAGTACAAGCAGAAATACTGCTATCCTGTCAATCATTTCTAGTCCTCTCCGGTGAGTATAAACCTTCCACAAAGACAAACCCTTAGTTTATTCCTTCTCCAAAGAACGCTAATGCAACCATTCCCTTGCTGTCTCATTTGTAAATGTCCCTGTATTTCGTCATCCGTTCCCCATCACACAGATCCCTGGAATGAAGAGACAACTGGGTGTTTACTGCAGAGGAGGGGAGACCCACCCAGCCCTAACCTTGGGTGAGCACTAGTGAGAACCTTCTTAGCTTGAGAAACATCATTTCCCTCTACCATTTGCTCACAGCTCTGCATTAGCTAGCTTCCTCCTATGTCCTTTATCTGTAGAACGCTTGAGGTTTGACGATGACCAAGGATATTTCTTTTCTATACTTGACTTGTAGCCTTTCACGTCGTCTTATCAGCCGCTATAAACATTTGCTGATAATAACAGTACTCAGTCGTTTTCTTCCTCTTTACGTGGTGTTCTACTGAAAAGCCCTGGGATTTTTCCTAAACCTGCTATGACAGCGAACTTTTAAAGTAAGGATTCTGTCCATCTCCTTGCTAACTCCCCACTTATATATGCTTTCATATTAAATAAATTTAAATACATGTGTTATCAATTCCTAAATTTTACATCTGAAAACTTCAGAGCATCCATGTCAGAAGATGGATATGACAGAGTTGCCAGCATGCATTCATACTGACACAATTATATTAGCATTTTCTAAATTAAACAGATATTTAAATTCTATTTGATCTGAAGCACTTAATTCAAAATGCCTTACAACTATTTTAGAAACATGGTATAAAGCTGGGTGGTGGTGGGAGGCAGAGGCAGGCAGATCTCTGTGAGTTCAAGGCCAGCTTGGTCTACAAGAGCTAGTTCCAGAACAGGCTCCAAAGCTACAGAGAAACCCTGTCTCAAAGAAGCAAAAGATAAATAAATAAATAGATGGATAAATAAATAAATAAGCAGGTTATACCAACATCAAACCCACCGTGCTGAGGCGCCTAACATACAAAACGTAATAACCCCTCTTCTAAGGATATTTCTAATGGAGCTAAAATTTCTGGCCTCTAGTTTGCTTTTATAGGTTTGATTATCTCTGATATGCATAAAGTTTGTACTTAGGTCAAGGTTGTTAACTCAAGTATGTACAATCATTAAGGAAAGCCTTAAATTATGGAGAGGTTTCCAGAGAGCTTAGGTAGGCTCAACATCTTGGGTCCTGCTTACATCAGCTGCCCCTATTATGTCTAACCCCGATATTTTCAGAGAGAATCCCGGAACCAAATTACTCATATTCTGAGAGAAGTTAAAAATAAATTCCATACTTCTTTTTCTTTGCAAAATAAAAAAAACCTAATATATTATATCTCACTTGTACAATGTCACTAATCTATTTTTTTAACCACTGCATTGATCAAATACAATCATGACATGAGCTATATCCATCCTGAAGACTAAAGTTCACCACCCCTGTTGTTGATGACTCTCCCATGAACCACTTATTTCTGTCTTCTGACTTCTTTGACGTAATTTAAACCCAGGTTAGGAAAAGCATGCAAGGATAATTTTCTAGGCAGGTCCTCCAGCTAGCATTAAATAGTACTCAAAATTAAATGCCCACCTGTCTGCAATTTCTATTCTATTTACAAATCTATTAGTTGGACGTTTCTCCTTCCAGTCGCTGTGTCCCAGTTTCAGAATGGCTAATTGAAAGATCTCATTATGTGTCCAGTGTTCTCAGATCCCCTTTAGTTTGATATTATTTTCAATGCAGGTTCAATCTGATTTATTTGTCTGTAGGAAATTCATATGCTCTTAGCTTTGACTCATTTTATTCATGACCCTAATACTTGATTTGTGGTCATCTTTCCCTTCTCTTAATTTAATTTGATTCTTGACAAACAACTGAACAAAAACATGACAAACAATAGGTGGTGGGGGATGGGAGAGAAGTTAGATTCTTGGGACCCAAGAGGCTTCCATTTGTGCTCTGCCAGAAACATCCCAGGTCCAGTGAAAGTCACAGCCCTGATACCAGAACTTAAAATCCAATAATTACCAAACCTGCCAAAAGTCTCCCTGAAGGCCTGGAGATTGCATATGTAATAAGCATGTTACCCTTGCAAAAAGTAAAGCTTATATTCCTTTTTATTGATTGTATTTATTGCCATTGCTTGATCACTCCTGGGAGCATTAACAGACTTGAAAGAAAATGTGAAAGGAAAGAAAAATTTTATATATATATATATATATATATATATATATATATATGTGTGTGTGTGTGTGTGTGTGTGTGTGTGTGTGTGTGTGTATAATATATATAAGATGAAAGACCGTGTCCCTGAGGTTTCTGAAGTGAATGTACAACACTGAAGAGAGACACGCAGCTCACATCCTTTGGCACCCTCTGCTCCTTTAAGCTCATTGCTCAATTTCCCAGCAGTTTCACTTTTTCCAGTCATCCAGAGGGACATCTGCCCAGTGTTAGTCCTTTCATGTCCTCCTAACTGTCCAGCCCTAGGACCACGGACAGCTCCTAATTTTATTTCTGGCCACTAGAACTTTTATCAATTTTGAATTAGCCTTGTGGCAATCATGTATTCCAAGCTCTTCTTAAAAATTTTTAGACCCCAAGTGGTATCTAAAGCCTTCCTAGAATCGGGCCCATCATAGTAGAAGAGGATCATCCATTCATTCAGGAATTTCAGGACTGTAGACCCAAGACATTTATTCCCATGTCCTTGAGCTTTTCAACCTAATTTTAGCCCACTCAGTGCATTTCTTTGTAAATATCACTCTCACAAATTTGTAAATAGAAGAAAAAGATCTAAAACCATTTTAATTAATTGCCATCAAATGTCTTGAAAGATGTTCTTTTTTTTCCCATGTGTGTGCATGTTTTCCCATGTGTGAGACTTTGTTTAAAGAAATTAAAATATGTTCCTTATGTTCTGTGGACAAATTTCTTGCTTTATTCTTTGACACTGTTGCATGCCTATGGATTTCACTTCAGTAATTTGGACCAGTAGCAATTTCTCTCATGCCCACCTTCATCTGATGAGACCCATTTTCCTCTCAAGAAGTCTCCATCTAACTTTCATATCATGTGTGTGTGTGTGTGTGTGTGTGTGTATGTGTGTGTGTGCCTATGTGTGTCCCCCTTTAATCAGTGTTGTTGGTGAACACATGGGCATGAGATGATTTTCTGAAGCACAGGCTACTTTCCAGAGTGTACAACACTGAAAAAAGACTCCCTTACCTTCCTCAAATGCTAACTGCTAATAGTTCCCTCAGGAAGGGGTGGGGCATCAGGTGTCCCTCCAGGATCCCCGTCAAGGAAATTTTTGCTACTATTGGATTGTTTCTCTTAAGAGCAAAATTATGGGTTTCTGTGATATCTGCAGCTAATAGAGAGTTTTCATGTGTGACTTAGGCATCCTCTGTAAATGCTACTGTGACAGAAGGGATAAGAAAGGAATATAGTAGGTCACAAAATATAAAACAAGTGTTTGTGATGGACAGATTAATAATGTAGGGGTGGAAACTAGAGTCAATGGGTCTTATATGTGCTAACTTAACTAGAGAGGTAACATTTTACAATAAATGAATGAATTTTGTTTAATGGTAACCTCCTAAATTGTCTCCACATTAAAGAAGACTCTTCCTTGCCTTGAGATTCATATTTCCAGTCATAGTTCACAACAGGAAGTACCTGTGCGTGTGGTACTCTACTGAAGGCACAGATGCACTGCCATCCTTTGCCAAGAGGGCTCACATGCTAACATATCAGTGTTTCACACATCCACTCCATGTAGCTTTATGTCCCAAGATCCAGGTTTATGACATATAATAGAATCAACTTAGCATTCCTGTCTTCAAACTCAAAGTGCATTATAAAAATTTTAAATCTCCTAACTGATAACAGAAACAACTATTATTATTCTTATTTATTTTGGTGCAAGTAGAAGGGGACATGCATTTCTTAATGCCTTTGCTAATGCTAGGTTAAGTTTTCTATAATTTCTCTCTTTCTATTTCATAGACAAGCTTTTCTTTTCTTTTCTTCCTTTCTGGATTTCCAATAAAGTAAATGTAACTAGGATTACTCTGAAGAAAAAAAAAAGGAAAAGAAAAGAAAAGAAACCCCATGGATATTTTTATGCCCCCAAGGTGAAGAAACTGCCTAAGGGAGTCAAGAATACAGATACCAGATGTTTTCCAGTGTGTGCCGCACTGCATTCTTAAGGAGGCAATTAGTTATTCTTGTGTATTAGTGACTGTCCCATTTTCTCTACAACTCAGGTGACACAAAGAGCCTTCAAGAAGCCATATTTTAAGTGGGACATTTATTACTGAAAAAAAAGTATGATTCAATTTAATGTCTTTGGGAAAAGTCCTTTGTACAGATGCCATCAAATTTCACACAGTACTAGCTGTTCTCAACTCTCATTGTCATTTCTAGCCAAGCCATCATTAGCTGCAAGCTAGAGTTAAAGAGCCTGAACCTGAGGGTTTTATCTATTTAAAGCAATCCTGCTCAACCTAGCACAATGCTAGCTACAGACACAATACAGAGCTGAGAGTAGTGCAAACTCCATAGCACCTAGACCTCAAAATATATCACAATGAATAAATAACATTAGGGATGTTTTCAGTGTACTTGGGACTGTCAGGCTTTTCCGTGGGCTATTTGTGTCTCAACAGCATGCGGGAAACAACCAACACTCATCTAAGAAAGACAATTGACAAACTCAGGGGTTTTTATCACATGGTTTTGAAGGTTAGATTCACACATGGGAATCAAGAGAAGGATGTGAGATCCTGAAAGCTGTCATTCCTTGCTTACTATGCTTAACAAAATTACAATTATGGTATTAAAAAGAAGCTTTTAAATAAACTTGAAGTATCTTTATAGCGCAAGATCGCACCTTACAAAAGACATTACAATGTAATTTGTAGCACCATGGAAAAACCTTCCTGCTCATGCATCCTTACCATTTAAAAGGAAATTGGAGGGCCTTCCTTCTCAAAGCTCAAATTTTTTGTGACTTGCCTTCAAGAGATTATTACCTAAGAGATTATTGATTTGGTTCTGAAGGACACCACGTTTATTATGGGGGAAGCCATTGCTGGGTACAAGTGTGAGAAGTTAATGATGGCTTTGTGAGTGTCCACGCTGCGGTGTGGAACCGGTGGGCAACTGTCAATCTATATGATAATACATTCCCAAACTTCATAAAGTCGGTGATGTGAAAAAGCATTGATTTCTCTGTGAGCTAAACAGAAAATTGTCGGAGAGAAAGAGCAAGAAGTTCCATGGATTTAACATCCCAGCCTTCAGGTTTCCTTGTGCTTCAACTTGTGTATCTTGAAGAGTTTATGTTTATTACATATGCAATATTTTTTTTGTCCAAGAATGAGAGGAAAATAGGAGCATTAGATATATACTTAGCATATATGAAATGTTTAATGATTCCTTGAAAGGAGAAAGAAGAGGCCATTCGTCTATATATTTTAAAACAACATTGTCTAGCTCGAGGTCTAGCTTCAGTACTACCTTTAGAATTTGCCAAGTGCACTCATCTACAAAAATGAATAGTGTCTCTAAGCATATTTTTTCTTTATGAAATTCTGGTTGCATTATAACTGGCATCAAAGGAAAAGAATTAATATATTGCACCAAAAGGTTTTAGTTCCCATCAGTATTCGGGGATGTGGGGAGACTTGCCCTGAGTATAAAATGCTCAGATGTCTTGCATTCCAACAATGCTGACTAAAAGGATGACTCCTTGTCTAGCAAATACACAATTAATTACAAAAAATTTCCACAGCAGTTCTAGTTCATTCAAGTCAAGTAGGTTATTTTTTTTTTATTTTTTATTTTTGTTATTGTTCACACAGCTTCAGCAGAAATCTCCTCTTATGGCTTGAGGAGATTTTCAAGAACTATGTATAAATAGCTTAAGGGGGTGGTGATCTATAAATACTTGCAAAGAGCACAATGTGGATGGTTCCCCGTATAGCCCTGAGAATGCCAACCATGGGAGCTCTGCACACATGCCGTACTGAAAACACGCTGCCATGTCTTGGACTGCAGTGATTTTGGGTAGTAGGCAACCAAACTGCTTCCATTTAAACAGTGCCTGACAGAAGCAGAAGTTTAAAAGGGACATCAGTCAATGGGTTTGATGTAAATCTTCATGGAGACTTCTCAGAATAATCTCTTAGCAGATTAATCTCGGAGTGTTGGATGTGCCAAGAGCAAGGATTCTGCTAAGAATGCTGAAGGAGTCAAGTGCAAATTTTCCAGGAGTTTTCGCATTGACGAGCTACAGGCTCGGAGAAGTAAAGACACATCATCTCATTTCCAGTGTAGAGTAAATTATTTTGAAATTAGAAGGAAACTTCAGTGCAACAAATTCACATCTTTTTTAATACGTGTGAATCACCCAGGAAAGGGTATAGTTCCAACAAACTTGTGAGAGTTAATGGTATTTTAGCTATGCGTTTACATTCACAACAAGCTGCCCGCCTGGAAATTTCTTTTTTTCTCTTTTCAATGTAAGAAGACACTTAAACCTTCTCTAATAGAAGTTTCCAAGATTTCACACAAACATTCTTAACTGATATGTTTGTAAACATTTTAATAGCAATTCTTTTAGCAAAGAGGCTTTCTATTCATAACACAGAGAACATTTGAGATTTCCTTCAGAAGTCAGCTGTACCTAAAGTAATTTATCTTTGCCTCACAAAATGTTTTTGAGTAAGCACAGTTGAGTCGTGTAGAAATCCACAAATAAACACCTTATCTCTTTAATGGCTTCGTGCAGGTTTCCCTGTATTCGCTGCTTAATGACCAGAAGCATTTAGTTCTCAAGGTTTCATTAAAAGTCACCCACAAAGCTGATGGATGGCCACAATGATTTGTGATGGAAGATGCGGGAAGCCATTAACCTATATAGATACCAAGAGGGAAAGGAAACACAGAGGAGAAGCCTGCTTGGAAGACAAGACACTTCCTATCTGTCATTATTAACCCCCAGATTATGGGCTCCAAGTTAGATCTTCAGTAAGGATATGGGGCACTGTCTGGAAATTAAAGGTGAAGATAAGGTAGGGTTCTTCACTGACCATCTTGGGGGCGAAAAAAAAAAGCAAAAACACAAAAATGTCAAAACAAACCCAGATTGCTATTACTGGAAAAGAGAATCAATACTGAGACCTAGAAATTTGGAGAAGAGGACATTTTCAAAGTTTATCAGGCCTCCTCGTTTGCCTGGTTATTTACTTGCTGATAAGAACTGGATGACTACTCTTGAATACTGGGTTACCATCAAAATGTGCTTAAAAAAAAATCTCATCTCGTTTGTGGGCTGGAATGTATCTCATTTATTTTGTTCCTGGCTCGGCCTGGAGAGACAAGGTTGATTAAACCTCTTACAAACAAACGCAAACAAGAAGGAACCCCAAGCCCCCACACCACGATGTACAGAGCATGCCAACGTAGTTCAGAACCGGCCTACCGTTGTCGTCATCCGACTTGTTTTCATTGTCCGAGTCAGTCAGAGTAAGGGCTGAGTTCTCGCGGCTGGACAGACCGGAGCTGCGCCTGGACTTGATCCCTCGGCCCCACAGTCTGATGGCATGTTCTGGAGACATTCCTCCCTCGGTGTCCGAGTCGGCATCAGACCCAGTGCTCAGGGAGTAGCCCTGGTGGAGGATCCCCATGTCGGAACAGTAACCAGTTCGGTGAGGGGAGGGCTCGCAAATCCCCAACTCCGCCAGGGTGAAGTTAGTCCCTAGAGCGACAGCGACACAGAGAGGGTTTACTCTGTGGGAATGCTGGGCAAGCTTGAAGTGCACCCCACAAGTCCAACAGATGTATTTGACTCTTTATAAGATACCAATAAAGGCTCGGACAGGGGTACTCAATGGCTATTGGGATACACTGGAAACAAACAAAAGCAGGGATCAACTTACCACAGGGCTCTCAGACTTGATTCCAGGGATCTTTTGTCATCTAACACCACTGTGAGCTATCAAAGAACTGCGTGCTACAACTAATATATATCAAATATTTACTTGTGTACCTTTCATTTGATAAATTTTGTTTGCATTGAAAACCATAATTTTTTACAGATAATATCATTGAGATTTACTTTATATACAAGGAGAAACTAAGACCAGAGAGTTTAAATGACTCATTCAATGCCATTCATTTACATGGTAACAAAACCCAAATCTGATCCCCCAGCAATGTGCCTTCATGCCATCAAGGTCTTTCCCTAATAAATATGAGTGCTGGCTTGAAGACCTTGGGGGTCCTCTGGTCACTGCTTCTTCAGGTGGTCACTGCTTCTTCCTTGAGGGCTGTAGGCATGATCATTGGTTCCTTATTTTAAAAGTGTGTTACTATTAGAACCTGAAGGGTGGAGAGGCGGAACCGCAATCCCTAAATCATATTACAAAATTTCGGTTTGATAATACACCTCAAAACCACCAACAGCCTTCACCATGGAAGACAAATGGGTGTTCATGTCAGGAGTGTGAGGATGGGGATACAGGTTGATGAGATGCAAAGAGGAGGGGTGCTGGTTGAAAATGTACATTACCATCCACTGGGAAACAGGCCAGGTGGTTTGCAAGTCTTATCTCATTGAAATGTACAACAGGCCAGTTGTTTGTCTTGTTACAAGCACACAAAGAGAAAGGCTGTGGATAAAGTTGTCACTGGGAACACTGCAGACCCAGGGCTCTTCATGTGTCTGGATCCCTAGCCTGGGTTCTTTCCATCAGTCAAAAGTCACATTCAAAGGGAACCTGGAAAGATCTTTTTGATTTTTTTTTACACTAAATGCTATGGCTATTTTATGCTTAATAAATTATAACTCATGAGTTTCATGAGTAGATAGAATCATATCTACATGTATTGCTAGAAATCTGATTTCTTCTGTTTTTATTATTGTTTAGCTTTGGATTTTGAGAAACAGTTTTCTTGTGTAGCCCAGGCTAGCCACAGACTTGTAATCCTCCTACTTCATCCACCACTGTGCTGGGAGGTCTGGCCCACAATTTTTGATTTGGTTTCTTTTGTCTTTATTTAGTTTATGACCTTGGGCAAAGGCAGTGAAGAAATGCCTTTTTGTAACATCAGAGAGAAAACCTTGTAAGTAATGCCATCATGGGGAAATTTAACCATTTCTGATTATGCCATTCACCATCAATCATTACTGGAACTCTGTGATAAAGCTAGATACTCTAAAGTAATCCACATATATGGTATCATTTCTTAGCTCTGAGGCTAAAGAACAACAATTTTATGAACTTAGCAGGTTTCTAATTTGTAACAGATATATGTACTTGTATTCTGAATTTTTACTTTCCTTTCTTCAATACACAATGCTGCTGTGGATTTCACCTCTGTATGCTGTGAATATGTTTTATTATCATTAGTTAATAAAGAAGCTTCTTTGGCCTATAGCAGGGCAGACTATAGCCGGGCTGGAAGAGATATATAGGGAAAGTAGGCAGAGTCAGGGAGGATAGTATGTGGCCACATGGCCGCCGAAGGAGAAAGATGCAAGCCGCGAGCCAGAACCTTACTTGTAAACCTCATGGTAAAATATAAAACAAGAAAAGTGGGTTAATTTAAGATATAAGAGCTAACTAGCAATCTGCCTAAGTAATAGGCCAAGCATTGCTTAATTAATACTGTTTCTGTGTGATTATTTTGGGTCTGGGAGGCTGGGAAATGAACAAGCAGCCTCCAACTACACAGTGCTCTTCCAATAGGTATATCTGACTATGTGAAGGACATGAAACACAATTTCATAACTGTCTCTGCAGGGTGAGCCTTGATCCCTGGAGAATCAACCAAATACAAATTCCTGCCACATAGGGTGAACATCCACTACCCATGAGGGGAGATGGAAGCTCTTACTTACAGGTCTGAGGATTGCTATTTTCCCTAAGGCTATTTGTCAGCTGTTGTGAAATTCTCTGCCAAGTGTTTTCCATTCAACTTTTCAACAGTGATTAGATATTTTCTGGTCCCTGGATGGTAGCATGCAATTTTGAGTCTCACAGTGTATGAAAAGTGGATGTTGACTGGCTTCGTCAACATCCCAGTGTTACAAGCCCCCCTCCTCTGTTGTTGCATTTCACACTCTGTAGTAACTGGAGTTAGCTGCTTACATTGACAGCCTTCCATCTTGTCTTTAGAGCTCATGAATTAGATTCCTCCATGTTTCCGGAATAAATGAAAACAACCTAAACTCAAATACACCTCTTTTGAATTTTGTGTGTGTTTATATTTAGCAGTCTGTTCCCATATTTAAATAGAGTATGTATTAGGGCAACTTTGTGTATAATTCTATTATTTAGGCTGAGATTAAAAATAAAAACTTTGAAGAAAAAGAAGCAACTATTCAAGAAAATGATGTCTGCATTTGCACCCTGTGTTCTTAGTGGTAGTGTACCAAACTTAAGCAAGCCCAGGCCAAGAGTAATAGTGGAAAATCACAGCATCCCTTCTCGGCTTATAAAACATATCAGAAAACAAATCAAAATTATTCTTTCTTACCCTATACCAATCTTGGGGTCATTGTGGATCTTCTATAAATTTTATAAGATTTAAAGTAGTCATAAATGGTAGCAAAGAGAAAGCCTATTTTTAAGCTTTTATCTTTGAGCTTGAAGCTTCTTACCAATGAATACCATTGCAGACAATTGCATGTGCCATATTCAACTCAGAAGGAAAAGCATATGAATAACTCCATAGTACATTAGAAGAACTGAAGATTTTCTTCTAAAAAGAAAAGTATTTCCTCAAGAAATTACCCCCTACAGAAATAGTCTTCCTCAGGGAAGAATATACCAATTGTCTGTCCAATACAAAATGGCCAACCGTGAAATCATGCATACAAGTAATATTACACAGCAGAGCAGCTATATTTAGGAATATAGCTGCATATACATATATGGATATACCAACAATTAACAAAGAAGACAACATGAATTTAAAAGAGGGGAAAGAAAGGTTTGTGAAAAGATTTGAAGGGAGAAAAGAGAAGGGAGAAATTATGTAATTATATTACAATTCAAAATAAAAGTCAACAAAATAACACCCTAAACTTCTCTTTGAATACCTTCCCTCTCCAATGTCAGTTTCCACATAATCCCTAGTTTGTTACCTTTCAGTTTACCATTAATATACAAAGAGGGGTTTCATTCTAATTATCAGAGGCTGATTCTGGGCCAAGCCTCTCTCAGAATCTCTGACTTATCACATGAAGCCGGTGAGCCACATATAGTAGAATGAGGGGGACAAAACCTGCTCTATCATTTATTAAATGATTATTTATTGTTCCTTCTGCTATGGTAGACATTGGGGACATAACACTGAGCACTGTAAAAATAGAGTTCTTTGACATTTATAGTCTAATCGGGAAGGAGACATTAATCAACGAATCACATAAAAATGCAATTTATTCAGTAATAAATACCCTACAGAGGAAGGGCAGAGAACCATGAAAGGTCAGCTAGGGTCCAGTTCTTCTTTTCTTCACAGTTTGTTTGGTTAGATGCTTACGTATGTGGAGTGAAGGCTTGGAGACATAAGCATCTCTCTACTGAGAAGTTATCATGACTTCTTTAGCCTGCTCTGGCTGTACCCAAGTTTTCTGTACATTGTTCTGTGGGAGTTGATATTAGACAACCATGTTTTATGTCATTTGCCTCATAGTTTGCAACCCCGTGTTATGTACTTTTGCTCAGAACTGGAAAGGCTATGGGAGATTATTAAAATAATATCAACTTGTTACTTTGATGTCTTTGCTCATTGATAGAAGGCTGATTTTGCTCTAATTCATCTTGGGTGACTATGTGTTTCTTAAACTCTGTGGTAGCTCTGAATGCAAGAGTCATTGAGTGACTCACTGAGCTAAGTTTTGGTTGGAAATAGTCAATCCTTTGTTTCTTTTTATGACCTTGTAGAAAGAGAAAGTGGAAGCACACTCTCTCTATATGCATAGAACACATGTTTTCCCTCCATCTGCCTCTAGCTTTCCTAGTGTTATTAAATAAACCAGATATGCAGGATCTAGCCAGATCATTTCATCTCCCATATACATTTCATAGATTGACCACTAAATTCACCAGTATGACCCCATATGATAGAAGACTAGACTCAATATCTATCCAGATGGAAGCAGTACCTATGATATTTATATTTGACAATTTGGGTAAAATTTAAAATACAGAGATTAAAAATTGTGTAAGACCTATTAGTTCATCACAGTGAAGAAACACAAGGCTTTCAAATAACCTTCTTAATGAGATGCTTGGACCTTTTAGTGGCCCTTTTTTTAAAAAAAAAAAACCAACAAAATCATTACCCAGCTCTTCACAGTACTTTCAGAGAGAAATCTAGTAACAGGTACTGACAGCTGCCCTTTGACTAACTAATTACACTCAAGAATTCAAGTTGGAGGGAAGATATGTCCATGCATTATGGTCGTGGCTTTATTTTCTAAGTTTTCGCCAACTTCTCACACTTCAAAATAACCTTTAACGAGGAGAAGCACATGTGTAGCTAAGTCAGAATTATCATGCCATGGTAATACCAGAGTATACAAATAGCACTGGAAATGTCAGCATTGGAACAGACTTTTTTACTCTGAGGGGCAAGGATATAAAAGTTAACTGTGGTAATGGAGGGAATGCAATATAGAAGAAGAGGGTTATCATTTAAATGCTATATTCTAAGGCCCTGGATATGAACAAGTCAAGTTACCTCAGCAAACAGAGCTGTTTTAATATCAGAAAAGTCTCTAAAGACCACTTATAAAATTGGTTTCCATCTTCCCGTGTTCGTTTAAGTCTTTTCACATATCTGTGGGTAGCTACATCATCAGTTGGTGTCAGAAAAGAAGACAATGCCAAGGAGAAATTAACTCATGGAGCTTGGAAAAGTGAAGATTTTCATGCAGTCAATAAGTAAGAAAGCTCTGAACTTCAAGAGAAGACCACAGAATCAAAGTGAAGCCAAATAATCGAGAGCAACCAGAAATGGTACGGTTGGTGGGTTCATAGGAACTTTCAAAGGTGAGTTCAACACTTTCCGGCTGTGGGTCTAGATGGTATCTAAGCCCATTCATCTCTGCTGCAACCATGAAGGACAGATGCATTCCTAGACATTGCACAGAAAGCCATATGCTATGGTTTGCAAATGGAATGGAAGGCTTGTGTGTTAAACTGCTGGTTTCCTATTGTTGGCACTGCTGAGAAGTATCTGGATACGAAGGGTGCTTAGTTTGTCAATGAATACTTCAGTTCCCACTGAATGGTGTACTAGGATGGAGTGCCAAGTTGGAAGAAGTGGTCACGATAGTATGATATTGAAGTGTGCATCTTATCCCCTTTTCATTCCTGTCTTCCCAGAACCTCTCTGTGTCTGGTCCCCATGAGGTCAGAGGTGTTTTCTTCCACCCATACTTCTATCATGATTTTCTGTCTTTCTTACAGGCCTAGGGATAGACACAGAATCAGTTACAGACAGAAACCTCTAAAGTCCCGTGCCCGAGCAAATCATCTGTAAGCGGGGCCTGCACTTTCGTTTCACCCCCGTTAATAGTTTTTCTATAGCATTTTACCACAACAGAAGACTGACTAGTCTGACACGTGAGATTCTGGAAGGGGCAAACAAGAACATAGACCTATCCATGTGCTTAGATCTAAGGCACTCATAGTAGTTGAGATCCCTGGAATTTCATTTCCCCTCACGCTCCACAGACCTGGCAATAGAGAAATGTGCAAGTTGCTACCACCCACAGGAACGGACAGAAGAAAGTCACAAATGTGTGCTGTGTAGGGAGCACTGTGCACTTCCACATGCACAGCGGCGGACATCAGGAACAAGTGTGAGGCAGAACAGATCTCTGTGATGGGAACAGCTAGCCTTTCCTCACCCTGCATGGTGGGGCCAGTGGAGCCATGAGGGAATCCTGAACTCTCTTTCTCTGACATTCCTTTCAGTGTGTGTGTGTGTGTGTGTGTGTGTGTGTGTGTGTGTGTGTGTGTGCGTGCACGCACGCGCGCCCCCATGCATATGTGTGTTAAGTGACCATTACCATCAAAAGAAGCCTTGTTGGGAAATAATAGCAGGCGAGGCTTCTCCTGCTTATCTAACTGGTAGATACCGAGGCCCAGGAGGAGTCCAAAGAGCCGGCTCTCAGTCTGCAGTGGTGAGATAGCTCTCCTTTGCTCCACACTCAGCATCTGCTTTATAGCCAGAGGGAAACTTGAGACATTCTCCTTCACTGTCATTCCGGCCTTTCTTTCCCACAGGCTTAGGACCTGAGGAGATCCACTCAAGCAAGGTGATGTTTATAACACTGTAAGCCAATGAACCAGCATAGCATATGGTAAAAATACCACTACTAATACCAAGAATCAGAAAAAAATCAGTAATCATAATTGTTTATATATGAAAGGTTAATAAGTAGTCCCTAGAAAAATTAATGAATTTATAAAATATTTTTCATTAAAATGGAGTCTTTCTAAAGTGAAGGATAAAAAATATTGCAATTAGACAATTATGTGATATTAAATTCACATGTAACAGTTTTAGGTGATTTTTTATTAAAGTGCGTTACAGAATTTGAAGATTGAATAACATACAACCTAAACTAAAATATACTCCTGATTGTCATGGATTTGTTTTCTGTTTGACTGGTTGATTGATTTAGACAAGTCTCGTGTAATCTGGGCTGGGCACAAACTTAAGATTCTTCTATCTCTACTTCTGCCATGTGTGGGGGTGGGGTATAGTATGTGCTCTTTTATTTATTCAACTTTAAATAAATTATGTTTACTGCTTAATATGGACTCTTGGTACTTTTAGACGTTAATTCCATTTTAAGTAGAATTTTCTGTGGTTGTTTATCTTAAACAAAGAGAATCTCATGTAAATAAACATGGGTCACTTCTCCTGAGCAAATGTTACAGTCCACATTTTAAATTCAGGAATAAGCATGGATTCTAAATTTTTCTAAGAAGCATTTAAAAAAAAGATCAAAACTATAATGTTGTAATTCTTTTTAATCATAGCAACGCAAATAACTTACCCTGATACCTTATTTATTGCTAGAAAACAAGAAAAATATAACAAGTGGTAAAATATAATTTTACTTTTTTTGATTAATCACAATGAATTGCCAATTTTTTTGCTTTGTTTAGAAGAAACATGATTAAATATGAGTGGGTTGTAGATATGCCTGAGTTATAGAATGTAATCAGTATAAATCAATTATAAACATTATGTGAAACTTTGGGCTCATACGGATCTAAACAGCCATGCATTTGAGGATGCTGTGATGGTGATTTTGAAAGACACTAAAGATTCTGCTGATGAATTCTAATGTTGTGTGCTTGCGTATACTAAGACTCTTCTCGGAAACTCTCTCTTAATGCCCTTCTAAAGTTCACGCATTCAGATATTTTCCCAAATGTTGACAAAACTGTTCACCAAAATCCCACAGCTTAAAGCAGAGAGTAGGTGTTCTTGCATTCCTTGTCAGAAAAATTTAAGCCAAATATTTATGTTTCAAGAAAACACACAGCAAACTTCGCTGTCTGTTTCACAAGGAACGCCAGCAAGGGTAAGGCTTTGTTTTACCTCAAAATTTGACCGAATTGTTTTAAGCTTTCTGCACGTGTATTGTCCATGGTTTTTATAATTTGTAACTGGACATGTTCTAATAGTCCAAACCAAAGACAAACGAGGATGGCTAAGGAAGACTGGGGTTTCCTGGTGAGCAGAACTCTGAAAGGTAAAGGTGAAAGTGGTGTCCTGCTCTAAGGTGCTGGCATTTTCCTGTTTCAACACGAACAAGGCCCAAATTGGAAAACCCCAAACAGTTACAGCCCGAGGTCTTATTGAACAAGTGGCATTTCGTCATTAGAAATTAAATGGCCAGGACTAGCTAGGATTTCCACTGACAAAACATTCCACATGGAAACTCCATTGCTTTAGTCAAATTCTGTACCAATCAGTATCATGTGTGAAACCATTGTAATGCAGGCCTTCAGTGAAACACACAGGACGCTGCCTCTCCGATCAGAGATCTGGGGATGAGGTGGAGGGTGGACAAAAAAAAGAAAACAGAACCGAGCAAGTTGGCTGTGATGGTCTGGGTGTTCCGTGTTTGAAGGCTGCTACTAGGTCAGATACAGTTAGTGTGGGCTACCTGACATGATAGTCTGGCTCCTACACACATTAGCATGTAGTTTTCCAATTAATCAGGACAACAGTTCAATGAAATAGTCAGCAAGCAGAGCCTGGGGTTAAGAAAGAGGGAGTCGGAATTTGTCTGTTTTAAAAGAACTTTTCAACTATAATAATCTCAGAATTATCTGTTCAGCCGAGTCTCTATTCACTTCACTTTTGTATTTATACAACATACATAAAACAGTGCCTCCTTCATAGGGTCATGCTGAACTACATCGTGCAGGTAAAAAGCTTACAAGATTGTCAGAGAGTAACAGCATGCCATGTGTATCTGTTCTAATAATCACCTTTCAGATGACGGCAAGTGCTCTGTTCCTTTTATTATAAAGTTACTATTATTATTTTTCTTGCCACTTACTAAAAATGTATCCAAGAAATGTGAAGAGAAGGTGACCATTTCATTTGTGTCTAATAGATTTTAACAAAGTTACATGTTACTTTTGACTTTTGCAGGTTTTTTTTTTCCACATTGGAATAATGTCCTGTGGGTTAACCTGTCTTATTCCTTTTTTGTTCCTTCCTTCTTTTCGTTGGATTTGTTCCACTGATAGTTTCTTTTGCAACTAGGCAAAGTCTCCTTTGCTAATGATATCTGTTTTTTTTCCATATGCTTCTTAGTTTATTAATCCATGCCCTTATATATAGAAATTTTCCTATTGAGTTCTTTAAGTTAATTTATTTTATGCCTCTACCAAGCTTTATATATTTATGCTTAAACATGCTTCAGTTTTTATTTCAATATCTCTATATGCATGCATTGTGTTAGAGTCTCTAAGGAGACTGGCTTGGAACTCATAAAGATCCCCATGCCTCTGTGTTGCCATTATGGGAATTAAAGACCTGTGCCGTGGTGCAGGCTTCACTTACCTACTACTAGCCTGCCATTTTTTTGTTTACTATCCTGGAAAGACATACCTTAGAATTTCCCACGGAATTTCTTCCTAGACTTTATTAATATATACTTTCCATCCAACTATGGCTCTTCGATAAGAACTTATACATTGAGCATCATTCCAGATTTCTGATTGATGAAACAGTGTATCAGTGTATAATGGCTAGCTGTCAAGAAGACATTTGAGGTCATTGACGTTTTATATCATTTATCATGGCTTATAGGACATTTACTTACTGTTGTAAGTAACAACTTGTTATGCTGTGACAATGGCTTCCTTTAATGAATTTTCATATTCTTTTATATTCCTGTTAGGTCTTTATCAATAACTGTGCACCAACCTTTATTATATGTTTTCTGAATTAATTAATTTCTATGTTCTTTACATCTCCTTTGCCAACCTTTTCAAGGTTCTTGTGGTGGATTTGTCGACCTCTGGTCTGAAAAACAACTTGTCTTTAACCCTTACGTCAGCATGCAAATCGGTAACTCGCCCTTTATCTGTTTCTCTGTTCCACCAGTGACCAAGTAGAGAAAAAATTCTGGAATTGTGGAGTTTGCTCTTAATTATTATCACTTTTTTTTAATTCTTACACTCTGCCCCCTTTCCCATCCTCCTCCTCCTCTCTCAACTTCGTTACTGGCACACAGAATTTCATGTCTCTAAGACCAGGAGAAATACATGTATTTCCATTTGTTTCTACCTATACTTCCTATGTTTTCATATTTAACCTGTACTTTTTATTTGTTTGTTTTTCAAGACAGGGTTTCTAGCTGTCCTGGAACTAGCTCTTCTGGACCAGGCTGGCTTGAACTCAAGAGCTCTGGCTGCCTCTGCCTCCAGAGTTCTGGGATTAAAGACATGTGCCACTGCCACCCACATAACCTGTCTTTTGTAGTTGGTCGATAACTAGGATTTGATATTTAAGAATTTAACAATCTGTTTCTTTCAATTGATATGATAGTTTACTTATGGCCGGGTGGTGGTGGCACACACCTTTAATCCCAGCACTCAGGAGGCAGAGGCAGGTGGATCTCTGTGAGTTCGATATCAGCCTGGTCTATAAGAGCTAGTTCCAGGACAGACTCCAAAGCCATAGAGAAACCCTGTCTCGAAAAACCAAAATAAATAAATAAATAAATGATAGTTCACTTATATTTAATGTAATCATTGACATGGCTAGAATTAGGATCATTATTTATTATACTTAATATATCTTATTATACTTCTATTCATAGCTTCTTGTGGATTAATATATTTTCTAAAATTTCATTCTTATTTTTCTGTTATCTTTTTGGTTATCCACTTACATATGTGAAGGTGCTGCTCCAGAGATTATAATACATACACACACACACACACACACACACACACGCGCGCGCACACATAGTATTTTACTCTACTTATACCTATCTTACTTTACAAACTCTGTGACTCCAATATCTCTGACTTTGTGATTTCTTAGTTTTAAAGTTTCTCAGCTGCTACCTTTCTTAAAGATTCTGCATTTGCATTCTCTATTCTCTGTGCTAATTACAGTGCTTGCTGCGCTCTCCCTTTTTTCTCTGTGTGCTATAACTTTCTGAATTCTTATTTTAATTTTATAGTTGACTAATTCTTCTTTTGTGTTCCTACATCCATGTTTTCTTCGTAGACTAAATAACTCTTTTGCTAATTTCAATGGTTTCTATTTCATTTATAAAATTCATGTTACTTTACAATGTAGATTAGCTTTTTCCTATTATAATAGGTAATAGCATGCATCTCATATATTCTATTTTTCTATGACTTTAAAGGTCAAAATCAATCATTCATTGCATCTCTAATTTTTAATGCTAAAGTATAATTTCTTTTAGTCTTAATTTGTATCGTAGCACACATTGGCTAATTTTAATATTCAAAATCATGTGAACAAAAACATGGTTTGAATTTGCTTATGGCCAAACCATGTGGGCCTGTTTTCACCTCCCTCTTTTCAGTAACTGTGTGAGTACAGACATCGCTGTTTCATAAACTCCTTAAACTCCTAGCTCAAGTCCCAGGTTCCCTACTGTCATTCTGACAGCAACCCCCGGGCCTCAAAGAAAACCTACTGTTGATTTGCAATTCAATAGCAAAATTTATTTTACTGTCGTGTGTGTGTGTGTGTGTGTGTCTGTGCATGCGTGTGTGCATGTGTGCGTGTCTGTGCATGTGTGTGTGTGCGCGCACGTGTGCGTGTGTGCGCGTGTGCGTGTGCGTGTGTGCATGTGTGTATGAATGCCATTTGTGGACGGGGTCAGAAGAAGGCATTAGATCTCCTGGAGCTCGAGTTATAAGCAGTGTTTGAGTCATCTTATATGGGTATTGACACTCTGGTCCTCTAGAAGAGCAGTAAGCACTCTTAACAAGTAAATCATCTTTCTATCCCCACTACTTATATTTCAAAATTCAGCTTTGTATTTTTTTGGTTTTATTCAGCTGTCTCTTATTGTGGAGTCTATTTGGTACCAAACTACTTCCTGTATTATGTTTCCACCTTCACACTTATAAAATGGAAGAATAGTTACATTTGCAGCATGAAGTCATTGTGTACTATACACACATATGTAAGTTTGGAACAGCTCTGAATACCAAATCAGTTTATCTTAGCTCTTATTATTAATATTGGTACTACTATTTCATTAGTAAATATAAAAGCATAAAATTATGGGCAATAAAATGGAATCCCATTGTCAAATTTGTTCCATCATAATCTAAACCAAACGGAGTTCCAAATAAGTTGCATTCACTTCACAAGCATTTAACATTTGTTTTTGTCAAATCTTACAATGGCCTCTCTTCTCAGTGTAATGCAAAGAATATTTGCTATGTCAGGAGGGAAGCTACCTACATCACATGGAATTTTAACAAAGGCAAATGGCATTGGCATTCTCAGCACCTACCCGGGTCCCCGTTTCCATTATGTACTTGATGTTTTGAAAACATTTTGACTTTCTCATCAGTGAAGGATTATTCTAGATCTCAAGAGTTAATTACCTCATCTACAATCTGACATCCAGTGAGATGGATGATCGCAGTCTACTGCCAGGTGAATATATGTATGGCAGATATTGTACCTCAGCAGCTAATCAGACTCCGTGTTGTGGTGGCAAACATTTGGGGGGGGGATGCTAATGCTATGTGCTCCTGTTTGTAAAACAATTGCTCTAAGTCAGCTACTGAATCCCCAAGTACTGCAAGGGTTTGGGTAGGTGTCTAAAGCCATGTAAAGCATCCAGTCGTAGAGTTTATAGAAAATGGCAAGACCATAGTTTCCTACTGACTGCTCGTCACCATTAAACTAGAGAATAATTGAAACTGAGCCCAGAGATTTCCGTTGCTCCCTTTCCCACCTTGCTTCCTGTGTTCCAACACATGCCGTAGGTTGCAAATACATGTAAAGCCTTAACTACCGTTAGCATCTGGCAGCTGTTGACTTCCTGTGAGCTGTTGAGTCACACTAAACTGAAGTCAAAAAAGGAACTCAGGAACAGAAAACAGAAGCTATCTAAATAGGGTAAAAAGAAAAATACATCCATAGCATCACAGCTGAAATACCACACCATCAGCGCAAGGGCCACCCACAGTGTGAATGACAGTAGAGTTAATGGTTTCCAAACATCCCAGAGCCTAATCCTCCACAAAAACCCATCACTCCCAAATTTTACCAGTGCCATATAGCAAAGTCTTTATACCTATTTCTATCAACATATCATGGATGGCCTCTCCTATTCCGGAGGCAATAGCTTCAGGAAAAATTGGCATGTGCACAGGAGTCAAAGGACACCTTTTAAAAAGAAAATGTCTGGATGTTATATGCTTAGAACTGGTACCAACATCAGATGTGTTAAATAATTTCATTTTTTTATTGCTTACCATAATAGATTAGTAGAAAGGAAAGTCTCCTACACAGAAGAACAAGAAGAGGAGGAAGAGGGAGAGGAAGCAGAAGCAAGAATGATAGACCTTTCATAAACGTGGAAATAATTAGCATAATATCTCGGTCTTTCTAAACACATCTCAAATTACAAATGACGGGATTTAAAAACACATGTAAGGGAATAAAATGAGGACTACACACTATTTATCAAAATATGTATGGTAGAATGGTAAATTGGACTGGAAAGGCATGTCAAACTCTGAAAATTATTTGGGGCAATAGAAGGAGACGAATGCAACTGGGGAGAAAGACTCCAGGGGAATGAGACAAGCAGTTGTTCCCTACACGTGATGTGATGAGCTTTGCTAACTTTCCCCTCTGCACTTCTGCTTTGTGCCTTTAAAATGACATCAGTTCGTGTGTGTACATCTGTGTGTGGAAGTTTCTGAGAGGGTACACATGCGCACAGAGCTCAGAGAATAACCCCTGTTGTCCTTCGTCAGGCACCAGTCATTGTTCTAAAGACGACATCTGTTATCAGTCTGTTATTCACTAAATAAGCTAAATGGATGGCCAGCAAGCCCCAAGGACATACCTGTCCTACCTTCCAGTTCAGGATTACATGCAAACACCGCAATGCCCAACTTTTAAAAGTATACTAATTTAATCAATTAAAATTAAAATTCTCAGATAAGTATACCTAGGCCATACTTCAACATACCTCTGATATAATTTTTTTCTAGGATGTCACATTCCTTACCAGGTCTACCCTTGGCATTTTCATGTTCATATATCAAATTAAACTCCAGAGGATATCATGCTTATGTCCTTTTAAAGTTTCAGTCTGTCTAGAATGATGTTGTAAAGTAAGGTTTTTTAAATCAAAATCATTAAGATGGTCATTACCAGGACATGCATTTAGTTTTTTTTTTTTTTCCTTTAAGAGTATGAGGATGTCTATATGGCTTCAAGTACAACTTTAGATTCCTGCTTCAGTAGATATGATGTGCAATTTACTCAACCTTTTTAATCCTTGTAAGGTACACAGTTAGTTCCTTGCCCATGACATAAATGAAGAATACAATGAATGGAAAGACAGCAGAGAACATGGGAAGAGACATATAGTAAGTAAAGCATGAGACCTAAAACAAAGTGACTGTGGGACAAGAGGCATGATCAAAGCCATGCTCATTCCTGTGTTCATTCATCCATCCAACCAGCCTCAGTGCTGATACTAATGGCTAGAAATGTCGGTCAACGAAACTGATCAGGATTTCTGTCTTTTTGGAGCTTGCATTTTATCTGGAAAGACAAACAGCAGAGAGTTGACGTAATGTTAAAGATAATGTAAGTTCATAACTGGTGATAAATTCTTGAAATGATAAAGAGTGGGAGAGGCTGTTGTGGGAATTCATTCAGTCAATAGCTTTTGAAGCACCAGCCCTTAGGGCCTGGTCTGAGGTGCTCAGCATGGACTGATAAAGGAAGAGAAAGACCATGCTCGAGCTCTTGGGAGGTCGGAGGTCAGAGTGAAGCAAGCTTGTGTGGTTGTTCGTATCTCCCCGAGGCAGAGCTGCAGGACACAGCAGCTTCCACCTGGTCTGGTATTCTGTGAGTCTGTGGTTCCCTTTGAATCCCATTTCCTTTGTATCCCCATAAAAAAGAAAATCTGTAACTCTTGCAATACCTCTTGCTTTAAGAGGCCGAGGTCATTAATGAAGAATTTGATCTAGAAAGCTCAAGGAAGAGGTCACCTTTAAGGAAAATCCCTTTAGCCACTAGGGCTTGCAAGTGCTCACCCAATGAGCTACATTCTCAACTTTCTGCAGAGGCTCCAGAACTTGGAGGAAGGCAGTCTATCAATGCCAAAGGTTCATGAAGGAGTGTACCTGGTTTAGTATTAAGACAGCTTGGATAATTTTGAGGCTCTGCAAATCACCTTACAAGAAGGGATCTGAGTGAGAGGACTGGGCATGGTAGGACTGTGAGTTTGACCTTGCTGTGCCTCCAGAGCCTGACTGCAGAAAAGCATGTATATATACACATTTGTGTGGGTATGGCATTCCAACTTACTTTGCCAATCTCAGACAACAACCATGTGTGTAGGTCTTCGACTTCCCACTTGTAGAGTCTCTTGCTGTTCACTGCCATGTCAATTATGCTAGCTGCCTGACAGCATCCAGGGATTCTCCTGTCTCCACTTCCCATCTCACCATAGGAGCACCGGATTAAAGACGGGCACGGCAGCAGTCAGCTTTGCCCTACACTTGTGTGGTCATTGCTTCACCTACTGGGTCGTCTCCCTATCTGAAACTGCGCATTTTAGTTAGTGCAGAAGAGAAAGCCTTTGGGTAGAGCTGATAAGGACTGCTCTGATAAGTACTTTTGAATATTATGGGAGAGTGGATAAGAAAAGAGTCACAGAGATGACAGAGAATGGATTTGCAGAGAATCATTGCAGTCTACTGGCCAGGAAACTTTCTAGTTGTGGGCAATAGAAGACTCTGCTCTGCACTATGGTAGACAGGCATGGCTATGTTTTACATAGGACTGGCAGGGAGTTGCTATCAATGAGGAGAGGAGAACTACAAGAAGATCAGGGGTGTGTGCGCGTGCGTGTGGAGGTGTGCACACACATGCACAAAAGACTGATATACATGACTTAATACTGAGTTTAAGCTGTGTATTTGACATACAAGTGGAGACACTGATCTCAGAGCTAAATATATTGGAGAGAGTGCTGATATAAAAGATGTAGACTTGGGAGTCACTGACAGCTAGATGCTGTTTAATGCTACAGGAACGGACAGCATCGCCAGAATGGAGTAAGTGCAGACAGAAAGTCTTACAAAGAGCTGAGCTGCTCTTCATTCCAACATGCTCAGATGTAGTTTGAGCACTTCTTACATTAAGTGTTTAGAACAAGGAGGACGAAAGCGAAAACGTGTGTAGAAATAGCAGCAGGGACAGCGGAAGGAGAGCCATGAGTGTGTGGAAGATTATTCATTAGGTGGACAAAGAGTACCCAATCCAGGGACTGGGGCTGGGGATGTGACTCTCAGTGAAGAGCCAGCTTTGGAAGCGTGAACACCTGACTTCACAACCTCAGCACCCACGGAAAAAGTCAGGTGTGGTGACTCATATTTGTAACCCCTGTAGTTTTCTACCCACTCTGGCTCAGGGAACTTGAAGTTCATTGAGAAACTAGGTTTTTAAAAATGAGGAAAAGAGCGATTGAGGAAAACACCAGGTGACAGTCTCTAGCCTCTTCGAGTACACTCACAAATGCCCATGCCCGTGTACGCACAAGGGGTGCTGGAATGCTTTGTGCTACTGACACATTACTAAGACGAGACCCAAAAACTGGCAACAGGGCTTTTTTTACTCATGGTTGGTGAGTTTAGGAAGAGTAATGGCATGGAGGGAAATGTGTGACAGTTTGTATAGTGGTTATGATGAACTTGGTAGGACTTGAAACAATACGATAAGTCAACATGAGTCTGGGAAACACAAGAGCAGGAAAACACATGGCAGTATGTGGGAACCTCCTTCAGCCAATCGTCTTTGAGAGGCTGAACCATGTTGGGCATGGCTATGGATACCAAAAAGTCACCAGGCCTGCCCTCTCACTTTCTCCCCCGCACCTTGCCACACCTGGATGTTTCCTGCTGTGATCTCCGAGTTCCCCTTTAATTAAAAAAAAAATCTTATTAGACCCTTTTCGGAGCTAGTGTGGGATTATTTGATTCACATTCCCCTTCCTCTGGTGTGGAGTAATTCTTGGAAGATGTGGATATTGGACAGTTTTTATGTTAACTTGATACAAGCTAGAGTCATTTGGGGAGAGGGAACCTCAATTGAAAAGTTACCTCTGCCATATTGGCTCCTGGGCTAACCTGTAGGGGTCTTTTCTTAATTAATGATTGATATGGGTCCCTATTTCTGCCTGGGTGGTCCTGGATGGTAAGAAAAAGCAGGTAAGACATGCGAATCAAGATGACAGGCAGAACTCTTCCTCTATGGCCTGTCTCAGTTCCTGCCTCCAAGCTCCTGCTTTGAGTTCCTCTCCTGACTACTGGATGATGGACAACAAGCTGTAGGGTAAAATGAATCTTTTCTTTCTCAAATTGTTCTTGATCGTGGTGTTTGATCATAGCAATAGAAACCCTAACTGAGACTGTGTGCTAGAGAAAATAGCAGCATGGTTTTTGTTACGTGCTGTTTGGTTAACAGAACAGCTCACCTCGCAGTCAGGTTGGACATCTCTGGGCCTAACTGATAGCAGACCAGAGGGACCGCACAAACTGGGTCCCTGACTCTGCTCCTTCACGGCAGTAGGTGAGGTGGCAGCCTGCATAGGTGCCCCTGCTGGGCTGTGTGGAAGGCAGATGTCATCTAATAATGTGCTCCGCTGGAAGGCAGTTGGAAGCTCTAGGGTGGGGGTAGGGATACAAAGCTTGGATCAGGACACATGACAGACTCCCCATGCCAGACAATGTAGTACACATGCAGAAGATAGCCGGGGACTGGGGGAAAGGTTAAACATTCTAAAAATTGTTAAGCACCAATTCATATAGAACTTATAACTTATGTAAAAAAAAAACAAATTATGAGACGTACTCTGGATTTGAAAAAGAGGACAAGAAATGCAGGCTGGCTCTGTGTGTAAAGACATTTCCTCCAAGCCGGACAGCCTGAGTTTCATCCCTCTAACTCACATGGTAGAAGGAGAAAACTGTCTCTTACAGATGTTTTTCTGACCTCCACACACATGCCATGGAACAGCTATGGTTATATCTGTATGCGCGCCTACACTCACAAAGAAAATAAATAAATAGAGTAATAAAAATCAAAATGTAATGCTGGGCGATTTTGCTTCAGACAGTGAGGTTCTGTATCAGGAAAAAGATAAGCGCATGCAGGGTCATAGGCCACACACGGTCTACACTGTTCTCCTGTGTAACCCAACTATTGGTCTACAGTAAGTAATTAGCATTGTGCCAGAAATTTCTGCTTTGCTTCAGATAAAACAAACACTTTTAGAGACGGGATAGTTCTCTTCAAACAACGAAACTGACATTTGGAGATCCACAAGTGAACGGTACAACAAAATACCGCGTTCAGTGGAACTTCTGTCGAACCTAAAACTCACCCACTGGGTACAAAATGCACAGAATTAACTTGTCCATGGTACTTTGAGGGTGCTAAGAAAAGGTTTTAAATTATTTTTCGTATAGCATTATAAAAAATTTAGGTTAGAAAAAGTGTTTCAGATCTAATAATGATACTTTTTTATAGCAATACAGTTGCAGAACATTTTAAAAGTAATCTTCAGGAACTGGAACCCAGGCCCCTTTGCAACTCTGCAAGTATTCTTTACCACTGAGTAGGTGACCTTGAACGTTAAATGCTTTCCTGGAGGATGTAGTTAGCAAGGAGAAAAGTGCCTAGGACCCCACACAGGAGAAATACAGCACAGCCCAGTTTCTCTTGTAGAATCCTTGCAGATTGCAAGAGTCCAATCAGCAAGAATCAATTTAGGGGGTTAAAAGAGGGAAAAAGAAACCCTTAAACAGGTTTTAGAAGACATTCCTAAAGGGCTTTAAAAACATCTTTGGTCTGTGTTCTAGGACTATTATTAACATAGTTCTGGATAGGAGAGGAGTGACATAGCCCTGTGGCGTTTTCAGGGTCCAGGAACAGTGCCTGGTCCCTATTGTGGAGTGTCCAGACAAGGCTTGTCCCGGGCTGCTGTAACCCTGCCTCTTCCAATTAGTGCAACAACTGCTCTGCCATTGTAGGCATTCCCAATGTATCTCCCAGAATCCATTTTCTCGTACTATTTGACATTCAGAGAGAACATTTATCTGATTTCTTATCTTCAAAGGATTCCACAGCAGCCCCTAAGAGGAGGAGAGAAGCAGGGAGACCCCATACTGTCCAAAAGTCACCATGCACAAAGGAGTGGGATGTGTAGCTCTATGTGTCCGTGTCATTTTTTTGGTTTAAATTGGGGGTCACCTCTTGTCATTTTGTTATTTCCTCTAACGCCAACTTCTCCAACAAAACTGCCAGATGTCTGGAATGATGAGGAATTAAATCCAGGGTGACAATTGTTTTCTATAGAGATACTTCTCCTTGCGGAGGGCTTCTAGGTGTTTTATGAAAACATTTGTGCTGTCTGGCGCATTAGGAGACTTCACCTGAGAGCCAATATTCCCCTTATTAAGCTTGCTCTCTCTTCAAAAGGGACAATGGTTTTGTTTGTCCCCTCGCCTCTTGTGTTCAGACCACCACGGAAATTGCTCTGTGTCTGGGCCAAGTCCGATATTCCCGTGTCACGAGGGGTTAGGAGCCTCATTAATTCTTGTGCTCTCATTTCAGGTTGGTTAGGGATCAACAGCAGATTATTATTTCAAACATTTATTTCTTGCTTCAATTTCCTCTCTTAGAATTGCCTCAAAATCACTTTCTCTTGTGTATGGTGTGCTCAATCTCCATTCGGATAAGGAAATCAAAATGGCCCTTTCAGCGAACCTATCCATCAGCATTATCAGGAACACATCCCACAAAGGCTTTGCTTGGCTTTCCTGCCTATCTGCCAGGTTTTGTACTTTTTTGTACTTAAGTCCCCCCAAGAATAGCTGCCATTATACCGTGCGCACAGCCCCAAGGGCACCTACTGTTCATGTTTCAAACTGATTAGTTCATTTCAGTTCTACAAAGAGACAAAGGGGTAGGCTAAGATCCGGCTAGGGATGCAGGGTCGGGAGAGCTACATTTCAGCTTGTGGGCATCTCGCAGGTTAATAAGCGCAAAAAACATATACAATTACAATATCATCTCATGTTCCTGATAAGCTTATTTTCTACGCTATTCACATTGGCCTGAGTGCCAGGCAGATGGAGGTAGAGAGAACTCTTTGCTCTTACAAACGGATGCTACATGACAAACATGTAACATTAGAGAAGTCGCTTAGTCCCCCCAGTCCTTCAGAAAATGTGAATAAGCAGAGCTGGTGCCATTCATTCACTGATCAGCAAACACTTGTGACCTAATATCCAGTGACAAAGTGCTGTGCGTAAAGACTGAATTATAAACACTTATGAAATCTCATACGACCCTCAAGAGAAAATTACAAGGGTAGCAAGGTCTCAAAAGGAAGATAAGAACATTCCTCAGGCTGTAGAGAGAGGAGGTGGAAAAACCTTCATTCACACGTTCCCCTTGTCTTCACTTCAAAGCCAGGCTTTCTAGTTGGACCTAAAAACTCCCTATGGTGTTCTGTTTCTGTAGAGAGACCAAGAGAGACTCAGAGACAAAGTATTTGGACAGTTCTTCCAATTAAATCTTAGCAGGTAGGAGGAGCCAGGAAGAAGTCTCCAGAGACTGCAACAGAGGGCAAAGAAAATGAAAATCTTCAACAAATGGCTTGTGAGCCCAACTTTGTTATCTTCTCAACTTCTTGAATCAAAGAAATAATTATGGGTTATTAAAGTGATTCAGTTTTTAATTCTTTTATCAGGGTGCTTTTGGGGTTGAACCCCAGGTCTCAGCATTCAAGGCAAGTGCCTGACTGGTAAACTGTAGTCCTAGCCCCTCAGGTGTAACCTTGACTATACAAGTTACCCTAGAATTCCACTGAGGAGAAATTTAAAACTACTATACAGTAAATGATAGGGAACAAATAAGTACGCCTAATGCCACTGTTTGGAGTGATGCCATCATGGAAATAAACAAACAAAAAGGATGATATTGAGCATATTAATCTCTTCCTTTATTTAACAGACATTACCTGGTAAGCTCTCCCCTCTCTTCTCACCTCTCGTTTCTCCCCCTCCCCTCTGTCCTATCCTCCCACCCCAGCACTGGAGATGGGGATGGAACACTAGGCTTTTCATATGCTAGCCAAGTGCTTGATTTTCTAGCGTTAGGATTATTTCTACAGCCATATTTTGTTTGTGTTTTGAATATTCAAGACAGATATGTGGTCTAACATGACGATCAGAATTGAGCATCCTTTGGTTTCAGTAGATAACTGTGTGCGCCACTGACACTAACTTGCTTCAGTACACCCCCCCCCACTCTGTTCTGCCATCCCTCCCCAGACAGTTTTAGCTATTTTAAACCATTGTAAATCTGGGGTCTAGTAGGGCGGGTATACAAGTATTTCCTGAATTAATTACATTATAAAGACTAAAAATGGGGAGATTGTCTAGATTCTGTGTACCATAAATTTAAAACTTTTATTCTACTGTGTGTTTCTTCATCTTTCCTTTGCTACAGGTTTTATATGTCTTAAGTATACATGAGGTCCTCACACAGATAGAAATAGTCAAATGGTTTTCATTTAGGGGCTTAAACATCTAGGCAACGGGACTTCCTCAACTTATTTGAGAATTATGTCTTCAAAAGATAAAATAATTGATATATAAAACAAAACAATAATAACCAAAAAAATACAATTTAGTGCAATCACACGGCAACTCCCAAGGACCAGAACCTCTGACCAAATGAAAAATCTATGTAGATGTGTTTTTATTTCCCTGCATGATAGCAGGTTTTATTTCAAACAGGAAATTATCAGTCACTCCCTTTGCACATCACAGAGTCAAGTCTCCAATGCTACACCAACTTATCCCTGTTTTTATAGTTCATATAAAGACGTGGTTCCAAGACCTCCAATAACAAAAAGTGTATTTATGTATTTATTTTCGCATGGCATGTGCTGATGAGCTGGCCTGCTCAGCAAGCATTTCACAGATTAGACCATGAGTATGGTTTCAGGCAAGCTTCCCTCATGCTCCTGCGCAGTGGCTGATAAACACTTCAAAGTAAACCGCTCATAAATATGAAATGAAAAGCCAGGGAGTCGTTATGCGGAGCTTTGAGATACAAATCTTTTTATTCCCTTCTGAAGTGGGGTTTGATTGACATAATGAGTCATAGATCCTGTCCAGGGACACACTGCCTTTTCCCCCTTTTCTCTGGAGACAGGGAGACTTTAAAGAAATCCACTTCAGAACTTGGTGACAGACAGCTTACTTGAAAAAAAATAATAAAGTGGAATCCTAGATTAAATAACTTATTATTTTAAGTTAATGCCAACTGTGACAAACAGGACATATGTCAAAGTTTGGCTATCCAACCTCACAAAGACATTATTAGCTACAAATCTAAGAAAATAATCACACTGTCATCTTCCTTCTCATATGTATCATTGCTATATAGACCTTTGTCTGTGAGTGGGAAAGGTGCTTCGCAAACTAAGGCAGAGCAAGAGCTTGGAATTCTAAAACCTAAAAGGCCACAAGAAGCCTAGGCAGCAGAGGAATGACAGTTGTGGAAAACTCGTATTTTTTTAAATCACTGTTTCCCAAACGGGATCATACAGCTAAACTTGGTATGAAAAATAGCTTTCAGAGCAATGCAAAGTAGAGGCTTGATTCTCACATACCAGTTTTCAAGACCTGCTCGCCTGAAAGAGCCTAACATCTTAACTGAGCCACACAATCTTACATTAGATCACATCTTGCAGATTCAACACAAAGCTGGGCGAGCCACTGTGAAAGCTCTGAGGATTAGAGAAATCTGCTTCAAAATGACAAGGGGTGGGAACCCCTTCTGGAGAAAGGCTCCGGTGTTCAGCTGGCACAGGCAGCTGAGTTTGAAGAATGTGGAACTCCACATTGGCGGCTTTTGCTATTTTTCTAGAAAGTCTGAAATCTAGATTTGATGTGGCATCTTCCATTGGCGGGGTGGGAGAAAGGTGTGGCTAAAATCAAGTAGATGGTGCAGTTGGTGGTCTTTCGTCTCTGCTTTGGACCCTCAGAAGAGATTAGTCAAAGGTGTTTTTGGAAGAAAAGAAGGAGGAGGAAAGGAAAAATAACTTCAAATCAGAGAATGTGGAGAGAGGGAGTTAGAAACAACCTATTTCTGTGTTTCCGATCCCCTTTTCCTGGTTCCTTGGGGACTCTACTGAGGCCTACAGTGAGTTAGAAGCTGTCCCCCAAGGCCTCTTCTAGTGGAGCAAATGGATACTCTTACTTAAGTAATGACTATGGGGCAGAAAACAGTTTTGTCATTTCCTAAGAATCACACTAGGTAGCCAGGGCTGACCTCCAACTGCAGATCCTCGCAACTCAGTCTTCCAGATGCTGGCCAGAAACTTCTGTAAACAGCCAATGAGGACCATATTGATACCAAGTAATTCAGAGGTCATTTAGACAAAAGTGTTGGACACAATAGCACACACCTAGACTTCCAGCTCTGGGTAAGCTAAGGCAAGAGGAGCTTGGTTTCAAGGTCTGTCATGGATAGACATGAGAACCAACAAACAATAAATGAAAAAGTACCCAAGAAACCAAATTGGTTTAATTACCACCTTACTCTATGTAACTGAGTGGGACAAGGCTTCATTTACCAAGTTCATGTTACCTCTAATTGCTTGCCTACAGACTTGGCCAGATTGCCAAAGATAATTGTCAACTAAATTTACTCTTTGCCCACCTCTGACATAGATCTGCCATTGCATAGTGGCATCCAAACCACTTTGCTAAATCCAGGTGAGGACATGTACCTAGTTCTTATAACCCAAGTTAAGTAGAGGCGATGAATACCATTTAAAATCCAGAGAGCTGAAAACAAATGGAACATCATTCAATTACTCCCTTATGACAGGGGATACAGCAGCAAACATGTCTTAAAGTGACGACATCACAGAGAAATTAGTCCACCTTCCCGGTGGTGCCACACATAGCAAAGGCTCAATTATACTACTAATTTTAGTTGTAGACAGTATGTCATACATAAGGATTTGCTAGTTTCATTTTCTCCAATTTGGCCAAAATAAGTCCATCAATAATGAACTGTTGGGTGATATGTTTTATAGAAAAGATATACAAGTAAGTCATCTAAAAGAAGACATTGTTATCCTACTATGAATTGCTAGTCTATCTAATAAGGGTCAGTGTAGAACAGATAATATGGATTTTGTGACCCACTGAAAGGTGTAAAACTCTCCAATACAAAGGGAAAGACTCAAACCCTGGCTCAAACCAGAGACATAGATGAGTAGAAGAACTGGTGGGTAACAACTACACTGGCGCCAGAACCTGCAAAAGCAAAGAACAGTCACTACCCTATTCTCCTATTTATCATATTATAAAGAGTTGGTGACTGGATGCTTGTGAGAATCCTTCTTAGTCTAACTTGTTATGTTGTTGTATCCATTTTAAGCTGTTATATCTCTAATTATTTGAACTATAAATTATAAAGCACTTTGAATAGGAAAAGTATCCTATGTAATATATTTAATATACATAGCAAGGTGGATAATACCTAAAATTATATTTCAATATAATACTATTCTCTTGCTATCAGGTAAATTGTGTGAGATGGTACACAGAAAAGAAGATGTCACCATTTTACATCTGAGGGGTAATATCTATTCTATATGCTAACATCATAAAACAATAAGAAAACAAAGCCTAGAACAGTCACCAATAAGACATAAGAGTTACATATGCATGTCTGTGTATAATGAATACTTGTATGCATGAAATATACATGACTATAAGTACATATGTAGGAATAACAATGAGGGATCTAAGTAAAGAAAATATAACATACATATGTGAACCAGTAAGCAGAAGCCCTCCATAGCCTTTGCACTAGCTCCTGACTCCAGGTTCCAGCCCTGCTTGAGCATTCATCCTGATCTACAATCTGGTAGTGATGCCTTTGTCACGTTTTGCCATTTGGCTTAGGAAAGATTTAAGCACAAAATTATTAGAACTAACATTTCACAAAGTTATTATCTCATAAGGAAAATAGAGACAAGGGATATGAACAAGAGAGTCACTCCAACTGGAAAGATCTCAACCATCCACTAGAAGGTACAGATCTTGATATTATGCCTGAACTGTCTCCAGAAAAGGCCAGAAGCAAAACTAAGTCAGAGAAAATAGTTATGAATGACAAGCGGAAAGCCCTCCTCCAAAAATACATGGAAAAAAGCTGCTTCAAAAATTGGAAGAAGAGAGAGAGAAACCAAAACAAGGCGTGTTTAAGGTGGGGCTCTATAGACCTGTTCCACCTATCTTTCTCTTCTCAGAAGTGAGGACTGTAAAACCTGAGCCTGAAAAGATGGATAATAGGAATATTCTTCAGGCTACATAATCTGCTCCAAAACAAACTTCTAAAAAGAAAATATTGGACAAAGAGAAAAAAATGTGCGGCCCATGGCGTCCTCAGGGAAAGTGAGCAGATCTGCTGCTACTCATAGGATGGAGCAGATGGCCCAAACAGTCTCCCCTGCCATGAGAGAGCCATTCACAAGAGTTACTGAGGAGAGTGGATCAAAAGCGTGGTGCCAAGCAGAGGAAGACCTGCCCAAAACACGGAAGTCCAGCCTGACAAGGATGCAGTGACCTATGATGATGGTCCAGCCTGACAAGGATGCAGTGACCTATGATGATGTGCACGTCAACTTCAGTCGGGAAGAGTGGGCTTTGCTGCATCCTTCCCAATAGAATCTCTACAAAGATGTGATGCTGGAGACCTATGAGACCCTCACTGCTATAGGCTACAAATGGGAAGATCATAATATTGAGGAACACTGCTGAAGTTCTAGAAGAAAAGGAAGAAGGATGATCCTGATTTCATCTTATCTCAGCCCTGGTCACCTAAAAGAAATACATGACTGACAGCATTCAAAACTAACTTAGATATGTTTCTTAAAGATGACTGCAAGTCCAAATAACCACAAAATAAGAGAAGAGCACAAAAAGATGATCAGGAGAGAAACTGATAATATATTTCTTTAAAAATTGTTTGACCGCTTGACCAAAGCCACAAGACTGAGTTTATCTCCAAATTTGTAAATGAGTTGGAATGCAAGCCCACAAGGACACACGTCATATGTATTCATTCCTGCTTGAGTTTTATACCCACTGTAAGGAGAAAAGAACAGGGCATGGAAGACAAAGGCAAGATAGAAGAGGCTTTAACAGTGTTTTAGAGCCATTAACTCCCTTTGCCTAAGGAGGCTGAAATGGCCTCATCTGTGAGCATCTGACATGAACCAGCAGCAGAACCTGGAACCTTCTAAGCAAAAGGTGATGGTTAGCACCCACCAACAGGCAAAGAGGGTTTAGACTTTTGGACCCTCAGAAATAGCCTAAGAAAAAGTCAAGCCACAAGACAACCAGGATGATCCCTGGACCAGATGAGCTTCCTAATGTAAAATCAGGAGGGTAGAGTAGAAAGACATTACTATAAACAGTATCAGTAGGCCTGGAGCCATGATAATCTGGGCTTTGAGCCCTAGGAGGAGGATGACGATGATGATGAAGACGATAACAACGATGGTGAGGTGGAGGGGGAGGAAGGAGAAATCCAACTGTCCCTGTAGGCCCCTTTTGTATCCCACTCCTGGGGGCATCCCCTCTACCTCCAACGCCCTCTACTCAGCAACTGGAGTTGGAGGGGTTCAGGACCTGAAGACCAGATGGGAGGCAGAGTCCCTGGCTCATCCTCCGCGCAGCTGAAGGCTCAAGGTGAGGTCTCCTCTACTGTCTCCCAAGTCTTTCAAGGTGAAACATGAGGCTAGTTTGGAACAGGTGCTGTTGTTGCTCAGGCTTCCTATCTTGAATCCAGATGTAGCTAGGGATTACCACAAATGGAGCCAAAGCCGGAGGGTGCCAGAGCAAGCCCAGGGTCAAGGGGTCAAAGAACAGCACCGGAACTGGAGTCAGGGCTGGAGCGAGAGGGAAGCTGTAAGACCTTGGACAATAGTGACTTGTACCCAGGACCCATTGCCAGCTCTCCTTTGCTCACGGTGCCAGCAACCCCAGTTACAGCAACTTCTGTCACCACTGCTTCCATGCAATGCCTTGGGCCTGCACCCCCTGGGGCTGAATGGGGTGGCGAGTGTTGTGACTCAGTCCTCCCCACTGGGCACTGGGGAAAAACACATCCACTGAGTCAGGACTCTGTCAAAACAGGAACTGTTTTAATGGTATCAGGTAGGAACTTCTATAGGGTTGTGATGGGGGTGGAGAAGCTCGGGATGGGTTGAGGCAGAGCAAGGAACAAGGGCCAATAATATTCTGCCATGCTAGTGGTGGCTGGGCGAAGGTGATAGGGTAGGGTAACCAGAGACAGGTCTCCAAACTCTAGTTAGGCTCAGAAGTTACACAAGGCCTCATGCCAACTCGTTAGGTTCAGGAAGTTACACTGGGCCTCATGCCCGGGCCGCATGAGGCCCTACATTTCCCCATTTTGTTTTTATGAAAAAGAAAAACTGCCTCGCTTTGGGGTCTCTCTGAACTGCAGGGGCCTGAGGGATGTGTGGGTCTGCAAGGAAAAGGAATCAAGGGAACCATTAAGCCAAGCAGCTACAAGAGAAGTGTTTAAAATACTGAACTAAAGCTACATTCAAATCCCCAGCCCCCAACTCTAGGACACTTGTCTTATAGGAGTAGCCAAAGAGCAGGGCTCGGAACACAAATACATAATACATATGTGTGTTTGTATACAGATCTGTACTTGTATATTCGTGTGTTCATGTATACAGGTATGTATTATATAACATACACTTTCATATACACTCAAGAGTAATAGGAATAACTCTGAACAATCTATAACTGGCTCAGTTTCACAGCAGGAATGATTGTGTGGCACAGTGCAATGGGGCTTTGGAATTAGATTAAACAAAGTTCAAATCCTTCAGCTATTAGCTTTGGGACCGTAGATAAATTTTCTGGCCTTTCTGAATCTCAATTTCCTTATTTATGAAATAAGGATCACAATATCAACTATATTAAAAGATACACACTAGAGCTCACATCTGAGAAAGGAAAATGAGACCTGTCTGGGGATGAATGCAAACCATCGTGATGTAGAGTTGAAATCAAACCAGTTGTTGCTCAGAGGTAGAAGTCAGGGGAGAAGGGGGGTGGGAAGGAGCATGAACAGTGTTCTGTGGGTGAAGAGAATATGTTTCTACCAGGTTGGGGTGATGGTGTGCAACCCAGACATTTAATAACACTCCAGTCATAGAAGTATCCCAAATGGGTAATTTTCTGGTCTATAAAAAGACTTCAATAAACCTGTTGATAAATGGGATGGTTATATGTAAGAACTTCCCTGTATGCACAGAAGAATCAGAAAACCAGCCATTGGGTCAGTATTCAAGGTGTGCAGAACGTGTGACCAACCAGCCAGCTGTGGTTCCTTTATTCCCTGTTCCCCCGTCATGAACTGAAAGGATGCTGGAAATCTTGAGGTGCTGGGAGCAATAATACCACAGCATCACCATGTGGACTGGGATGTGACCACCAACTTTTGTGGCTAAAAGATCCCTAAACAATAGATCATAATTAATTTCACCTTGGAACAGATATTGGGCTTCAAACATTGCATGTTAACCACTGGAATAAAAAGAATTTCTGAGAACAAATCTAGACCATTTCCATCTCAAGGAGTTTTTTTTAAATCCTATAGACTGAAAACAGTTTGATTAGAAAGGCAGCGCCAGGTTCATGCACTCAGTCTCCGTCTGTGAAGAAACAGCTGTCAGTCACATCACTGTCCTCCTCCCACTGTCCCTGGGGGACAACTTAAGCAAGCTGTCGCCAGGATAAGCACTCCTTGGGGAATTGCCAGCTCGTCATGGCCTGCAGCAGCAAAGCAGCCCGTCTCTCCGCTTGGTCTATTAGCCCTTTGACTTCCTTCCTTCGCGCACAAATATAAATATAATGCTTAAGTGAACGATTACTACTGTCCCCAAAGAAATTTCAATTAAACACTTGGAATCCTTAGGAATGATACCTAGGGGGATTCTAAGCAGAGCTATAATTCGTTATGTATTATTAAGTCTGGTCTCAGATTGTAAATCTCCTCTTTTCTCTTTTAATATTAGCTGGGGCTTTCAAAGAACCACCTCTCCTATGAGCTGAACAGTTCTTTCTCAAACCCTTAGTAGAACTGGTATCATGGAGCTGTCTCTGAACCAAAACAACCAGGGGGCCTGTTTGTATCGTGAATGGCCACAATGCGTTGCCCAATGTTAATGTTTTGCATTAGGTCACTTTTCTTTTCTGCTTAGAACAAAGAGTGTCCAGTAATGTCTCATGGTTATCCCTGGCAGATGTTTCTTTTTTATTTTTCTTTATTTTTTTATTTTTTAATTTTGTTAAAAAAAATTTACACTTCCTCCCCTTGTCCCAGGCCGCCCTGCTCCCCCACTACCCCTACTCCCTCCCCCTGCTTCCTTTAGAGGGGGCAGGGTACCCTGCCCTGTGGGAAGCCCGAGGCCCTCCCCTCTCCATCCCAACCTAAGAAGGTGTGCATCCATATAGACTAGGTTCCCAAAAAGCCAATACATGCAGAAGAGATAGGTCCCCGTCCTGGCTGATGTTTCTATGTGGCACACAATGTTCCAGTCCATCATGGCCTTGTGATATCACAAGCACGAAAGCCAATGACTTGTCAATCTCCGTGAAGGGTATGGCTTTGTCTAATTAACAACTGTGATTCTGGTGCCTGGAGCAGTGTCGAGCACACAGACAGAAGGATTGCTATAAATAAGTGCAATCATGTTTACAGAGGGGAGCAAAAACAGTAAGCCAGAAAGATGGAACTCTTTTTCCTTTGTATCCCAGGCTGCTGCTGCCGTGCATCTCTGGTACTCAAGTGCACCTGACACACAGTAGGCCACAGGACCACTATTTCACACTCTTCTCAGTCTGCGTATCCTGTACAAATGAAGAGATTGGCCAGTGTGAACTGTGTTTACTGATATGGAAACTGCTGCCGACAGTTCCCCGGAGATCTCCCCGGAGATAGTGAATGTCTTTGCTCTGGACTGGTGTTTCACAGATGTTTGCACAGCAAACAGCTTTCAAGGATAGAGAAAGTGCCTTCTACCATAGCAAAGAACAGTCTTTAGTACAGACTTTGATGACTGGGACCATAATTCCCATGGAGCAGAGGAGACGGCAGTGACCCATTATAAGTGTTCTGTTCTCCTAAACTCTGGATTTTGTCCTATGATCCAATCCTCTACCCCACCCTGTGCTTGTCACTATAATCTGATTTTCCTCATGTTTCTTTATGGAGCAGAGGCTCAAGAATCATCGTGCCTGTTCGTCTTCTGGCTGGAATGATTGCTGTGAGTTAAAGCCTTCGTGTGCTCTGAGAAGGTGTCCATGATTTCTGCCTCGCATCCCTGGAATCAGCACAAAATTCCCCAAACACCAGTGAAGAATAATCCCACAGCCTACAGGGTGCTCATCAGAAGCCCCATGACCAACCTAGCACTGGCTTTCCAATGAGGAATGACCTAGAAACAATGCCCTTTGTCTGTCTTCTCATCCCTACAAGGAAAAAAAAATCATTCATGTATCTAAAATTCAAGAGAAAACAAATGCCCGTAAAAGCCATCTCCAGGACAAACCATGTGCTCACCAAGGAAGTAAATAATGCAGATTAAATATGGTAGCACAGCACTTTCCCACTCTCTTGCACGGCAGCAGCCTCTCGTGTGAATTTAAATCATCGCACACTGACAAACAATTCGGACTGGCAGCTACATTTACCCATCACAGATAACTTCAAATGGGAAAGCAAGCTGACTAGAATTTGATATGCATTCTCTTTGGGGTGGTCCTTTGAAAAATATTTGTCTTGAGAAATTAAAAAAAAAATTTAAAAAAACAATCAAACAAACAAAAAACAGGTTGGGGTTTTTTCTTCATGCCGAGTTCCTTCTGAAAAGATAATAAAAATAGCTCCCTCTGCCCAAAGGAATGCTTCCAGGTGACTTGCTGTTTGGCGGAGCTGAGCAGAGAATTCTTGACCACGCGGCTAGGTCCTTCTGTTCTTGGGTCGGCAAATTTTCATACAGTGTTTTCTTAGGGGACATTTACTAGTGCATAATTTTGGAAGGATTTACTTAAGATTCAGATATTCGGCAAAACACACATTCTGCTTTCCCTTGGTTGATGAGATGTTTTCTGCTCCTGAATTAAATGATGAGGCCTAATCAGATTATATTCAGACAGGAGAAGAAAAAGTTTCTTTACAGAAAAAAAAATTCACTCAGGTCAATGGGTTACCAAATAATATTCCCTTCTATGCCGAGATTCTGTGATTCATCCTCTTTTGATTACCCAAATATAGTTTTTAACAAAATCAGGGATATTAGCTCCTTTCCAGTACTGGGGCCTTTGCCAATTACTTAAAGCAAAATTAATAAAAAAAACATTAATGCCACTAAAAAAGCTATTTCTACCAAAAGCAAGGTCTGTATTTATATCTTAAAGTACCATTTCTCTCAGTAAAGAAGCAGATTCAAATCTTCAGCAAGTAATAAAATAGCAATGCAAAAAATAAATTAGAGGACATTTCTCTTTTTGAAGCCAGTCAACTGCCTGTCTGCTGCCCCTCTATGCCACCACCCTCCTGAGCACCAGATGCACAAATGCTAAATGGCTGGTGATGAACCCGAACACACGTTGAACATGGTGATTCCTGATGCCCAAAGCCCTGTGTTCCTCCAGACTCAGACATGAAATGACAGTCATGCTCAGGCTTGACTGGAAAGGGGACTTGTAAGCACTGGCTTTCTCTTACACTAGCTGTCACACTTACTCATGCCCTGTAGATCACCAACTAGCTCTGCCATCTTTTGATGAACTCTTGCCCAAGTTCATAATGGTGCATGCCTTTGTACAAACTACCAAAAGCCAAGTGGAAGGGTTCCGGGAAAGTAGACTTGAAGGAGAGGACTGGTTCTACAAGTCCCTTAAAATCTGCTGATTGGCTCCTCTGGGACCACAAGAAGACTTTATCTTAACCTCTCTGGGTGACTCCCCGGCTGTCCTCCCAGTTTCTTGGCATCCTCGCAGAATCCTTCTTGATTGGGACATTGAGAGGAGCCTTGTGACTCACTGATTTTGAGAATTCAAAAGGGACCTTCATTTACAGATGTCATCATACACCTACAACACTTCTCTCTCTGCTGGCTCAATGTCCTGGGGAAAGATCGTCCAAGAACTTAAATGGCCAGGTATGCCATTCTGTTCTCTTTTTGTGTGCTGGCTTCTGTGAAGTGATCCCTTGCCATCAGTGTCAAGAGCCAGGAAGAGGAGACAGCAAAGAGTATCTGATGCATAAGCTTCATACTTCCGACTGATGGCATGAAAGGGTTAAGGCCACTAATTTTCCTCCCATTGCCGTGATAAAGCACCATGAGCAAAGGGAAGAAAGAGTACATGACTTACAGTTGGAGCTGATCCTGAAGAGGAGTGAGAAGAAGAACTCGAGGCAGGAACCTGGAGGAGGCAGGAACTGGTGAAGAAACTATGGAGGAAGCTGCTTACTGCCTTGATGGCGGTGATTGCTAAGCCCACTCTCTTCTACCACATAGGACACGCTGTGCAGGAATGACGCTGCTCACAGTGGCCTGTGCCCTCACCTGTCAGTCACAAGTTAAGAAAACGCCTCCCCCAGACTTGCCGCATGCCAATCTGAAGGAGGCATTTTCTCATTTGAGGTTTCTTTTTCCAGATGACTCTAGCTGGAGTCAAATTGACAGAAAACCATCCAATGCATCAAGATGATTACATCGACGACTTTCTTCAGAGACTGGTATTGCCATTTTATGTATTATTTGTGGAGATTACTTTCCTGATTAACTGTCGATTACAAAAATGCCTAGTTATCTGTATTTTTGTTTCTGTCAATGAGCTATTTTTTTCCTAACTACAATTGGTTTTAATCAGGGATTGATTTCTTGTCAAAATTTCTTGGGTCTATCTGATGAATCTTAAGCAAAAATAGGAAAAGTAACTCTGAGGGCCAGACGTTTATGCCCACAGCACCAAAATATTTTACTAATTCGATATTCCCCTACCCCCTTTCTGTAACAACATATATTAAAAAATACTTGAAAGGGATAAACATGTCTCTATCTGGAGAGGATCCCCTTCTCGGGAACCTTGAATTCTGTTCCTAGTTGTATACATAAATGAGTATATGCAAGTCATTTAGGCAAAATTAGAGTGATGGAGTTGGAAGGAAAAGTTTTAGGATTGTACCTGTCTAGAACAAACATGGAGAGACGGCTCAGTGGTAGAGTGCATATTGATTTTACAGAAGACACGAGTTCAGTTCCCAGCACTCACTTAGGGTGATTCGCAAACACATGTATCTCTCCCTCCAGAGGGAAGGAGCCCATGTTTTCTGGCCTCCATCAACACCAGCTACCTACCCACACACTGACCTCCTGTGTACCTACCTACCCACGCGCTGTGCCCCTACCCATGCCCTGACACTGGTGTGCCCCTACCCTACCCACGCAGTGACACTCGTGTGCACCTACCCACGTGTTGACACTCAAGTGCCCCTACCCACGCGGTGACACTCGTGTGCATCTACCCACGTGCTGACACCAGTGTGCATCTACCCATGCGCTGACACTCGTGTGCCCCCACCCACGCGGTGACACTCATGTGCCCCTACCCACGCGCTGACACCAATGTGCATCTACCCACGTGCTGACACTCATGTTCCCCTTCCCACACGCTGACACTCGTGTGCACCTACCCACGCGCTGACACTCGTGTGCACATACCCACACAAAGAGGTTTGAAATTAGAATAGTTTATAGAATTTTCACATAATCAGCACTGTTTAACATAATGGAATTATCAATTAAATGCCAGCCAGCTGCCTTCCACTATAGTATGATATTTCTCAGACAGGCTTGCTAAGATGGAAACCATCATATTTTAGTATTTTAAAAACACACACAATGGCCAAAGAGTGCTCAGCAATTAAGAATTAAGAACAATGGGTCCTGTTCCAGAGGAGTTAGGTTCAATACCAGCACTTACATGACAGCTAACAACTGTCTGCAACCCCAGTCCCAGAGAACATGTCACCCTTTTCAGGCCTCTGAGGGCATTGGGCACACACAGGTTTCACAGATACAGATATGAGGGAAAGACCTACACACATAAAAATAAACCAAAAATTTAAAAAGAACCAAAAGTACTCAAATGAACAGTATTGCCTCAGAGAAGTTAATTTAATTATTAATGATCTTAAGGAAAATGTAGTGTTAGTTTGCTTTCTAATTTATTATTGAATTGGCCTCTTGCTTTGTTGCTAGGCTGATATTCAGTGTCTAACATTAAGTGATCCTCCTGCTAGTTTCCTGAGTGCTGAGAGTACAGGGGTATGTTACCAAGGCTGGGTTGTAAATTTACTTTTGGCAAATGTAGCAGTTGACTGAATTTACTAATTTTAGTTTGACTTTTGTTATTTCTCCTATTCAAGAATTGGTGTGGGAGGTTCTTCCAAGCAGAAGTTCTGCAATCAAGCAAGACCCAAGGTTGACATGGATCATAAAATGGAATGAAATGCACGTCACATTCCAACATATGAGAGAAGTATCAGGGCTCAGTAGTCAACTAATATTAAAGTTTAAATCAAACAGAAAGTGGAACAATCACAGCAAGAATAGTCCGAAAGGAGCACATTTGAGCACTTAGATTTTGATGTATAATCTAAAATTCAGAACTAGAGACAGAGGCCTGTCCTAGCCCTAGGAGGAGTCTATTGCTCAGGGAACAAAGAATACAGGACTGGAACATCCTATAAAGTCAAAGGGGGAAGAATGTGCTCCATAGGTATGTTTCCAAACAAATCGCAAATAACAGAAAACAACACACTCACAGGAATGGTCGCGAATGAATCAAGGTCAACAGAGGCCAAGTAAAATATCCTCCAGGGGCCGTGTCTACCAGAACTTGATTATTTGAGTATTGTAGTAGTGGCTTTTAAAAATCATAGTATGGAATAAACGTGGTCCGTACAGATATAAATAATTAAATAGATAAGTAAATGTAAAATAAGAACTTGTAGAAGAATTTCAACTTATTTATGCATATCTTCATCCTAGTGCGGTGGAATCTGAGACCATGATTTGCCTTTAACTAGTGTCTCTTAAAAACACATTATGAAAACAGTACAAAAGCAATTTTATAGAGAAGAACCTAAAACAAAACCCACTGTGTCAGTTGCGTGCTTAGGGTTAAATTAAACAGCGTAAGGACCAGCTGGAAGGATACTCTGTTGAAATAATATAATGGGAATGACTCTTGGCCTCTGTAGCCTTCTTCCCTCAAACACATCAAAACTAATAAGGAGGTAAGAACTGGGCACGTCTCAGCTGTGAGCCATTCTATAATATACCCAGTGTTCCAGCACTGCCCAGGTCATCAGAGGTGAAAGAAAGCCTGAGAAAACTATTGTCATAAACTAGAAGATTCTAAGACAGTTTATCCATTGAGAATGAGATCGCACTCTGGATGGTATGCTGGAGCAGGTGAGGGACAGAGGAAACCAGGGATGTTTGCAATAATACGAGGCTTCCGTTGGTAACCATGCACCAGGACTGGCTTAATGAGTGTGACAAACATCATCCTATTGGACAAAGCTGTAGCATGGAAAATGGGGCTAAGAATGCACAGAACTCTCAGTATGATTGTTGAGATAGTCGTGCACATCTAGAACCTTCTAAAGTTTTAGCGGGTCTTAAAAGACTCACTCTAAAAACCGACGCCAATGTTTTAATCAATCTTGCTTTATCCAGAAAGGATTAAAAAATAAAGCAGTAGAAAGGGGAAATGATCCTCATGGGGAGATAAGCTGGAGAAATCATTGCGTAAATTGTAACTTTCCTTTACTTGCTTTTTACAAACCAGAGCCAAATTGGCCAAATAATTCCGTGAATGTTACTTTGTCCCGTGGCATAGGAACTTTGGTTGAGAATAAGAGACCAGCTTGTAATTATGTGCCATTATAATTTGTATAAAATTATGTCTTTTCTTTTAAAAAAAATGTCAGCTAAATGAACCAGGATAGAAGAGATGTACCATCTATCTTTAGTGATAAGACACAGGCGCATAATGATTTCTTCATTCAAATTAAAGCAGAGGTGTTGTCCCCCTCCCCTGCCCAAAACCCCTCAAATGTGAAGTATTTCACAACTGTCATGCAGTGTTTCGTTTGACTCATTTAAACACACAATAGCAAACAGTTAACAGCAATGCTCACACAAAAATCAGAAACAACAGAAAAATAACATAAATGTTTAAAAGAAGCAATGGAACCATACTTGCCAAAATAGCCACACAATTTTATCATGTAAAATTTTAAAAAAATTAATAAATCATTAACCTCAACTAATCATGTCACACTACATCTTAGAATTTGGAAAGGAAAAAACAAAACAAAATACCTTTTAGTGAAAGAAAGAACAAAAAATGATTTATTAATATCAGGTCAACAGTTAATAAGTATTTTTAAAACTAAAGATGTGACACAAATGATATTTTTCATATGACTTTTAAAACTTTTAAAAACTTTATTTATTTCACATGCCAGATTCAGTTTCCCCTCCTTCTTCCTCTCCCATTGCATCTCCCCTTTTCTATCCCCATCAATCCACTCCTCTTTTTCTGTTCGGAAAGGGGTAGACTGTTTATGGACATCTATCAGCAGAGCATGGCAGATCAAGTAGTGGTAAAACTAATGACCTCCCCTTGTGTTTAGGCTGGGCAAGGCAAACCAGTATGAGGAACAGGTTCCCAAGTGTCAGTCAAAGCATCAGGGACAGTCACTGTACCTATTGTTAGGAGTCCCACAAACAGACCAAGCTACACAGCTGTTACATATATGTAGAGGGCTTAGGTCGATCCCCTGCAGGATCCATGGTTATTGGTTCAGATCTGGGAGTGCCTATGAACCAGGTCAGTTGTTTCTGTGGGTTTTTTTTTTTGTGTGTGTGTGTGTGTGAGATGTACTTGAACCCTCTGGTTCCTTTGATTCTTCCTCCATCTCTACAACAGGATTCCCTGTTTAACTGTGGGTCTCTGCATCTGTTTCCATCAGTTACTGGATGAAGGCTCTCTGGTGACAATTGGGGTAGTCACCAACCTGATCACAGGAGATAGTAAACTCAGGCTGCCTATCCACTACTGTTAGGAGTCTTAGCTGGGGTCACCCTTGTAGATTTGTGGGTGTTTCCCTTTCACCAGGTTTCTATTTGTCCCTGAAAAGCCCCTCCCATTTCCAGTAAACTCTTTCAATATTCTCCTTCTCCATCCCCCCGTGCCCCCCTCCCCTGGCAACCTGATCCCTCAAGTTCTCATCCCCACCAATTCCCAGTCTAACCAGGAGATCTCTTCCATTTCCTCTTCTGAGGAAGATCCATGCCTACCCAGCTTGGGCCCTCGTTACCTATCTTCCCTAAGTTTGACGACTGTAGCATGGCTATCCTTTACTTTATAGTTAATATCTGCTTAACAAGTAAGCACATACTGTGTTTGTTTTTCTGGGTCTGAGTTATCTCACTCAAGATAATTTTTTCCTAGTTCCATTCATTTGCTTTCAAATTTCCTGATGTCATTGTTTTTAACAACTGAGTAACACTCCATTATGTAAATGTATCACATTTTGTTTAGCCATTCCTTGGTTGAGGGGCATCTAGGTTGTTTATAGGTTCTGGCTACTATAAGTAAAGTTGCTATGAATTTAGTCTATTAAGTGTCATTTTGGTATGATTATACATTCTTTGGGTATATGCCCAGGAATAGTATCTCTGGATCTTGAAGAAGACTAATTTCTAAATTTCTGAGAAACTACCATATTGATTTCCAAAGTGGCTGTACAAGTTTGCACTCCCACCAGCAGTGGAGGAGTGTTCCCCTTGCTCCACATCCTCTCCAGCATAACCTGTCATTTGTATTTTTGATCTTAGACATTTCTAATGGGTATAAAATGGAATCTCAGAGTCATCTTGATTTACATTTCCCTGATGGCTAAGGATGTTGGACTTTTTTTTTTTTTTTTTTTTTTTTAGTGTTTAATGGTTTAATGCTTCTCTGTCATTTGTGATTCTTCTGTAGAGAATTCTCTGTTTAGGACTTTACTCCACATTAATTGTCTCATTTGTTTTTCTTATGCCTAGTTTCTTGAGTTCTTTATGGTGCTGGCATAGATGAATGTTGGCAAGTAGAAAAATGCAAATAGATCTACATCCATCAACTGCACAGAATCATGCCCAAGTGGATCAAAGACCTCAACATAAATCTAGTTACACTGAATCTGACAGAAGGGAAAGTGGGGAAAAGCCTTGAACACATTGGCACAGGAGACAACTTCCTGAATAGAACACCAGTAGCACAGATACTAGGATCAACGATTAATAAATGGGACTTCATGGAACTGAAATGCTTCTGTAAGGCAAAGGACATGGTCAAAAAGATAAAATGGCAACAGAGTGGGAAAAGATCTTTACCAGCCCCATATTTGACAGAGATCTTATCTCCAAAATATATAACTCCAGAAAATCTTCATCTGACTGTACAGATTTAAACTCATGAGAAAACAATGTGTCATAACATTAAACACCCAAGACTAACCAGAGAGGCTGCCATGAGCTACTCTGGATGAAAAGGAGCAGTTCCAGCATTGACTATATTCTGGGCGTAATACAGACATCAAATAGGCTCTAATATCTTCCTTAGGAGTGCCTTCAAAATAACAGTCCATAGTGCATCAACATAAAATCCTCCATCCTGCAAGTGACAGAGGGGAAAAAAGGTGAACAGTAGCCGTTGAGCAGGCGCACAAGACTTGGTGAAATGGTGGTGGGGAGAAGAAAACATAAAAGAAAATCTAAATAGGTATATACTTTATGGTGTAAATATTGACTTTATTGGCATTCTTCAGAGCACGAACATTAGCAGTTTGTCAATGTAACACACACTTTTTCCCTATAAATGCTTTTGATATATCAGATAATTTTAGTAAGGCCATTTCCAAAGTTTCAATTCCATTAAACTTCATGAAGATTGTCTGTGGTGCTGCACTACATGCATAAACATGCAGAGAAGACTATGGAACGTGGTGATGTCTGTACCTGGACAGATTTTGAGATATAGACTAGAAATCCAGATGCTGGTGACAATTCCAGGGAGATCACTCACAGAAAGAACAGGGACCTGTAGAAAGGTGATTTTTCTTATAAGGTGCTGAAGACCTTGGCTGAAGTGTCTTCTAGTGTTTTGTGGAAGGAAGCGCTTGCTAGTGAGGAAACTGGATATCCAGTTAGATAGATTCTAAGTTAAGTGTTAAAAGAATGTGTTTGTCACTACTGCTAACACAACACCGGGGACCGGGTGACTAATGAGAACCAGAAATGGATTTCTCACAGCTCTTGGCCCTTAGAAATCCAAGGTCAAGGGGCTTGCATCTGTTGTCTCATGAGGCTGTTCTCATAATCTCAAAATGCCTCCTCCTCCAGAGGAGGAAAATGAAATGGCGTCTTCCCACAGATGCACATGGATAAAGCAAAATAGGGCCAGTCATCCTCTGAGAAGATGTGTAGTGCCACCGAACCTTCATGGAGATAACCCTTTAAGAGCTGAACATGTCCCCAAAGGCCCCACCTCCATACTCTGATGCATTAGGTCTGTGTGACAAAAAATCTACTGTACAGGAAGGTGGCTTGTTCTTCCTAGCTTCTCACTATAAACTGTAAAGAGGAACAATGAGTTGGAGGAATTTTGAAGCAAAGGAGGCCACGAATGGAAAGATTTAGAAAACTCTGTATCTTTGTACCGCAAACAGTGAGGAAGAAAGCTGTGAAGGGAACATCAGCACGTGGCTGCACAAACATCTGCCCACCATCTGGACAGAGCATTTAGCCAACGAAGACCATGCTTGAACCATAAGATACAATGGAACTTTCCCGGCTAAGGTTTTAGCTCGCATATGACCTGTCAATCCCTTTAAGTCCTCTCCTTGGTACTGGCAACTTTTGTCTCTTTCTTTCCACCACTGGATTTGAAGCACACCATTTGGCAGGTTTTATAGGATCATAGAATGAACTGAATCTCAAATGCCACCCTCCTTGTATTCACAGGGTTTGCTTGGGGCTTTGAAATTCTGTTTAGAATTGATGCTAGTGCGGTTGGGATAGAATATCCAAGAGAGATGTGGTTGTGTGGGCCAAGACTATGTGCCACGAGATTATTGTGCCTTTGCCAATATATATACTAACTCTCATAACTTCCACCTAATCTTTAAAGAGATCATGGAGGTAAAGTCTTGCCTTGGTGGAACTTTTATTAAGATAATGTCTAAATTTTCTCTCTTCATCTGAGGAAACAGAGAAGAAAGACATCTGTAAGCCAGAAAAACTTGAGAGCTTTTATAAGATTCTTCCATGCTGGTAGTTTTATTTTGAATTTCCAGTCTCCAGAACTGTTTAAAAAATAATTTCTGAGCTGGGTGGTGGTGGCACATAACTTCAATCCCAGCACTTAGGAGGTAGAGGCAGGCGGATCTCTGTGAGTTCAAGGTCAGCCTAGTCTACAAGAGCTAGTTCCAGGAAAAGCACCAAAGTTACAGAGAAACCCTGTCTCAAAAAACGAAAGAAACAAAAGAGCAAAATAACCCTTTTTGTTATGGCAGCAAACAATGGCTGAGACCCAGCAAGCCATTCAGTGCAGCTCCTAAACGGGGTTCTCTTTCTTCCCTCTTGCCCAACCTTCTTTTTTATCATTTATTTATTCACTTAGTGTATGTGTGTGCATGCATGCATATGTGTATGTATTTGTGTGTGTGTATGTGTGTGCATATGTGTGTATGTGAATGTTACTGGGCATGGAACTCAGAAGACTGTGCGTACCAGACAGATTAACCCTGAGTGATATTCCCACACCCAATTTTCTTGAAAAAAATGCCGTCTTTTGCACAGTAATATGACAAACTCTAATGCTCTGCTAGAGCCCAGTGAATAACCACAAAAGGCTTTTATGTAGGCATGCTTAGGAAACGTGTGTTTACCTCTGTAACGTTCTGGATGTTTAGATTAAGAGATGACACAAGTGTTAATAAAAATCTAATGAAAAAAAATCACTATTCTCCATTCCATGTTTTAAAATTTTACTTCAGGTATCTATCCAGACCCAAGATAATTCTGGAACAATCTTTTGGTTTCACGCAAGTTTCCTTAGTAACATTATTTACAAAGGCTTTTTATTACTCATAAGAGTGACCGACAGAAAATTAATCTCGATTTATGATAAAATATCCTAATGCATATTTAGGATGGCATTTGATATTGACTGAATTTTGGTGTGAACCACTTATAACTTCCATTATACTGTGAAAATGAAAAGATGATTTTATCACCAAAGAGTGGTGCCCCAGCACTACTTTGAAACACCACATTCCACTCAGGGATCTGCTTGTTTGTAAATTCATGAGGTGCTCCTGCTTTGAGGCTCCATTGCCCTAAACTCCATCTGAAAGATGTTGGCTCCCATAAGACTCACCTTCCCTGTGAAATGTTCTGTAAAGCCTTGTCCAGAAACACTGGCTGCCTCCTTTAGACTGCACAACTCACTTCACAGGTGCCTTTATCACAGACAGAACTTACCTGCCTTCTGCATGTTTTTGTTTGGCACCTGAGACAAGATTTCACTTTGTCCAAGCATGGTTTAAAACCGGCAATCATCACATTTCTGTTCAATGCCTTTTGATGTTAAGTGAGCTGAAAACATGCTTTATTTATTGTGCTGTGTTGATACGACATAGATTTTGAATGTCTGGGTAAAAATGGTAACTCAAAACTCCTACTGCTTAGAAACCTTGGCTACTTAGTGAAAGTGAATTCATACGTTATGATCTGTTCCATTTTCTTAAGTATGAAAGGAAACAAACTGTAAAATCCCTGCTTTCTTCTTTCCTGTTCTTTTTCAATGCTGCATGTGTGGGGCTCTACCATACTGACAGTTCTGGTATACCAGCATGTGAGTTTGCTTTCCTGTACTTTGCAAGAGCCTATTAGAAAGACCACAAGGAGCTGGAATTCTCCACAGCTGCATCCACATTTCCTTTGTAAACTTCTGAGATGTGATTTGTATTCCTTAGGTAATAGACAGGCTTTCTTCAACTTTCTTTACAGCCATCCTACTGAGCCTCTTCAGTCTCCATTCCTGCCACTCCCGTGGACAACAACAAAAGCAGACAAAAAAAAAAAAAAGCCAGAGACCAAAGATGCCTTTTCATGCTCCAAATCAAAGGCTACATCCGCTGAGCTTGGCACATACTCCAAACACTGCTCCCAAGTAGGGCTCATCCTGATCAACTGGCTACAGCATGTGGCCAGAGAAACCAGAGAAACTACAAATGGCTGCACCCACCCCTTCTCCAGGGGGCTTACCCGAGCAAAGAAAGGAGACACCAAAGGGCTAACATCAAAAGACATGGTGGACAGATTGTTGAGGCCATGTAAGAATCCACTCACATGGGTTCTAGCATGTGAGAGAGGGGGAAAGTAATCCTCACACCATAGGAAGCTGCACTGCATGGAGGACCACCATCACTGGGGTGGGCTCTGATGTTATGAAGTTATTCAAACCCATAGGCCTTGCTTTCTTAAACAATCAAGGAGGAACTTACAATAGCATCCTTAGCAGGTCTGCCAAGATGATATCCCAAAGGCAGTGGGGAAAGCTAGCACATAATAGCTCACATCCATCAGCAGCTTATGTTTTCAGTTGTTAAGCATCTAAGACACAGGACAAGCACTGTGTTACTAATAGCAACTGACATTTTATTAGACTGATAATGAAATGATTAGTCTGCTTTGTAAAATAAATCAGAGAAAAACTGGTGGGACAAGATTCGAAAGATCAAATTGGGGCTGGGATGAAACTTGGAGTTACTGGATTTCTGATTCTTCTTTTTTAGTTTTGGAGTCCCCATCAGTCAGTATAGGATAGTTCTCATCCTTAGTGCTAATAGGGAACTGCTGTGATCAGCTAAGCTTCATTGTCCGTATGCAGAATGAGGTGTCAATAGTGATGGAGATGTGTATATTCACGGGACTACAAATGAGATGTCACTGAGAGTTGCTAGTCCACTAAGCTAAAACGGCCAAGCTTTAATCACAATGGCTGAGACTAAACGAGGCTGCAGAGCAATGTAAGTGAACTGATTGCAATGAACTCTGAGTCCAGTTTCAGTCAGTAATGGCTTTTGTTTCTCCCTTCTGTTAGAATATAAACGTTTGAGTTCTTCGTGAATGCTGATTTCTAGAGCCAACCTTGGCTTTGAAAGCAGGAGCAAAAGACATGCAGATCAGAGTTTCCATCTGGTGTAAGAGGAGTCCCCATCATCAGGAGTTGGAGGAACCCCAGATTCTGTAAGGCCATTTGTGTGTGAGCACTGTAGTTGAAGGCACAAGGATGACAGGCTTTAATGAAGTGGCATTAGCGAAGGGAATGAAGGGAAGAAGGAGAGAAGAAGAAAAGGGGGGAGGAGAACAAAAGAAAACAGCTGCATTATGGGAGAGAAGGAAGACAAGAAGAATGTATTAGCAGAATGGAACTCTCAAAACAACAAATGGGAATGAAAACAAGCTATTCTATTTTCCGAGGCTGAACTTTTGAAAGATCAACACTGCGGGGATACTTTATGAGATTTTTAAAGGGTGATCTACTGTCATTCGGTGAAGTCATGTAGTAACTGCTGATCTGCTTAAGGTCAGTGTTGAGGTTTGCTTGGAAGCTTTGGCCAATGCCAGACTTGCTGGCTTCCTGGGCTAGAACCCAACTCCACAATTTTCTAATGGTGTGAACCCCAGCAAGCTACTTAACCTCTCTTCATCTCCATTTTTTCCATTGCCAAAATGAGGATAAAAGGAAAAAAAAAAGCGGGGCGTGAAGGAACAATGAAAAGCATTTCATAAAAGCACATAAGGGACCAGCACCCGGTAAACAACAAATACAAAATTACATTATTAGCACACTCATAATGTTACCAATGCTACTGGCTTACTATCTTCATGATAACCCCATTGAATCCCCTCCCTCCAATTCTAGTGCTATACATAGCCAAGTCCAGGTGACCAAACGATTCATAAGCCTAGGAAGAATATTTTAAAAGCTCTCACAAGCATTTAAATCTTTTCTCAGTTTAAGAGAACACCTTTATTCCGGCCTTGCTGTTTAGGGTTTAACTCTTAAAGGCACCCTTTCCTTGTCATGTTGGTTAGTCTACATCAGCAGACCTGGCTTGAAGAGAGCAGGAAGAAAGAACACTAGTAAGTAGCTGCCCTGGTAGCTACAACTGGAAAGTAACAACAGCCCTGTTGTCTTTGTTCCCATTTGTACGCGTTCTACCAAGCTGCCATGCCATCATTTTCCCACCATTAAAACTCACCTAGGTTATCTGGCCCAGGGATATATCATTTCTTTATAATTATTTTTAGTATAATTCTTGTTTAATATGGGTCATTGCTTGCCCTGATCCTTGGCGCCACAAAAGGGAAGAGAAAAAGGAAAAAGATAAAGCAGACAACACTTGGGGAAGGCTATGGCTTCCTTGATAACTTGTAACAGTACCTGTTTCCTTCAGTAGTAAAATAAAAGAATAGCCACACTGCCTTTATACTAGCTTTGAGAACGTTATGAGTAGGACTTGGACAGATGACTCAGTAGTTAAGAGCACTGGCTGCTCTTCCAGAGGACCTGGGTTCAATTCCCAGCACCCACGTGGCAGCTCACAACTGTCTGTAACTCCAGTTCCAGGACACCTGGCGTCCTTGCACAGATATACATGCAAGCAAAAATTATCAATGCACATAAACTAAATAAAGAAAATAAAACATTAAAACAAAAGAGTTTTGTGAGGACATTAAGTCCTTAAATAGTCCTATGATCAGTGAGAGCATTAGTCATCTTTGACAGTTGAATGAATTGAAGCTAAGGGATGACGGCATAGACTCTCAGGGTTCTGCAGCTAGAGAAAGTAGTTAAGTACCAGCCAAGGAGCACTAAGGAATCAAGCCCCCTCCTGTTTTTTGATTTGTCTTGATAACTCATTAGGAACCCAGTCTAATTTCCCTGTTCTTTGGGAAGGGCTCGCTCTAATTACCTTTCCTGCCCCATCCATTTTACTTACTGCTCATATCATTGTCATGATATTTCTTTTATCTTTGTTAATGGCTTATAGATTCACATTGAATCCTTATTACGGGCACTATTGTCTCCCAGGTTTAAATGTGCATCCGTTTAAAAATAAGATACTTTATCTTTTGAACAAACTTCTGATTTTACACTTATATTTGCAGGCAACTCTGAGGACCCAGTTACCTCCTCCATTCGGGAGTCACCATGGTGTCTGTCTAGTACCTTCTATGCTTGGCTTCCTCTTTGAGGGGAACAGTGTAATTTTGCTGTAATATGTAAGAAATGAAAGGCACAAGTTCACCACCGGAACCAACAATTCATAAGTGCTCACCTATTTGCTCCTTCCATTTGCATCCTGGAGCTAATTAGTTTTCTGGTGATTAATGTTTATGAACTCAACCCAGCTGAAGCAAATAAAATACTGCCCAGGATATTCCTGATGCGACAGGTCACATTAAGAACCCCAAGGAAAGAGTCTATGCCGCTCATGGGGATGTAACTGGGGCAAAGCCAAGCACTGGTGCCAAGCACACTGAATTCTCGTCTTCTGCCTGTTCCCAGCAATATGGAGGCTTCCGGTTCAGTAGCGACGAAGCTGTTCTCAGGGGGAACAAAGCCTGTTTCAGCGTCACCGGTGTGGTTCCCAGCAAAGAAACCCTCGCCAGGATCGAGTTCAGATGCACAGGCAAAGGAAGCAATTTTCACAAAGAATAGCGAGAGCTGTCCATACAAATGTAGAACAAAAACATAAAAAGGCATAAAAGGTATTGATAATTAATTTGAAATACCGTGAGGAAACGGTAGCTAAAGTGAGGAGAAATAGAGCCTCAACAAAGACAAGCCAAACCGCTGAGGCCGTGAAAGCGACTGCCCCAGCGCTGTGCACTGCAATTGCAGCACCCAATTTTTTTTTTTCTGTAATTATGGTTCTACTTATCCCATCTTAGATTCATAGAAAAACTTGAGTGGATGAGGGATTATTTCATGCTGGGAATACAAAAATAAGTTTGAACAAATTGCCCATTTGTGATTATTTAAATAAAACATCATAATTGGAATATGTTGGTCGATAAAGGCAATTCTTTTCCTTCTTTCTCTTTTGTATAAGAACAATATGCTAAATGCTATCTTGATTTTTTTACTGCATTTCTGTAAATACAGTATTTAATGCCAGGTGCCCCCTCAATGCTACATTGTGATAGGCTCCATCAACAGAGGAGTAAATGCACCCCGTGTCGTTATTTCCCCACCGCTCAGGCTCTGACAAATCATTATCCACATTCTCTGCGGCTATGCTGTCTTCTATGATAATTATATGCAGCTTGACTCAGTGGTGCGCACATTGAATGGGTCCCCCCTTTAACCACATTCCTTTTAGCACTGGTTCCCTTACACAGTAACATTTCTCACTATTGTTATGAAATATACAATTCAAGTGGAAAGGGTTATCCTGCTTTTCTCATAGTCTCAACAAAGAAAATAGATAATTTGGGTATATCTTATGAACTTCCTTTCTCAGTTGGGATGGTAAGATGGATAGTCTTAGACTGCCTATGCCTCGGTGGTTACACTCACGTGTTAAGGACAAAGGGCCATGGTTATTCCTTAGGGTTTCACCAATCTGTTTTGCTCTTGATAGAGTTGCTGGTTGTTCTGACATTTTTGCTTCTATATTTAAGTTTTTGAAGCAATTATTCATTTTAAGTGACATTTAAGATGTAAACAAATTGTTCTTGAATGATATCCTTTAATAAGCAAAATACAATAAGACTTCACTGTGTGTGTTAGCAAAGCAAAAATCAAAGAAGATCAATAAATGAAACTGAGTTCCTGACATCAGCATTAAGGTGGAAGAGTAGGATGCAATGTTAGGACTGTCATACGAGAAACGGTGGGGTGTTTCTGTGGGATTCCATGGCATATGTGAATGAGAGGATTACAGAAATAAAAGCTGGGGAAAACTGACACTACTATTTCGTTCACTCTTAGGGTCTCTGTTTTACATCATTTAAATTGTGAAAAATATCTACTATCACATCTAATTCTGTTACTATCTAATATGTGGGATCCATTCTCTGTGAGTTCAAGGCCAGCCTGGTCTACAGAGTGAACTCCAGGACAGAAACAAAACAAAACAAAATATGTAACCACTTGCTAAACTCTCAGGAAAAGGAAGCACCAACTATATATAGGGTCAGTTCTCTTGCTTGAAGCTCTCTCATGACAGAGATGAACCTCTATTAAACTTGCCCATGTTTTGAACATTCTTGACCATTGAAGTTGAGTGATTCCAAGAACTCTGTGTCTACCTCAAGGAAAATGCAGCTTGTACTTAATCCCTCAGAGCACTGGACAGGAGTGAGACAACTTGAACTCACATTCAGAGCCGGCTTGTCCCTATTTGTCTTTTAGTAAACTGAACACCCATTCTAAATCTCAATGGTAAAACTGGAATCCTCCATAAATGATAGCAAACAGATCTTACGACCATAAGCACATGGCAAGCAGAAAGCTGACCATGTATCAAACAGTCTAGTTAAGGCTGGCTCTTAGAACGAAGCAATTCTTCCAGGGCTTCAATCTCTAATGCTCTCTAACACTATAAGGTAGCAGAGAATATTTCTCTGCCTAGAACTTAAGGACAACAGAATATTCAAGGTGAATTTAAATATTTAACACACCTAATTAACCCACATGCTTTATGAAGAGTCTGGGATATGAAAGACTAAATAATTTTTTTTGAAGAGAAAGAAAATCAATAAAATTGTAAGTCAAGTTGACTATACCAACCCTTAGTTGCCATCTTCTACAACTCTTCCTTCCTTTCCATTTTCCAGTTGAAAAGTTTGGACACATGTAGTATATTCATTCAGTAATATCATTCATGACCAATCCCATACATTATCCATTCATGATTCTTCCTTCAAAGATTTTTATAATTACTAACCTAAAACCTAAGATGGAGATGCCAGGTCTGTATCTTAAAAAGTGCCTGAGGAATGTCAACTAAATCCAAACTTCTTAACTCTCTAGTCAATATCCTTTAGATTGTCGCTATGTAGATCTACTTACGGGCATTTCACAGGGAAGACTGTTGCATGAGGGCAAAAAGGGCAATACTCCCTTACCTTATAAAGTTGATACACTTCATTATTATGGTGACATTTATTCTGAAAGACACTACTCTTCTGTGACAATTGCTGTCCTCTATTCATTCACAAAACATATAAGCAATGATATTAGTTCATGTATCATGCATATTTTAAGGAAAAACATGAGATGATCCTCTATATGTTCAGGTCTTAAGGAGAAGACAAACAAAAATATGCAAAGATGAAAAAGCAGACAAGAAAAAGAATAAAATATAGTCAGGCAGTGGTGGCACATGCCTTTAATCCCAGCACTTGGGAGGCAGAGGCAGGTAGATCTCTGTAAATTCAAGGCCAGCCTGGTCTACAGGAGCTAGTTCCAGGATAGCCAGAGCTGTTGCACAGAGAAACCCTGTCTCGAAAATCAAAAAGAAAAACAAAACAATAACAATAACAAAAATAAAAGATAAACTATATTTTAAAGGACTTAGACAAGTGGTTCTCAACCTGTGGGTTATGACCATTTTAGGAGTTACGTATCTAATAGCCTGAATATCAGTTATTGACATTATAATTCATAAAGTGGCAAATTAACTATGAAGTGTCAATGAAATAAATTTATGGGTAGGGGTCACCACAACCCTAGGAAGTGTATTAAAGTATTGCAGCATTGGGAAGGTTGAGAGTCACTGATCTATATATTTAGGCAGATGGCTGGGGAAGATACTTTTATTTCAATGTGTACTCCAAAATTTGAAAAGTTAGTCCTCTATCTTTATTTTTGTTTGGTTTGTTTGGTTGGGTTATCGGTTGTTTTGTTCAGGAAACTCTCAGTGTATCACCCAGGATGGCTGAACTCCTGATATCTGTGCCTTTGCCCACTGAGTGCTAGGATAGAGGGTGTACCATCATTCTAGGGTCCCAAGTTCCTCTTTTTGTGTTGTTTGTAGGATGGATCTGCACAAAGCAACTGGGACTGGATAAGGTCGTGCAATTGGGCCCTTATCAGGGCAGTGGCAGGAAGAGAAACGCAACCTGAACTTGCACGCTCTACTTTCTTTGCCCGTGGTTCTCTTCACAGTGGGTGATGTAGCAAGAAGGCCCGGACCTGAAGCACCTGCCACTCACCATAGACTTCACAGCCTCCCGAACTCTGAAAATGCTTTTTAAAACAAATTACCTAGATCTGGGTTATTCAAGTGTATTAACCCAAGGAAGAGTAAGAAAGGAGCCATTACTTGGGAAGTGACATCTGAGCCAAGAGCAAAGGAAAGTCTGTATAGGGAATGAGGTAGAAAATGATAGTGAGGGGCAGCTAATATAGAAGAAATGTGGACACTAGTAAGAAGAGAGTACCAAATTTTAGCAAGATGAAACATGTGGTGTCATTGGGTCTTGTTGAAAATTCTTCAGAGTTTTAGTTTATGCAACCGGAAGAGAAAATACACAGCTGCCCACTAACATCTACACAACTCATAGCATTCATTCATCTGATGCCTTCTGCAATATCACCACTTCAAGCTAAACCAAGATGAGTTAAAAATATAATTTAGCACATCAGCATCACAAAATCATCTTTTTTTATGATCTTGTCAATTCATCTTATAGAAATTAGGATTCTTTTCCCCAAACACGTGAGATTCTGTAGTGACTCACATGATCACCTGGGAGGTAATTTAACTCCTTTACACTGACACTATTTTAAAACTACTTCTCAGGAGACTATTTACAAACTTGATCCTTTCTTTAGAAGCCATCCTATCACCCTATCTTAAAAAAAATGATTACGTTAATTGATTTTGTGTGTGTGTGTGTGTGTGTGTGTGTGTGTGTGTGTGCATGCCACAGTACAAATGTAGAAGTAAGAGGACAGCTGGTATTGAGAATCAAACTCAAGTCCTTGGGCTTGACAGCCAGAGCCCCCTTTACCTTAGTCTTTTGAAACGATCAGCTTTAGCTTGTATGACCACAGATCTGCGGAGAGCCTCTGAAAACCTTTTCCTGAGCAGGATAGCTAAGCTACTCCACTCATTCTTTGTGTGTTTGTCTTAGTCACCATTCATACACTCAACTGTTTTTTTTTTGTTTTTTTTTTTTATCAAGTTCCTACTTCCAAAGGTTATCTCAAATGCTGGTGTTTCCCATTCTTTACTTTGAATCCAACTATGCTAAAGTTTTAATTTCTGTTTACCCAAATGGAGCTCACACTCTACAAAAGTCCTGTGCATTCTCCCCACTGTTATGTCCTTCCCGATATGTGTCAGGCAATCCCATATATTTGTAGAATAAATGTTTAATAGTAGTCAGAATTTCTGGTTTTCCTTTAGACTTCCAATATAGAATTTCTTTCATCAATTTTTTTGTATGATTGGTAAATATAAATAGCTATTTTCTCCAGTTCCTGGGAGCTTACCTGTGGCTTAGTGCTTTCTACAGATAAATTTTTCTTGAATTTATCTCATAGGTGAATATAATGTTTCGACCTTTTTCTAGTACTTAAACTCAATGAGTCTGAAGAGGCTTGTGTTTTTCATTTTTAAATATTTTTTATGGTTTATTTAACTTTATTTTTAATGTGCATTGGTATGAAGGTGTCAAATCCCTTTCAGACAGTTGTGAACTGCCATGTGGGTGCTGGGAATTGAACCCGGGTCCTCTGGAAGAGCAGTCAATGCTCTTAACCTCTGAGCCATCTCTCTAGCCCCGAGGCTTGTGTTTTTAACAAAGTATAGAAAACTACTTTTTCTATACTAAAAAGACTATGTTGTACGTCTTTCAGAAAATTAATAAAATAGATGTTATTTCCATAACTTCATGTTCTGACTTTCTATTCACTATAATATTAAACATCATACCACAATAACCTTTAGAAACCTACAGACTACGTCCTTCTCTCCTCTTTCCAGCCATCATGTAGGACTATTTCCTTGCTACATCCACCAAGATCCACCACATTGGCCTTCTTAGAGTCTTGAGCTACACAGATGTCAGGCCTGAGTACTGACCACCCTTCTACACAGTACTTTCCACATTGACGGCCTCAGACTAGGCTTCTGTGTCTTTCTCACATTCCAGTTCAGATGCCATGTTTCAGAGTGGTTTTTCTCAAACCACTACATGTACTGGTTCCATCCTTTCTTCCACACCAAACTCCTCTTTCTCTAGCACTCTTTGGGTTTTGTTGTCTTTGATAACTTGCCTACGACATCCTCTTACCTCCAGATCCACAACCTGATCCCCCTACTACAAAACTCAAGGTCAGTATATCAAAGGTGTTAAGGTACTGTTGCTATCTGTTCCATTTAGGATAGTGTTTGAGATGCTAACAGTGTATGATAAATATGTGTGAAATGAATAAATGTAAAATCATCAAATCTATGCCACTGCTGTTCTTATTTACCAGCAACCAATGTAAAATGCTTGAATTCCATTTAAATAAATATACACAATATATAATTAAGACCTATTCTAAATTCTAACCCAAGACTCATGATAACCCTCCTTTATGGACTGTTATAAAGGCAAAAAGAGGTTTTTCTATGGTAAAGGGTGATAGAATCCATGCTGAGGTGACATAACTTGATTGAAACAATTAGGCTTTTTTCTCCTCTATGGGTCCACAACATCTCCTGCATCTTTAAAAAATCTATAGTAAATGCTATTTTAATTGATGTAAAATGACAACAAAACTTATACTAAAACATTTGCTGCCCTAAGCTGTAGCTAGCATTATTCAAACGATATTTAAATCATATTTACTTATTTGTAAGTATCATTCAAATAGATGAATATAAATTCTTATTGGCTAATTTTCATGATTTTCTGTAATACCTGATTTAAAAATGTCAAGTGGCCATTAGCAGTAAACTTCCAAGAATTTATTTGCTGTAATATTCCTACTTAAACATTATCATTGCATTATTTCATTTTATTGGCTTATTTTTGAAAATCTTTTGGAAACGGTTGAATGTTTTTAATAGCAATTCATTCTCAATTTAAGGTGATTTTAAAACCATGAAGCAGAAATGACAGGGGATTGCTCTGTAGCCAGCAAACCGCCACTGAACATAACTTCCAGCAGGGGCTGCTAGAACAGGACTTGCAACACCTGCCACATGGGTCAGGGTAAGCAATTCATATATAGGGAAGAGTCTGGAATCTCACAAAGATTCTCTACCCAACAATGTTTATGAGTTCATTGTCCTTACAATCAATGTGCTTAAATGTTGAACATCTTGTGATTGATATTTAAGACATTCAAAAAAAAAAAACACCAACTACTTCTTATAAATGTATTTATGTTTCTATTTAGCCATAGATCACACTTATTTTAATTTTATTCTTAGGTTCTACAAAAATACATTGTAGTTCTAATAACCATGGTTTCCCCTGCCCAATGGAGTGATTTAATCTTATCTGATATGTCTCATAGGTGAAACACAGAAGAAGGTTTATGTTGACTGAGGTTTTCTGTCCCGCCCAGTCCTACAGCCATTAAGTCCCAAAGAATCACACAGAGGTGTGCATTAGTTATAAACTGATTGGCCCATTAGCTCAGGCTTCTTATTAGCTAACTGTTATGTCTTAAATTGGCCAATAAGTCAACAAATGGTGCCCAAGGTGTGGATAATTGCATCCACAGAAAACCTGAGAGAGCTTGGGAAGTAATTCTAGATGCAAAATAACAGTGCTAAGCATGGCTTCTGGGTAGCAGCAATTTCTCAGGTTTGTTCTCTTTGCTAAAGGCAAGCACATCTCATTTAAGAAAGACTTCCTGACTCAGCTTTAGCTGCAAAACCCTGTAGCTCTTTTAAGAGGTCCTGCCATGAAACACTTAAATGGTGTTGATAAAAAGCTGACTGTATACTTTTTGGTGGTGGCAGGGACCTTGAAATGCCATAGATTTGTGGCAATAAACATGGTTCAGGCCAGTACCTCTGCCATGAGCCTAGAATCTCAGAAATCTAAGGAATGGGCTGCATCCACCAGTCAAAGCCATGACTTTAATCCTATCCATATCGCTTAGCACGTTAAAGACTCCTGTAAAAGAGAGATAAACAGTAAAGATAGATTCAAGGACAAATAAATCTCTAAATGGTTTACTGTGTGTTTAAAAATAAATGTAGGCTTGGGAAAATAAAGGATAAAGTCCTTAAAATAAAAAAGAAAAAGGAGTGTAGTTGGGTGTAGTGGCACACACCTTTAATCCCAATAGTTTGGAGGCAGAGGCAGACAGATCGCTATGAGTTCAAGGTGTGGTGGCATACATCTTTAATCTCAGCATTTGGGAGGCAGAGGCAGGCAGATCTCTGTGAATTTAAGGACAGTCTGCTCTACAGAGGAAGTTCTGGAAT
>JAQHUG010000037.1:9395126-9418084 GCA_028555095.1 Dicrostonyx torquatus
ATTGGCCAGTAGCTAGGCAGGAAGTATAGGCAGAGCAAAAAGAATTCTGGAAAGAGGTTTCCACAGTCTGCAGTCATGACCCAGCTTCAGAGGAAGCAAAATGTGACTGCCTTGCTGAAAAAGGTACCAAGCAACATGGCTAACTTAGACAAGAATTGTGGGCTAATATAAGTTATAAGAATTAGCTAATAAGAAGCCTGAGCTAATGGGCCAATCAGTTTATAACTAATGTAGACCTCTGTATGATTCTTTGGGACTTAATGGCTGCAGAACCAGGCAGGACAGAAAACCTCATTCAACAAGATCACATGCACTTTTACATAATCCAACGAGAATCACAGTGTGGATGAATTATAACCCAGGTTATTCAGTTGGGCGAGGGCTCTCCAGGCTGAGCTCACATCAGCACAGTCACATGACCAGTTACTAACAAGCAAACCGCATTGTCTCCAGAACTTTTGACTCAGGAGGCTTCAGGTGGACCATTGGTCTACATTTCCCTCATGTTCACAAATGCTGTTTACATTATTTGTAGATCATACATTGAAAATTATTGTCTTGCTCCATACTTTGGGTTAGAAGGTAAGTAATGGAGGCAAGACTAACAAATCACTGAAATTTCATTAGGAATTTTACACATACCATTAGGATATTAAAATATGTAAATATTTAATAAAAACTGTTTCAAATGTTCTTTCTGGAGTTCCAGGTAATTTTAGCTTTCTTAAGATTCTTTTGAATTTTATGGCTCTTTACCACAATGAACAAATAGAGTTTTTATTTTTACAAGAAATAAAATTTAGACAACTCAGAACTCTTACATATTTAGGGGTCACAAAATTTCATTTATTGTTTCAGGCATGGGAATATTAATAATAGCTTGTATAGATAAGTCATATGTAGCATTTAACACAGGTACACATATTCATATGCAAATATGAGCCTTCTGAGATTTAACACCATCTCTCATGACCTATATTTGCAGACTAACATGTGAACCTCCTTACATACAGAACAAAGACGAAGCCCTTAGTTTTTAGCTTGGTCTAGGTGAGTCAGGAAGAGTAGAGCCCGTGTTCTGAAGATCTACATCCACTAGCTTGGATTTGGTAAATAAATCCAGTGCTTTATAACTTAGCTGATCTAGATATATATCTACCCAAGTGTTTGTGTTGTTGTTGCTTGTAAAATGGTGATTTGTTAAAATAAATTACTAACTCTTGAAGTCATATTTGTAGATGAAAACCATGGCAACCTCTTTTCCTACAGGTACAGAGTGAGAGCTCAGAAGTGGCATTTTTCAAATTTCTTATTTTCATATTTAGGTAAGCCAGGGCACTGAAGACTGACTGCTTCACCCAGACCCAGGAGTGCTTGTTGGTTTTCATCTTCTGACCTACAGTTTGATGTGTGGGAGGGTGACACCCGGCTCTATTCCACTCTGGGCCACATCTCAGACAGCCCTTAGAACAGTACGGAGCTGGTTGTGAAAAATGTGAAAACATGGCAAATACATCGTGTACTTCAGCAGGGGTTTGAGGTGAGAGCCCATTATTCCTTTCGGTGTATGTGCTCCAGGCTACTGCTGGGGAGAGCGAAGGTGATGGTGGAGCGAGCCACTGTGTGCTTTTAGAGCCTGAGTTGGGATCAGACACATCATTGAAAGAAAGTTCTAAAAGAAAAGAGAGTCTCAGAAGCTCAATCCAGCCTATGTGTTGCACTACTGTGAACCCTCTTCCAAATTTTAAAACAATCAAACAAACTAAACAAGAAAGCACACACTGTGTGATGTGGGAATCATTTAGACGAGACTAGGATGAACTGAATTGTGTACAACCTAGTGCATGAAGACACAGGGCCACTTAGTCAAAATGCCCCTGCTTCCGTTTTACATTTTTAAATGATATCATATTACACAACAGAACACATAACAATTTCTATTCTGCAAATTATAATCACTAAAAGAATCAGCCCAGTATTTATGAGCCGGTGAGTGCATCTGTCCTATGGCCTTGTGGCCCATATCAAAGCTATCGGAGCTATTAAAATGATTTCCCTATTTGGCTGGGTTTTAAAGACTATAGTTTTGAAGTCAGTGGCAAATGACCTACTAATGGTGTTTAATGGTTCTCTCAGCAAATTGCGAAGTACCTTGAATGACCCATTGGTTAAGTACATCAAAGGAAAATTCTAGTTTTAATCACTTAATCCTTGATTCCCTCCTGTTTTTTGTTTGGGCAGTGATGTCTTATTTGTGCCTTCAAGGAAGGATGGAAAGAGTAAAAAGGAGGGGGGAGAGACATTGATATTTCTTCAGTACTAAGCTGAGCATTTGATCTCCATAAACCTATAAGAGGAAGGAAATGGTATCTACAAATTTGACAAATGAGGGAAGGATACAGGGAAACCCTGTACCAAGGTCACTCAAACATGGTACCATGTGCTGAGATATGAATGAAGTCTACTGGAATGGAGAGCCTAAATGACTTCGTGGTGTTTCCCAGAGAAAGAAATGTTGATGTTATATTCTCATGGAACAGATGGCTAAGAGTGACAGAATAAAACTCCAAGTGTATCAGAGGTTGGATTATGATACATAGTAGGCCTTTTACAGATGTTATAATTTTAAAGAAATGCCATTTAGCACCTCTGTGAGTATCAAAAACAAGCCAGTATAAAAATAAGGCACTAAGGCAAGAGATTGAGATCTAGTCAGATATAAATGTAAAACAAAAGGATGAGCAGTTGGGGAGCAAGCTGAGCATCACAGGAAGCAGGTGTGGATGAGAGTAACTCTGCCTTCCTGGACTAAGAGGTCTTCTTCATCTTCTGTCTTAGAAAACTGATAATCAGGGGCCCTTAGCAAAGACCACGATGTTGGGCTGGGAAAACAGAGTCACATAAAGTTAGAGTGAAAAAGTTCCTAGAAATAGAAGTTCTCACCCTAAAAGATGCTGATAAATGTAAGGCTCATGTCAGCAGAAGGTGACAAACGTCTCCGGTCCACACACTGTTCACTTCAAAACTTCTTCTAGGTGATTCCTGCTTACCAGCCTCAAGGAAGAAAAGCTGGGGTGGGGCTGGGGGAGTCTCAAAAATGGCATCCACATCCTTTACCATTTTACTGCATCAGTTCCTCAAATGTGCTGTGTCATTTTTTTCCCCTTGCCTGTTTGGTACCTAGGCTAAACAAATGAGTATCCTTCAGTTTTAGATTAAAATTTTTCCATTTTGGGAACAGGTATCTCAGCTAGCTAGGAATGCAGTTTAATTTCCAGCTACGAGCACTGGATTTTTATTAAAATCAAAATCTTTCCATCTTACATAGTGATTTTCTAGTTCTTTCTTGCTTATGAGTAAAGACATTTAAAAGTGCTAAATTTGTAATAGGGACACGAAATCTAAACACCCAGAAAGCATATGAGTGCTCTTTTTAAGGAAGCTAGTTTGAAAAGCTAAATAAGAACTAAGAAGATGGTGTGCTCTAGCTGTTCTGCGGCTGTATCCTTTAGAATGGGGGTTCCCCTTCTGATATTGAACATAATACCTAAAAAAAAGGATGACCTCACAATTCTAAAAGTATGTACATATAGGGACTGAGTGGTCTGGTTCTGTGTCCATTAAAGGAAAGCAAAACTCTGGGATGGCCTTTAAATTAGGATCTGCTTGTCTACTTAATAAACAGTATATCCACACCTTTCTTGAATTAAGTGCATTTTAAGGGCTGGTAATCTCTTATTGTATTATATTTTTATGCAGCCCAGAGAAGACGGAGTGTTTTTCTTCACACAGTTTAGTTATATTAGAGTATATGCCTATCTATTAAAGAAATACTAACTGCCCTCCAGAAAACAAGCAGTATTCTTCCAGAAGCTCTGGCTCAGTGGGTCGTGTCTATACGATAGGCTGTATATTGGTCTTGACTTTTCATCACATAACAAATTTGGGACAAGTAGATGGTATGACTTCCTAAGAACCAATTTATATTAGTTATGCTAAAGTAAGTTCTTAGCCTCTAGCCTGCAGTGCTGAGTGTTCAGCATCTATTAGTTATTATTACTGCCAGTAGAGTGCCTGGCATACACCAGAGAAGGGTTTAATAAGCGTTCTGAGAATGAATGGTCAAGGATAGATTGACTGCATGTTATGTTTAACATGATAGCAGCCTTGCGTATTCCAAATGCTTAAACTAGAAGTACTAACCAGTCCCTTGTTCCACTCATTTAACAGGTTTTAGGTACATTAGCATATAAAATGAAGCCGGCATTGAGTCCATTGTATTTTTACGAACACAAAGTCCAGTTAAGTTTAAAGTCAATCCATGATTTGATTTAAATCTGCAGTGTCTTCCAAAAGCTCAGGAGTTCAAGACTTGGTTGACAGGTTTTGAGAGGTGGCTAGATCTCGAGGATTTCAATCTCATTACTGAGGGCATTCTGTAGTAGAGTCGTAATTGGGCAACATTACAGTGAAGTAAGACAAACTAGGAGATGGCATGTCACTGGAGGAAGTGAGTCACTTCCGATGTAGCTTTAAGGAGTTTCTCTTGTGCCTGCTCCTTCCTGTCTCTCTGCTCCCATTTTTCCTTTACTGTACTCTCTTTCCATCAAGACCTACAGTCTTTTCTCACTAAGCAATCGAGCCCAGTGCCCACAGACTGAAATCTTAGAAACCATGGCCAAAATGAACTCCTCTTCCTTCAAACTGTTTCTCTTTCACGTTTGTAACCACCACAAAAGCCTGATAAACAAAACACATTCAGAAGCTGTGTGGGGTTAGTAGAGACCACACAGGTTTGGAGAATATCCAGTATCCTGACATGGTTTCTTCTTCCTTCAAAATGATGCGTGCCATTGGACTGGTCACTTCCTCAACGTCCCTGGGCATTTTTTTTTTTTAGCCAAGTCTAATGCAAGCAAGGTTAAGTTAAATTGCATTGTTTTCCTTCTGGCATTAACCATCCTGGGACTCTAAATCATTTGTGCAGGAGATTCTGAAGGGTCTTAAAATGTAGAGAAACAGATAAAGTTGGATTGTGTTTCTCTCCCTCTGTTGTTTCCCCAGGATGTCCTAGTAAACAAAACCAGTATAATAGTAATGTTCATTGATAAGTATGATTGAGTTCTTCAAAACTAACAGGTTCTAAAAACTTGTGAAAGGTCTTTGTTCGTAAAGTGACACAGCAAAACAAACTAATGTAATATTATCCCTGATGAAAAAGAAAACAGAAAAAGACCAAAATTATTCCCTCAAATTAATAAATGTGTTAACTTGACTAAAGTCATAGACCTAAAAACAAGATATAGACTTCTGTCTCTTATTTATATTGAATATACCCTACACATACTCTGCTGGAGTGAAAATTAAAACTTACCTTTAAAAATCCTTTGACTAGTAGGTCCTTTGTAAAGCTATTTTTCTCAAGTTAACTAACTCATTATCCATGGCTAGATAAAATTAAATCCCTATATTTTTTTATATAAGGAAAATTTAAAATCTAAACTTTTTATATAGACAACCAACCTCACTGGGCACATGCATTTCCAAGACATACGTAGTCACCCTTCTAATTCAACAGGATTTGTCTGTTATCTCGGTGCTCTTCTGCCTACTGATTTCATCAGAAGCATCCAGCTGACATACACAGGTACCACTTCTTGGCCATTTGTCACAAGGAAGCTGATGAGATTGAGACAGAAGAGGAACATGGGATGTCATAAATGAGCAGGGATTTAACTCTCTCAACTGGGCAGAGAGGCTGTGTGTGGGCAAAGAAGACAAATGCTCCTGGAAATGAGATGCCTCAAAGGATGACTTCTCAGTAAAAAGCTAGTTCATTTGCCCAAGATGCCTTTGAAAAACTAGCCAAGACCAGTCCTGATAGAGCAGAGGCAAAGGTCTTAGAGTTAAGACCTTGTATTTACTGACTCTATGATCTGATATTTACAGGTGAGAAGACAATGGCTCAATCATTCATTTGGTCATAATGAGCATGTGTTTCATCTTGCTCATGTTGTGTGGGAGGGGAACATATGTTTGCATTTTTTTTAAAAAAAAGGGGAGGGAGAATAAGTAATTTCATCTACTCTTCAATGTTTCAATGTTATATCACACATTTTCTGTATCTGAGTTGCTATTGCAACCTGATAAATTCAGTGCTCCATCCTTTTCTGTACCGTTGAAACACTTTAAAAAGACTCCTCAATTCTGAAATGGTTAATTTCAAATTTTTCCCTGGTATTCTCCTCTGAGCCCCATTACCAACACATGATTGTCACTGCAACATGGCTTTACTGACACATTGGTGTTAAAAGGCAGTGACAGAGCCACCAGGAGCGAACCTGAGCCATTTATATGTACTGTAGAACCACACTGACAATCCAAAGGAACACGCCATCTGCCCTCCATGTTGATGCAACCTACTGAACTGTGGGTTTGCAATTTCTGAATTCAGAATGTCATGTCGGGCTTCGCTTTAGGGAGGTCCCACCAATGCCCCCTTTGTTTCCCTGCTCTCAGAAACCTGATGCTGAAGTTAATCTATAAGGACAGGTCTGTTTAGCGATGGAGACATGGCAGCAGGGCATGCTAGAGCACCATATATTCTTATGCATTTATTTATTCAAACTGTGTGGCCTCCCCACTCCACCTCCTGCCACCCGCCCGCCACACACACCTTTCCCTTTGCAGCTTAGCAACCTGAGCCCTCAGACATTCACACCCACACAAAGATCGCAGCAGGCAAGGAGGAAAAGTGAGAGCAAACGCACTTTAGGGAGAGAACGGGAAACCGACACTGAAATGGCCATTACCGGGCATCGCAATTTCACCTGTGGTTTCAGCTTCTGCTGCAAGGATATGTGATGAATGTGGCCTGATTGCCTTAATTCAGTGATATTGGCAATAATCACAATGGCAGGCAGTGCCCTTGACAGCAGAGTTGCAGAGATGGAGATATGGAAAATTTCTATCAAGCACAACACACAAAAGGAGTAATGGAGAGATGTTCAGGACTCCATTTCCTGGTGGAAGGGTAAATGGCAAACGAGCTGAATTCTCTTAGTGATTAACTGGAGATTTGATGAGTTGATCAGTTCCTGGTTCCCTTTGTCATCCTGATTCTAGGTGCTATGGGAAGATGAAAGCCGGACGGCAATACAGAACTACCAAAGAGACAGTTTTGTGCTGATTTGAGTTAGGCTGCAAAGGCAAGTTTTAGAAAATGAAAAAAGAATTAAATATAAAAATAAAATCAAGTGATTTCAAAGGCAAAACACTAAAGGCCATGCCCGGAACAGGAAGAATACTGAGTGACTGAGCGAGTCCTCACAGCTGCTCCTGACTGCTCAGAGGGAGCCCAGCTGTGGCTGCCTTCCATAGCCAAGGCCATTTTAAGTGGGAAATCCAGGGGATTGGGTGGGGAAAAGGCAGAAGTTGACGATTCTTCAAAAGTTACCAAAATGAGTTTTTTCACAAGGCAGACATGTGGTCAACGGAAAAGTAAGGAAAAACCCTGGTGGAACCTGACCTTGGCGTGGAGGATGTGCTGGGAACGGCTGGATTGGCACAACTGTGTGCTTCTCTTATGTTTTCCAACGCATTTAGAAAAACATAATTGGCCATAATAATGGCTATTTTTTAAAAAAAAATATTTTAACTCTGGTCAACACAACAAAAATAATCTAATATAATTTCAGGATATTTCTGCATTGCAACCAATCAAGAAAGTCAATATAATTAAAAACCACAGAAAATTATCAGTTGATGTCAACTGTCTCTTCTAATAGTTTTATGCATAGATGACTATTATGTATTTTCATACCTGTGTAAAAATAGTATACAAGGAACTCCTAGAATATGCCTTTAAATATCTTCATAATGTGCTTTGAGAGTGTAACTAAGAAGGCCTCCTTCTGGGCCTAGCATTAACATGAATTTCATTGGCTGCCTTGCGCCTGCATCATTTGCTCCGCGGTGTCTTAGGTTGAACACTGAACCCTTATATGCAACTCTGTCGCAAAGTTATCGTTTATTTTGTTTGATTGGGTTTGTCAGAGCTTACAGAGTTTTCCATCTGCAAGTGTTTACATTTCATTCTTTTATTCATTCCTTCACTTGTTAAATATTTATGAAGCACTGATTGTATGCTAGGCACTGTTCTACTAGGTCCAGAGGGCATTGCAGTGAGCAAATGAGATAACTGCCCTCATGGAGTGTACATTCGTGATGTCTGTAAACAAGGAAGTAAGCAAACAGATCATGAAACACAGTGACCAGAAAGTGCATGACTACAAGGCTGCTTCATGGAGCTTTGCGGAGTAGAGAGTTGACATCTAAGCAGAGACTGCCAGGAAGTCAGGGAGGGAACAATGCTAAAGACATGATTCGAACCAGAAAGAGCGATATGAAATGGAGATTTGGGGTAGAAGACCCACAGTGTGGATTTCTGCAATTGTAAGTTCCGTTGCTCTTTCTGTTTTTAAAACACTATTTTTATTAGTTCTTAGAGAATTCATACAATGTATCTTGGTCATATTCACTCCTACTCCCCACCTCAACTCGCCCCGAATCCATGAATTTTCTTCTTTACATAACACAGGTACAAACTGTAGTAAGGCTGTGGATTGTATTCTGAAGAATGCCCACTGGCAGATGACAGGGCCGAGTTCTTCCATTGCTCAGATGCACTCCTAACAATGCTCTCTGCCTCATTATTACTTAAGGTATAGGAGAAATGGCCCCTACTGACATAGCTAGAGTCGATCTTTATGTTTAGAACAATTTGAAAAATGAAATACTTATTATGTCTGTTATTAATCATAAAATACTTTATAAATATTTGTCTTTCCTAATTAAATATTTTTTCTGACTACAAAAGTGTACTGAGTCCTTCCTTGGATCCTTTTGTTTGATTTAAATTTATTTTCAGTTCTGCAACTCTCTAAAATACATGATAAAAGAAAATTGCAGCATCACATCTGGGCCATATTGCCTATTACTACTTGTCAATGAATAAAACCAGAAAGCCAAATTAATAGAGAAAAATGCCCATGTTATCTAATTATCTGTGAAATTCCTAGGGCAGGTTGATTACAAAAAAGTTAACAGCCATATGCTACCATCTTACCTATTTATTTTACAAAGATTATAAAATAATGATGCAATTTAATGCTGTCCATGTGTAGTTGAGTTACGACTGTCATTAAATTACTGGTGATAATGTAGAAAGATAAAAGTCATTTGGTAAGCAGTTTGATACTGTTTAAGGTGCCACAAGGTTATTAATCCTTTTTGATCCATTAATCCTGTTTCTGTGAACTACCACTAAATGTATATAGAATTATATTACTGGATCTTATTTATTTAGAATACAAAATGTAAGGGAACTAATTACTCAAGATTGAAGAAATGAAGATATAAAATTTATGTCATCACTTTGGTAAGTGGTATTCAGGGATAAAAAGATAAATATTGGCATACATAAGACTGAAGAATAAGTGGAAAAAGCTTGCAGATGTGACAGTTTTATACAAAGATATATTCATATGAATGACAGATACTATAAAAATGGAAAAATAAAAACTTGACTTGGTAGGAACGAGTGATCTATGAATGCATTTAGCATCAATATAAATTGATATTACACATGGTATATATATATATCATGTGTTAATATAATATATGTGTTAATATAATACATATTATGTGTTAATATACTGCAACAATTGCTCTATTAGAAATAAAATATATAATTTTCTTGTTTTAGGAAAGCAATTTACTGACCAAGTTAGTAAAGCAAGTGACATCCTACTTTTTAAAGTGTCATGATATTTTCAAGATGGCATCTATCTCTCTTACATGAAGATTCCCGGAATCCTAACTATATTAAATCACATATTGCACATATTTTCTCATTTCTCCAAATTCAAGATTTTAATTCTCTTTAATGCCCTATTTTAATTGGAATGTTGCTAAATCTGGTTGACAGTCTCACCCACCATTTTAACAGCCTTTTAATTTGTCGTCTAGAAAATTATAACTCTTCATTAACTTGGGAAGACGCACATTGCAGTTGTGATGTATCATTCCTCATTTTATTAACAATCTACTTAATGAAATCCGGGCTCTGAGCCGATGATAGCGATAATGGAAGTATTTGCCCTGGATTTTTTTTTCTCCCTTCACAAAATTAAAAATTTACCGATAAGCACAATAGAAGAACAAACATTCCACTCTTCCAGAGCACAAGAAGTAAAAACTAAAGAAAGACATTTCAGTCCACAAAGTTATAATTAATATCTATCGGAACACTGGAACCGCTGCCCTATCTCATTCCCATTTGATTTGTCACAGTATGGTGACAGTGTGGGGCTGAGTCTGCCATTCAGTGTTTAAGAAACCAGCCCCACTTGTATCAGGAACATTTGGGTAGCAAACAAGGGGTCTAGCAAGGGTACTTCTTTGGGGGACACCCAGAGAATGTTAGTGCCATATAGAAACAACTTGTATTTGGCCATTTAAATATAGCTGCTGTAATCACAAGATTTCATGATGAATATTGATTTTAGGATATAAGGACGACCAAATATATTCAAAGCTGTGCTAGAGAAGTCAAAGAGCTGAAGTCGACTCTACAGAGGTACAGACTGAACTCATGAAGATCATGTGTGCCTTTCTCTGCTCATTTTACATATGACAATGATAACGATAAGTTGTCAAGGCAATGGAATTAAGTTAGTGCCAAAATCTTACGTACTTAGACCATGAAGCTCTTTGGTCTACCTTTACTCTCGGGTTGTACTAGATGTGAAACATTGCATTGAATTTATCTCTAAAGAGTGATTTGGAAACGACTCAGTTTGTAAGATGCTTGATATGTGGGCCTGGAAAGCTGAGTTGGGATCCCTGAAACCCACATAAAACGTAACCACATAGGTATGAAGCCTTAGCACAAGTGAGATAGAAAGAAGAAATTGATGAATTCTGTGTTCAATGTGAGATTTCCCAAAATAGAGGTAGAGAATGACTGAAGAAGCCATCTGATAACCAAGCATCAACCTCTGGCTGATCACACACTTGAGCATGCATGTGCTCCTCTACTAACACACACATACACCGTGTGTGCACACACAATTACATACACACACACACAGAGACAGAGACAGAAAGAAAGAGTGGGGAGAGAGAGAGCAAACAAATATGTATCTCCAAAGGAACTCTCCAATTGAGATATACATTTCCAGAGGAGAAAATAAGAATCATAGTTTCATGGAGGCAAAGCTGTCACCTAGCTTGTTGGTTCCAGCCAGTGTCCTGTCAGGCAGAGGATGGCATAACAGCTCCGTGGAGCCTATAGGAAATAACATGGTCACACATCATCAAATGGGCAGTGCTACACAAAAGGGAAAGAATGACTCTGAAAGACAACTTCAGAGGGAAAAAGCATCTTTTCCTGAGCTTGTGTTTGGGCACTTCACGTTTCCTCCAGGTTTATGTAGCGAATGTTGTAACACACTGAGATTAATTTTCACATAAGACCTATTTTTCCCATGGGAATCAGACATCATTTCAGTTTTTGTTCCTTTCTCATATCAAGACAGTGTACTCCCTAGGGATGATTTGTGGTATAGGTGGAAAGCTTCCCGCAGACAAACACAAAATGAGACAGAAAACTCCAGCAAGCCTTATCATTATCTCTTGGCTCCATTTCATGTGTTCTGGGGCATCTGTGCGCTTTGAACCATACTTTAATCGATAAACCTGAGGGAATATAATACACAAAGAAAAGTGAACCAGATAGCTTTATGGCCTATTTATATTTGCTATCAATAGTATTTATGTAGTTGCTTATTTATTTTACTTATTTTATTATATATTTGTTTATTTATTCCTGAAACAAAATCTTGTTATAGAATCCAGGCTGGCCATGTGATAATCTTCCTGGCTCAATCTCCTGAAGGTTGAGATTACAATCAGAAACCACCATGCCTAACCTGTTGTTGATTTTCTAATAGTCACTTGATGAAAACATATCACAATAATATAGTTAGATTGTTAGAGAATATGCATAATTTTTTCTAATAAGATGGCATAATGAAATTTATGAAAATAGTTATTATTTTAATGTTATTAATGTATAAAGTTACATCATGTGACTTGTATAGCCTACATATTTAAGTGTGAACTTCTGGACATATACAACAATGTACATGGTTAAGAAAAAAATTAAAGTTCATGCATTTCTTAAGATTGAGTTAATTATGAGATTTAATTACCACAAAAAGATTTTAGATACACTTACATGACCCAGTATATTTCATTTCCTAATGGGGCTATAAATAATATACTGTGATCCCTACATTTACTCAATTTTTACTTGATTTAATAAATTATCACTAGGGCAAATTGACACAATTTAGAATACTGTATGAAGAGATTATCACACATACTAGTGATGGATTTAGGAGAGGATCTGTGAATAGAATTTATTATTGTTTTGGGTGCACACCAGATTCTAAATGCAACCATAAAAACAATTCATTGTGATGAAGTGAGTGACATGAATACAGATCAATATGAGATAACGGTCCTTGATAGCAAAATGTAGAGGAGTCAAAGTGACACTGAAAAAAAAGATTCAGTAAAATGTATAACATATCCATATGAAAGCAAGCCATGATTATTAAAGAAATCATATTTCAGGAAGCTATTTTAAGAAAATGAAAGAGCACTGATGACCAGAAGCACAAAGTGCGGGGTATCAAATAAATAATTCGGATAACTCCAACTTTAAAACTATGTTTCACATATATACAGCAGCTAAAAGGCTAGAACGTAAATCTACCAATACGTTAATTGTAATTGTTGTTGAAAGATAAACGAGGTTATCTTAATTTTATTCTTTTCAGGTTTATTCTCAATTCTTTAGAATGATGTTGAATTGGTTTTATAATATAAAACAGCGTAAGTTATTCACATGAGTCTTTAAAGTTGAAATACCCATCATCTGAAGACCAGCAACTGGCACCACATCTTTCTCAGGGGTGGTAGACTAGACAGTGTTGTTCAGAAGTCCTGTGTCCCACAAACTCTGAATCTTCATGAGCATTAATGAGCACACAATTATCTCAAAATAAACACTGAGATGAAGAAAGACTCTGAGTAGTGAGCATTGTATGTTAAATATTTGTTGTAATTATGAATAGCACAATTAATTTCATTTAACAGATGCTTAATAAAATAAGAATGAACTGGTTTAAACTAAGTCCCTAGTTGTCTGGGGTTCATTCAGGTCCCAGTTTAACAATTATTTACATTTGGTATAAACTAATTTACTGTTATTATCATTTTTATTAACGTCATCAATTTCTCTGATTTGCTTTCACACATTCAAGAGGAAACAACAACACTAATTTTCCAGCCTATAATTTCTATGTAACCATTAAGCCTGGTACATCTCTTATAGGATATTAATTTTTTCTTATGTTAGCTGTTTCAGGTTCAGTTCTGATCAAGTGAATTCAAAACTCTCCCTTTCCCCCTAAAGTACAAACTTCCAACTCTAGGGTTACTTTAATAGTTTCAAATAAGATGATAATTCATGCTTTTCTCTGATATAAGCACATTATATCCTTCAAACTTGAAGATATTATCCATGATTCTCTTCCTTCCCTTTAAGGAAAAATATGCCAGATAATAGCAACAGTAAACAGAAACACTGCATCTTCTTAAGGGGTGTGCGGATGTTGTGGGGGGTGGATGTTGGGGTGGTTTTACAAATATGTTAAGGTCTCCTTTTGGCTCAGAATGAAGCTATATACCCAGACTACCACAGGAACAGGAGCTGGGCTGTGAGGAGCCATCATCCGAATACACTAAGAAAATGTAAGCAAAAAAATTGCAAATAAAACTGCTTATATTCATGTAACTTGTTTGGCGACAGCCGTATAGCATAAGGAAAGCTGCTATAACTCATAACAGCATCTTGTAATAAAACAGCTCTATGCATCCTTCTCAAACTGCTCAGTGCTCAAATCTCATCAGATGGCTGACTAAGCATTACACTTTGGGACAGTAAATCTGTTTCCAATATGGTCTACATTCACAGATACTCGCTTTAGTATTCATACTAAGACACTTCCAGCTAAGTACTTATAAAGAAAGGGTAATCATATATTTAAATATCAGGATGCTATTTTCTCTGTCTATTTTCGTCATCTAGTTCACACTAGAGCAAGACTAAATGGGTCGCAGGCAACCTTCACCAAATGCGACTCTGACTCTCAGCTCTGCTAGCTTGTCTCTGAAGCCTCAACTTCCACTCCCATAATGCCATGCTTTGGCCTCCCAGGAGGTGGAGTCGCTCTGCAGTCTGGGCTTCGCCAGGCTCTTTCTGCCTCACCAGCAGTAGCTTGTAGGTTTCTGGGAGCTGGGACAGAGCCTACCTCACATCTGTCTGCATCCCCAGCTCTGGAGCAATACCACTGACAAAGCCAGACTCAAGTGAACCATTTGTTGACTCTGATTGCCTGTGACTTACTATTAACGGATTAGAGTTGAGGCTCAGAATCCTTTCCCGAGCCCTAAGGTGGCTGAGGCTAACATGAATAGCAGGTTGGGTTTTAAAGCCATTTACAGACATTTATTCTCAGGGATCCAGCCTGGTTTGCACTTTGGAAGAGTTTGCTCTGATGCTGGTGTTGCACCACAGTGAATGGAAGAAGCAGAAGAGGCTATTTGTCCCTTTATTTCTCCTTGGGATTGTCCCTCCAAAGCAGGCCTACCTACACACATAGTGACATGGCACGCTTGTTAGGGGAGACAACGAACATCTTCAGAACGTTTGTTGCAGTAGTTTTTGTTCAGGGCACTCCCCTTCCGTGCAGACAAGTATGTAAGTCCCTATAATTCTAGGTTATTTGGAGTTCTAGGTAGTTCCAATGATAATATTGTTATTGTTGAATGCCTACAACTTTTATGAGTTTAAGTGCTGAGTAAGTAGGGATGGCTTGCTGCAGCTCATCCGTTTCACCTACAATGAGTGCCCTTAGATGGTTTTTAGGAGGAATTCTGTCTGTATTTGCCTGGGTTAGAAGCTTGAGGTGTGGCAGTCTTGCAACCAGTCCTTCAATCATAACTATGGCATCTCTCTCTTTTTTCTTAAGATTTATTTATTTACTTTATTTATATGTATGTTGTGTGAGAGCCTGCTTGGGTTTTGTGTACCATATACATGCAGGTGCCCATAGAGGCCAGAAGAGGGCAATGGATCTCCTGGAACTACGGCTACAGGCAGTTGTGCGCTGTATGAATGCTGGGGACCAAATTCAGGTACTGAACAAAAAGCACTGTACTTGTAACTGTTGCATCATCTTTCCAGGCCCTAGGCCTCATCTCATGAAAGCTATGTATCTCAGACACAGCCTGGTACCACATTTACCAGGAGGGTTTTGGGGATCTTTGGGCTCGAAGTTATGTGACTTTTCTGCCATGCACTAAGCAGAATCCAGAGATGAAAGAATATCCACCATGCTACATAGTGCTTGCACAACAGCCGGCAGGCAGTGTGAAGAGAAGGAAAGCACGCTTTGGGCATCCTCAATGTGTTATACCTTCATGATGGCTGGTTTCAGTATCCTAGCCTGACGTTCCCCTCAGTTCAATGGCTACACATGACTGTGTTTGAGTGGATAGCATCTCTTTCAAATACTTTTATAGGGTGATTCATATTATTTAGGCGTTTCGTCCACAGTAGGCATTTGAAGTAACAGTCACTCTCTTTAAGGATGTTTCTCATCCTCACTGTCAAGATGGTACTTTCTGGGGCTGGAGAGTAGGCTCAGTGTGTAAGAGTATTTGTTCCTCCTGCAAAGGACCCAGGTTTGGTTCCCAATACGCATATTGGGCAGTTCACAATCATATCTAACTCGAGCTCCAGGGTATCTGATATACTCTTCTGGCTTCTGCAGCCACCTGACACGTGTGGTGCACACTCATGCAGACAGGCATATACCTAAAACAAAAGTCAATATTTTTTTTAAAAGAGAGCACTTTCTTTAGTTACTAAAGCAGCAGAGGTGGCTGGAGAGGTTTAGGGGAAGGCAGGTGAGGGCATAATGAGGAGATGGCAGCAACCACAGGCAAAAGGTGGCCTACCCTATTACTTAGCAAGAGCAGGGAGGCGAGAAGGGTCTCCTTTTGTTCAGGGAAGGAGAAAGAACTGGCCAAAAATAAAAGAGAGAGAGTGACAGCAAGGCAGGCTAATAGCCACAGTCCCGTGACATAATAACACTTATGTGGACATAGCCAAGCAAAGGAAAGGAGTTTCACCTGGTGCCTCGAATGTCTCTTTACCATTGTTAGGATATAAGCAGATTCTCCATTTGATGTCAAGGTCAACCGTGGGAACTGAAAAACCACAATGAACTTAACCAGCAGGTGACGGAGCTGAATGACTATCAAACTAGAAACAGGCAGAAGCAAGGGCTTTACCTCTAAACCCCGGAGCATATGTTCCCCTAGCCGTCACACAGAGCTCCCAGAGATGTCTTTTCTTCATCTTTCAAATTTGTGGCGAGCGTTCACTGGTCCCTAAGGGCCTGCCTGGATCTAATGTGCCAAGGACATGGCATTTCTGAGTTTCCAGGCCCTCATCATCTCTGGTACCCAGAGAAAGAGCATCTGTCACATCAATGACACCACATTTGGATCCCGCCCTTTATTTTTCTCCTGCTAAGGTGTTTAATACTGACAGTATAATAGAATAAATCACAGCCATCAGAGCTGGGAGTGACACTGGCCACACACATTAGAGATAAACAGTCAAAAATCACTCACCCATGCCTTCCCCTTTGCCCGAAGCCTCTGCTGTCTGACAACACTAAGCTTGAACTCCGATTTCCATCTGGCTGCACAGATCAGAGCGCCAAAATAACCCTCTGCATCGTCCTAATGGCTGTAATGATACTCTGCTCTCCGGCAGCCTGCCTGCCCACACCATCTCAACATATGGATTGGATTTCTTCCCTCCGGCAAGTGTTGAGGGAAATAGGGGTGTTACATAGTCGGTCAACAAACAATTTGCAGCTGTGTGCCAGTCAGACCGCCCAGGTGTAATTCTCTTTCCACACCTTACATACAAATTACCTGGCCTACGATCGAGCAACTCAACCTTGGTTGTCCTTGAGCAAAAAGGCAGCTTTCCTGGACCAACATCATAGAATACAGGGATGCATATACTAACCACTCCGAAAATTCAACCAATTAACATGACTTGCACTGCTCTCAGAGAACAGAGAAGTGTGGAGTGCTGTAGCATCTAGTAGTTCCATCATGGTGAAGAGAGAAAACTCCAGAAGGACCGTATCCTACGAGTGGGCCCTGATAAGTGATGTGAATGGTGGATACCTTAAAGATATCACTTTTCTTCTTCCTCCCCTCTCTCTGATAGTAGACTGATGCATGTAGTCTGCATGAGAAGTACTTATACCTCTTAAAGTGATGACAAATATTATTATTAAACATTTTTATAAGTTGTTTGATGTGATGCTTAATCTTGATTGTTGATTGAATTTGGAATCTACTAAGAGACACGCCTGTGTATGGATCTGCAAGGGTAACCTGGAAGGAATAACTGAAGGGGCTAGATGTTCCCCCAGAGTGATCAATACATCCTGCCAGGAGCATAATTTTAGGAGATCCAAGGGGGAAACTTGAGTTTTGCCTGCCTGCATTTGCATTTATTCTGTCGTTGCTACGTTGCTCTCATCCTTCACTGGCATGGCAGCCAAGTTCTTTGAGATTGGCAATGGAAACTGAACAGTAGTCGCTCTTCTGAAACCCTTGAGGTCATGAGCCCTGGAATGGATCTGCTGAAGCTTCTCGCCTCACACGCTAAGCAGCTACCATCTTCTCAGCCTCTCCAGCAGGAAGGCAGTCATTGTGGGACTATCCGGTACACCGCTTATTGATTATTCTGATGTGGAAAAGGGAAGTAGTTCCCATGAGTATTAATACAATTGCTGTTGGGTTTTGAAGTAGTTAGAGGATCAAATGGGTTCATAGAAGGACCCTGTAAAGGTGTTCTGATATCTGAAGCTGAGATTATGGTATACACCATTAGTTATGGTTTTGTTAACCTCCCAATAAATGCTCAAGATACATGAAAAGAAAGGAAATTTGATGCTGCATGGTGGTGGTGCACACCTTTAATCCCAGCACTCAGGAGGCAGAGGCAGGCAGATCTCTGCGAGTCTGAAGCCAGCCTGGTCTACAAGAGCTAGTTCCAGGACAGGCTCCAAAGCTACAGAGAAACTCTGTCTCAACAAAAAAAAATTTAAAAGAAATGAAATTCATGGTACCTTTCTTTCAGGTAACAAGCAGGGCCGTCCTAGGAAATGTTCAAGTTATCTAGGCTCAGAGGTGCAGTTCACTGTGTTACGGATGAGAGTGTGTTGGGTCTTGGAAAACCATCTCAAAATAGAAAATCTTGCCTTCCAGGGATCATTCCCAAACTACACTAGAAGAGAAAAAATGACAGCCATGGGAGGAAAAGGCATGAGGTCGGGGAATGCAGATGGAGGCCTTGGAAATGGACACCTTCCTTCCAGACTCTGGTATATGAGGGGAATCCCTTGTTCCATGCTTGCTGATTAAATATCTACAAGCACTGTGCTGACTGCTGCTAAGGGAGCAGGAACATTGTTGTGGCCTGCAGGAAACTTATGAAGCCTGTGTATGGCTTCCTACTGTGCACTTTGTGAGATCTGACACGGTGGCTTCAAATTGGGAAAACAATATTAGACTTTCCTGACATGCCATGAGAAATCCCTTATGAACTGAGGACACCAGCAGAAGCTACAGTGTCAGGAAGACAATTCTATGTTTCTATGGCATTTATGTGACTCTGAAACCATTCTAAAATGAAAAGCTTATTAAAATTCTCCTAAAAGCCAACCAAGCCACATATTTAAACAGAAAAGCACCAAGGTTCCTTCTGTCAAACAACGTGGGAAACCTTATAAGGTTTAGTCATATTTAGTAAGGATTAAATTGTTGGTGCAAGTCGGGGCTGCTTTTTCAGTCAACCTGCCACGTCCTGAAACACAGGCACCACACTGGCAGTCTCAGGAATGTTGTCACTGCCCTAAGAGTCTTCTCTTGGCCTACACAGTGACTCTGAAAATGAATTAGCTGCTACTTGTCTTAACCTGATTGATGCCTTTAGCAGAGACTGATGCGAAGGCTTGGGAACAAGTTGTTCCTTTGGGAAAGATTTGAAAGAGCAGAGTGAGGGGCAGGAGCAGAAGCGGAAAAGGAGGGAAATCCAATTCAATGATGAGTCTCAGAGCTGCTCACAGCCATGAGGACCTTGTAGGAATGGAACTAGGACTTTCCATGGAGCCTTGAGCCCTGCATGGCAGAATGAGGGGAGGCTATTTATCATGCCTATCCCAAGTTCATCTTTTAGTTTCTTAACCCAAATCAAGAAAGACCCCAGCTGGTGACTCCCTGAACTCCGGGGGTTACATCAACTTCACTGACCGGCCCACAGGGACATTCAGCCCTTCATTAGCAGGAAAGACAAGGGCAAGAGGCGAAGTCAGGATGTCACTAGAAGCTCACTTGGCTTAAAATCTAGAGATTATATGAATAAATTCTTGCTTTCCTCCTTTCTTCGAAAGTTGGACGATCTAGTCGGGTTAAACGAGAATTCCCTTACTCTTAGTACACAATCATTCCAGAAAGAAGGTAGAGACACACTACATGTGACACCCTTTTTTGACATCCTCACTTCTCAATATGAATGCAGCTAGCCTGTACTTCTTCCCATGGAGGTACCACATTCATCATTGCTGCTTTGACTTTGAGGATGTTGGATCAATTAACATAATTAATTGATTATGAACTACATCCCCAGCCAGGTGCTCAAATTAAATCTCCACTTATAATGTTTAGCAGCAAGCAAGGTGAAGAGAAGCAGAGCAGATATAAGAATCAGGCCACCTGTTTCTTCTGCCTCAAGAGCAGAGGAACACGGCAAGAGATTAGCTAGTATTGCTTCCGGGGCTGGCACGTGGCAGGTCACAGTTGTACAAACACTACAGTGTGGGTTTCTAGTTGTTCTAATGGTATATATAATGTGAAGCCCAATAACAATTAGGGCTGATCTAACAAATCTATACTGATAGGCTTCTAGATGAAAAATGAGACTTGAAGTCGCTACATTAAGAATGAGGTCTATAGCCCTGAAAGTGCCATCTGTCACTGAAGAAGAGGTTAGATTAGAAAGTGTGTCCTTTCAGGAACAGGATGATGCACTTAAATCTGATTTATATTTATGCTTATATATTTATATTTATACAAAATGTAGTCCTTAGAAGCTGGAGGGATAGCTTAGTCTATAAGGTGCTTGCCTTGTATGCACAAGGACCTGAGTTTGATCCCCCAGATGACACCAGTAGTGGTACCACATGCTTTTGATTCCAGTGCTGGGGAGTTAGACAAGGGTCAGACATAGTCTGAGCAGTATACTCAGTATGGTGAGAGCCTCTGGGTTAATAAATATTTAAAAACTGAACAGAATTCGAGGAACAATATTAGAACATTACACACACATGCACACATGCACATCATACCACATCCTGAAGAAATTAAACAAATCAATATAGTTTTGTTAAAGTATCCTCCCTAAGGTCATTATCCCACATCCTACCCTTTCATGTGTAGGAAGCTGTGATGTAAGTGGGCTTCAGGTGGGCTTCAAATACTGGGTTTTTAAACTCTCCAAAGCAGTAGACACCCTACAACCAGTCCAGAGACGTCCTGGAGTGTGGCCAGGTTCACAGCCTCCTCAGTACTCAGCTGTGACAGCTGGGTAGCGTGTGCTGGCCTCCCTGCCATTCCATCCCTGGCTTTCAGAAACATAAAGTGTTAATGGGGTCAGCCGTGTGAGGAGCTTTTGCAGTGCAGACAATGTCAGGGGACAAGCATTAACTTGAATGCCACTGTAAACCAAGGAGAATTTGAACCCAAGGCTGCCGGGTGAACAGGGGTCCTTTGAAAGCTAATGGTGAGCCCCCTGAAGCCACAGTCACTTGGAGAGAGATTAGTTTGGCCTATGGATATTTCTGCTGTGGTTACCTGGAATTTTCTTTTTAGGACATTACAGTAATACTTGCCCCCTGACCCCGTGACTCCTATCAGTGTTCCACCTGCAACATCTAGATCCAAAGAAACAAATTTAACCCTCTGGAATTACTTTCCAGATGCATTCAACACTTTGGTTCAAAGTGCTACAAATTAAAATTAGTGCTTTAATTCCCAGCACGTGGGGCAGACCTTAACGGCACAAGGACACACCGAGAAGCAAGCATGACACCATCAAGGTGGCTTTAGACATAGGCGAATTTAAAAGAAAGTGCTTCAAACTATTTTTAAACTAAAAATGCATCCCACTGGGACTGCAGTTGCCCATTGCTGACTATACATAAATCAGGGAACAAAGAGAAGCTTCCCATTCTCTGTCTCTGGCCAAAGGAAAAGAGACAGAAGTAGAAGAGGTTGAGCTGAAAACACAATACAGCCCACCTGACTCTCTATGTTGATTCTTTCTCATTCTTGAAAAGATGTTTCTGTCTTGGGGAAAATGCATTAAGCGTAGTGCTCACAGTAACTTTGGAAAAATATTCCAAATATTATAAAAGGCTGTTGAACATTATTAGATAAGTCTGTGCTGCAGTTATTTTTAATATCTTTGTGCACATTCGATATTTGCTCTGATGGTTCCCAGTAGAGATTTACAACTGAAGGAGACCTGACTTGAGGCTGAGTGGGGAGGAAGGCAGCTCGTGCTAGAGTCAGAGTCTGACTACAGCAGCAGAGTGGGAGCTTGTGAGGCGTGCATGCCAATGAAGGTGAGTACGGAGCAAATGAGAACACAGATTTATTCTGGGGGACACACAACAGCCCCCTCGTAGCATGTCTCTGGGGATGCTTCTGGGATTGCCAGAGCTGATAATTAAATGATAAGCCTCAAACATGACATTGAAAATGTAATGTTTCCTCTAATGCTATCAGTGTTGTGTGTCATCAGTTGTTGGGGCAGCATTAGCCATGGACCCAGGCTGCAGAGCGAAATGAGGCAGACCCCGGCCACTACTCCAGTAACCACTGCATACATTTTCCTCAAGTTCCCAGTGAGAAAGGTGCCCCACGCGGAACATATGTATACTCTGAGGTCCCCAAAGATGCTCCACCGCAAGAGGTGACACCAGCCCAGAAGAATGATAATATTATTCTGTCACCAGTACCCATATACAAGGACCAGAGACTGTAGTTCAATATGTAAGCATCATGTCCCGCAGAAAGAAACATTCATGTTGGCCTCTCATCCTATAGGCTGTGGTCCTGCCAGGCTGAACAGACATCTGGATAGACAAGTAGACAATGGTGTTCTTTTCTGTGCTTTAAATAATTCTCATTTGAAGGGGAGATAAGCCATTAAAAAAGCAAATTTTAATGCAGTTATATCCGTATGTAAAAGCAGGCCAGTGCAGGGTACTTTACTTAGCTCCTATTCATGAAGTGTCTCAGTAAACTAAATCTACATTGGCTAAGCCACTCTGAGATAACACAAAGGCAGCCCAAGAATATGGAAGGCACAACGTATCGTCAAAGAGAAGCCCACAGTTGAAGCTTCTTGGTGTGAACAGGTTTGGAATAGACAGAGAGTCTGGTATTCTCCTAGGAAGAGAGTAGAGGAGACCATGATATCAACATTTGACTCAAACCCTTCCCCTCTGTCTTTTCTCTCTCCTTGTCTATCTGTATCATTTTTATCTCTATTCCAGTCTCTCTCTCTCTCTCTCTCTCTCTCTCTCTCTCTCTCTCTTCCTCTCTCTCTCTCTCTTCTTCTCTCTCTCTCTTCCTCTCTCTCTCTCTCCCTCTCTCTCTCTCTC
>JAQHUG010000037.1:9418149-9459300 GCA_028555095.1 Dicrostonyx torquatus
CTCTCTCTCTCTCCCTGATTCTACCACTGTATCTATGAAGCACTGGAGAGTAGATGCTGAACTAAAGGCCTTTGACCATTTTTAGGCCATTGCCCTATTTGGGAGCCATGTCTTTAGTCTTTCAATCTTTCAACATTCTACCTCAATCTGTGGGTTAAATAAAACATACTTTGAAGAGAAACATGACCTGCATCTATAATACTTGTGACCTCTGGCTTAGGAGGAAAAAATCAGGCTGACTCTAATGATTGAGATAGGAAATAAAGCTCACATTTGGAATGAGAGCTCGAGCATGCCAGGCACAGTGTGGAGAGTGTGGTGAGGCCGGTTCAGTGTGCCATCAAAATACCTTTCTTCTCCTGTCCTTCAACTGCCTGAGTCCTCCTGGGATCTCCTTAGTTTTTGGCACATTTTGCCAGGATGATCACACCAAGACTCAGGAGATTATTAACTATCAACTCCTACATCTCTGTACTCTGTATATGGCTCAGGCTTCTCTCCAGGACATCAAAAAGTGGTACAGATAACCGCCTGTTAGACATCATCACTTGCATGGTGTAAGAACACCTTAGGTTCAAGGGGTCACAGTCTTACAAACCATCTTAAACCACAAGCAAGTTCATCGTCTATTTTAAGCCCTGGGGATTAGCACGAACACAGAGAGAATTGGAAGAATTGGGAGCTGCAGCAACATCCATAGCTTTCCCTTTTCCCCAGAAAGTCTTCTTTAATCTTCTAAGCACCTTTAGCTTTCCCATTAAAGTTACCAGAAGGCAGAGACAAAAATGTATATTCACTTATGCTCACATTTACACACACATGCGCGCACACACACACACTGTGGCATTTTATTTATATTTTAGTAAATAAAGCTTTCCTGAAGATAAGAAAGTCAAACAGCCCACTGGTCAGCCTTATTGACCAGGTAGTGGTTACACATACCTTTAATCCCAGTAGCCACATTTGTTGCCATAGAAACTGAGCAGTACATGCCTTTAATCCCAGTGGTGCATGCCTTTAATCCCAGCCCTAGAGAGGATTATAGGATGGGAGGAGACAGCACTCAGAAACAGTCTCATCCTGAGATTCTTGGAGATAGGATCTCCATTTCAGACTGAGGTGGAGGTCAGAGCTAGTGGCTGACTGCTTTGCTTTTCAGATCTTCAGGTTGAACCCCAATTTCTCTCCCTGAGTTTTTATTAATCATATTTTACACACACACACACACACACACACACACACACACACACACACACCTCTGCCCAGCAGTTTGGGCTTATTTAGCAGATGGCAGAGAATACACATCAGTGTGGTTTATACAATGGAATACACATATTACCATCTTTCTCGCAGATTTCTTTGCCATAGACCCACCTGATATATTGTCTGTCCTCTTGCTCTTGACAGAGGCAGGAGGCTAACATGCTTCAGGAACATACTCTAGACACTTAAAGTGTTCTTCTAAGGTACACGTCTGCCATTCCAGAAAAAAAATGAACAAGCAACCCATGCACTTCTGTTTCTGGGGTTCTTTACAAGTGTTGACCTTTCCAGGCTCTTAAGGAAACAGCAGCAAAAATGCAGTACTGTCCTGACAGGAGGAGAACACAGTCATTGCTGTATTGAGTCCCAGGACAACAGATCTATTACCACGCAGGAGTCAAGCCATCCCTGAGATCCCAGTTCGGGCCACTAGGTTTGCATGCTTAAACACATGATCTCCCAACACACTCACCCGCTGGCAATCCTGTCTCCCTGTGACACTCTCTACAAACAGAAGCCGACACAAACGTCCTAAAATGCCTCTAAAGTCTATTTCCCTCCACCACCCCAGCTCGTTCACTCCCACACATTCAGCTAACACAGATTTCTATAAATCCTTAGGACAACCAAACTTTGTTACTTCTGGTCTCTGCATGTGCTCTTGTTGTTTGTTTGTTTTACTAATCAGTCTCTTGCATCCCAGATGATCCATTTCTTCTTTGATGCTCAAGTATAGGCAAGGATATCACAGTTTAGGGGTGGCCACATGTTTCAGGATGGTGTCTCATCAACCATCCAAAATTTCCTTTACATAGGGCATATTATTCTGTATCTAATTATGTATCTACTATATCGTGCATCTTGAAAACTGTCAACCTTTGTTAGATGCTATTTTTACCCATTATTTATTGTTTTCCATAAAATTGCAGTGTATTATTATTATTATAACTATTATCTTGTGGCTAATTTGAAGAAGTAACCCAAAAAGTATCATTTATAGCCTACAGCAAAGTATTGTATACAAGACACGTCAGGGGAAGGACTTAGGAAAAGGGACATTTAAATTATGGACCAGTTGTATGTTGTTGAGACACTGGTAGGTTCACATTGGAAGATGAAACTTTAAGATAAATGAAGAAAAATTAACGGCATGATTTGTTGAACGGCAATATTAAAACGTCAAGGAGAAAAATATCTTGTGAGTCTGCCTATGATAAAAAGGGTTGTGGTACCATTCCTAAAGGCTGAGCAAGTAGATTTTGTGAGAAAACAAATAAGTTTGTGAATTAAACAGAAATAAAAAAAATAGTCACAGGGATGTTTGCAAAGTGCAAGTAGTATTTGGACAGACACCACAGAGAGATGTCAGCATTGATTGCATCGGGATACCTGTTATCAGGTTAGCGAGTTGTTCTCTCTAACTTCGGATAACTGAACCTGTCTTTTCTATAAGCAAACCCTATCAGTAGAAACTATTCTCTCTATCTAAAAGCACAGAGAAGGACTGAGTTTCAGAAACCACCCATCAACATCACAGAAAAACAGAAAATTCATCAGAACACATCCACATCTAGCTGAAGGCTTCTTGGCAATGTTCTGCTGAAGGTTGGAAATCAATATTTTAAAGAGGAAAGGCCCACTTTTCCATAGTGTTTCCAAGTAAGAGGACTTTGACAGGGTGGTCATCTATAGACATCTTCAAGAAGACATCTCTGAGGAGAGAAGCCAAACAAAGAGAATGGGAAACAAGAGAAGGTAAGTGCGGTGTGAGAGATATCACCAGGTCTTCTAGAGATTTCAGCCATGACATTATCTTTCCTCATAAGCTAATAAGCTAAGGAGAGCTGGGACAGTGACACATGTAATTATCTTGAAAAATAGAAACACTCTCCATTGAGGTGCTATCAGTAAAGTGTCTTAAGGAAAGTCCTGGGATGAAGGAGACCGAAGCATTGAGATGCAACTCCAAAAACTGAGCGCCCCGTTGACAATGAATGCGAACTAGAAAATGAGTGAAAAAAATTAACGTCTAAAGTTGAATGTGAAATTGCCAATAGTCAACTATTCGACGTTTAACTAAAGTTACTGGAAAATACACACCTATTCCTAGAAGAGTACTGAATACTAACCCTGAAAATGCAGAAAGGTTTGACTCTAATAAGAGACAAGGTGATCAAATTATAAGTACTGAGAATGTGCTGACTTACATCATGGATTATACAGGTTAAGTTTTTTCTTAATTAAACCCATTCTTGAAATACATATTTATTTACAAGTCAAAAAACTCACACCTCTATAAAACTGTATCCAAGGACATAACCATACAATATTTCTTCCAACCTTTTGTATCTGCCATATGTAAATTGTTTGACCAGGGTTTTTCTTTCAGTGTAGAATCAATTGATTAGATAATTTCACTCATTCATTTATCAAAATTGGGATGTAATGTATGAGTTATGTTCATCTCTGAAAATAAAAGCTACATACAGTACAGAGGGAGTCAGATTCACTCTGTCAATAAGTTGAAAGAGAAGTTCTAGGTTTGGAGATGTCATGGTGGTCAGATGCAAGGAACAGAAAGATTTCTGCTGTCTAAAAAATTAGGAATGTCAGGGAATGAATGATTGCTATTTATACTAGTCACAGGAGGAGTAATATGACAGTCGTTATAATACCTCCAGTAGAATTTATCCACCACTTATTAAGTGAGAGGCAGCATCCACAGCATGGCAAGCACACAGCTGAAGGAAGTGACTCCGATATTAATAATTAGTAGCAACTTTCCAGACAGAAGGAGAGTGACAGCCTCTTTTCAGTTTGATGGAGGTCAGTGGGGAGTCCACATAGCATTGGGCTATCCTAAGCTGTAAAGCAGAGGTTCTGCATTCTTTATTCCATTACCACAAGCCTCTTACATGAAGGAATAAAACTCAGAGTTAGTCAACCAGGATACTGGAAATCATGTGATACTGAAAGGTCATAAGGCTTCCTCATAGAGTCCTTCAGACCACGTAAAACAGCAAGGCAATCAAAAAAAAACGGAGATGCTACGTCATTCTCTGCTGCCTTATAAAAAGAGGCATTACCTAGAGATGGTAGAGTATGTTTAAAGCAATTGTTTCAAGGTACATTTTAGTCTTGCAAATGGTAACCAAACCCTCCAATCTCATTAAAGTCCAAAGGTGTTCTGTATAGCTAAATTAAAGTGCGAGGGTTTTCCACTTCACAACAACAATTTTAGGGTATTCACAAAAGATATTTGGAGAGATCTATGGACAGAAATCTGTAGCCATTTTCCATATAACCAAGGTTTCCAAAGTACCTTCACTATGTAATGTCAGCTGAATCAATACAGATAAGTGTCTCTCGCTTGCAAGTGGATCGTGAATTTCTGGTTCATTAACATGGGCTACATTTGTGTTATGCCAAATTGTGCAGAGCGAAATTTATTGCACAAATTATTTTAAAGATATCAGAAGTGAGAATATCATTTGTGAAATGCTCAGATAAACTTAGCTTGAAACACGCCTGTGTGTGTTTATACATTTGTAAAGAACATTAAAGTGTTGGTGACATATATTGCCTTTTTGAGAACTGACTGAGCTAATAAAAGTAAGCTTTCAAGAGTCCAATTTTCCCTAATTCTTTATTTAACCTTGACCCAAAGAGCTTGAGATACATAGAAGAACTCAATCGTGGCCCCTCTCTCAAGAGACTTGAACTACTAACTCTAAGGGAAGGCTTTTTGAGGAATAGAAGCCAGGGTGAATCTTGTGGTCCACTGGGCACAAAAAGCAGCCAGTCCTGCTTAGGTAACCAATACCGTTAATATCCGAAAGCAACAATGTTCTTGGCTACCACTTGGGGTTGAGAAGTGGGGCCATAGGTGAGGACTACAAAGTAGGGAGCCTTTGCTGGAGGCTCAGTGTTGCTTCCTTCCTAGAAAGTTTTGTAGGGCTTATTTAGTGTAAAAGTGTCATAGGAGGGATCAATGCCAGGAAGTCCAAAAGAGTGGTGCTTATAGAAAAGAACTGCACATCAGGGCTACAAACCTTGAGGACTGGGGCTGGAAGCAGTGTTGACTTCCTCTATGATTAAGAAAGATTTCAAAGGGCTTGTGGGGATGGGCCATGAAAACTACATCTGGGCAGGTCACCCAAAGGAAGTTCTTTACTTCCAACCATTATCACCTGGGACTCTGGCCATTGCTGAATTTAAATGCAGTCTGGAGTCTCAATAGTTTACCCTGAGACAATGCCTGGTAGTTTGAGATTGCCCAAGAGCAGACCATTCAAAGGAAATGCCTGGCATTCCCAGAGCTGTAGATAGGATCTCATGCCAGCGCACATTCACCAGGACACTCCTAGACAAATGTCAGCCAGTCAGGGGTCCTGAACCTCAGAGAACCCTCACCCCCACCTTTACTAGTATAAAAACCCAATTCTAATTGAGCTCTGGGCTCTCCGGTTATTCTAATATGTTGGTCATGCAGAGAGACCGAGTTGGCAAACTTGATTAAAATAACGGCTCTTTACTTTTACATTTGGGACTCTGTCTCCTTTGTTGGCTCTTGTGGGGATTTGGGTCTAACAGGTTCATCCAGAAAGGCTTGGAAATTGAAGGTTAATCCTTCTTCCCACCAGATTTGAAAGGGTTAATGATTTGGTTTTGTTTGTTTGTTAACTCATAGTTCTTGAATGTGACTCACTGTGTGTGAAACCTCTCTCCATTTCTAATATACTTGACCTTGGATAATTCAGTTAATCCTTCCGTGACTCACTTTCCTAATCTATAAAAAAAGGGAGTGAGGGCTAACAACAGTAGCCACCTCACAACATTGTTGCGAGCTCTGATCCAAATGCTTGGATTGGCATTTGATACAATGTATTCAAGGACGGGTAGAATTCTTTTCCTCTGCTTGCTGTTGAATGTGAACTAAAACAACGGACTCAGCCTTGTGGAGCACAGAACACAGACAAGAGGTGCAGTCACATAGATACGCAGGAGCAGAATGAATTCAGGTCTGAGGTTAGGCTTTTAAGCCATGCAGAACAGCTACAGCTGCAGAGCGCCTTGCTCTGCATCCTAGCTTCACAGTCCAAAAGAACAAGCTCATGCAAACTGCCTGGGAACTTGGCCCACCTCCATTATTCAAAGTAGAACCCGTTTCCTGAGAGGCAACATGGTTGGGGCAACCAGGTGTCAGGCTGCTGCTTACTTTGTCATGCGCGTTAACTCCAGAACTACTTGAATGCTATTTAGAGAAGGATTAGTCATTTATTAATTACTAATTACTCCAGTGTCCACAAGACCTAAGGTCAGCAGTTCTCTCCCTTCACACTAGGAGAATACACCACGGTGGAAGACAGACAGGAAATTTACATGTCTCTAATTTAGAGGAGTGATAGCATTAAAAGAAGGCAGAGAAGGCATCTTTGTTGGAAACCAAATATAGGCAGGTTGACAGTTCTCTTGGGGAGGCCTGGCCCATTTCTCCTGATGGGATATGGCCTGTGTTGTATTGTTTGATCCTTCAGCAGGCCAGCTTAGTGAGCTGGATAAGGTAGGACCCTGAACCCCACCTCACTTTGATTAGATGGCAGTTCTTTTTCATAGGAGCATCTGCAGAGCCATCCCACTGTGTTAGCCAAACTTGCTTGCATGTGAGAAGCATGTTTGCTTTATGATCAGTGTTTTGGGTTTTAAATAAGAGACCGCAGGAGCTGACCCCACTATGAGCCTCGCTAAGGTACCTCTAGGCTAATAAGTACTGAGATGATCCTGCACTTTGATTTCATGAATACGAAAATAAACTGTAAAACGCATGACATTTTAAAAAAAATTATTGTTATTACTGAGCATAAAATTTATTTTAACCCTCTCTGTAGCGGTTCAGTCTCAAGCGGCAAGTGCCACTAGCCAGATTGTATCTCCAGTTACTCCCCTCCTTAAATATGCGCTTATTTACTTCCTGCAGAGTTCAATTTTAGAACCCATCAAAGTAGATCCACTCAGCCTCTGACTACATTTTCATGCATAAATTCATAGACGCCTTCAGAAGGAATTGCACTTACATATGCAAATACTTCCCAATGCCTTTTCATTTCTACTTTTGGACTGCACAGTTTTTAATTCATGCAAACACATTACACAAACAAATATGGACTCAATAACAACACACGGCATGTGTGAATCGTTAATTGCAAAGCCATGAGCCTGATACGGCCAAGCTACTCCCATTATTATCATCGGCGGAGGGGGCCCATGATGAAGCAGGAGGAATAAAAAAAGTACACTGGAAACTAAAATCCCAGCACTTGGTTTTGTGTGATGCAAATATTAATAAGGGAAAGGGTGACGAGCAAATCCTCAGTTCAACAATAATCTGGAAGCTTCTGTTTAGTGCATGATCCAGAAGCCAGGAAATGCCTTCCAAGGGGCTGAGGAACAAGAGCGTGTATTTCCGCCTAGAAGCACAGCCCATGAAACTGTCGTGAGCGGCACAAAAATGACACCAAAACCACAATAGGAAACAAAAGCTTTCATCCACACTGCGTGCCTGTGTGTGTGGTGCACTTTCGAAGATCTGACTTCATGTTAGCGATGTCCTTGGACATGGTGGCAGGCATCCTGATTTCTCCATGTTGGTAATGCGAGCTCTCTGCTCATTAATTAAACCAGGACTCTTTCCTATTTGCCCTCCACTTCCCACTGTCTGCTACATGGGGTCAGCTGCGAGTTTAGTAAAAGACACCAAATGCTGATGCCACTCACAGATCAAAGACATTTAATCCAGAGCAGTCTTCAGACAGCCCTGCTTTCTCCTGGAGGATCAGGACTTGTCATTCTCCTGAAGATGAGGCAGAGAAAATAAGACTAAAGATCAAATAAAAATTCTTTCCTACAAAGGTCTACGATGACAAGAAAAGCAATTTTACCTGTTTATTGATTTCTCAGAAATATTGTGTTAAATACAACGGGAGCTAAGAAAATGGGAGTATCTAAACTTATTCTTAGAACAACATCTCGCCTGTACAAGATTATCAATCTTGGGCACTCTATGACATAATTACATATATGTACATAAAATAAAAAAAGGTAAAATGTAAGAATATAAGGAAGTAAGAAGCCAGGAATGAATCCCATGTTATCTATTTATGAGTTAAATTCATCCCACTATTTGCTGCTGAAGACACAGAAAAAGAAATAGGAATCAGTATTATAAAACAAATGATGCAATAACCCTGTCGGACAGGGCCAAGCCCCTGGTGCCAGCTGCACAACCCTACCTAGCACAGCCACTGCAGCTCGTGCATTCACTTTCAGTTTCGCTGAGCCACTAATGTGACCAGAGCACGCTTGGCCGGGATTCGGAAAGCATGGTGCGGTGCAACTGAGACTTACACTCTGACCTCTGCACTGCTCGCCTTCTGTCTACACACGTGCCTAGACAAGTGACCGTGGAATTCTGCCTGGATGCCGGACATGAAGGGAATGGCAACTGCTTGTGTCTGAGAGAAAGAAGTCTTCTGAAGTAAACCAAGGCATTACAATAAAAAAAAATGAGGTTCCATAAGGGAGAAAGGAGTACAACAGTTGGTAGAACTGGACTAAAATGTTTATGCTCCCACTTACAATCTGAAGCATGAAAATAAAAACATGGAACTCAGACACAGCATCACATCGTGTGTTTGTGTGTGTGTGTGTGTGTGTGTGTGTGTGTGTGTGTGTGTGTATAGGGGTGTATAATTTACTGTTATTTTACCCAGGAAGCTCTGAAATGTCTTTTAATATATATATATACACCATTTATTCAAAGTGGATATGACTGACAATGCCAATATATGGAGCAGACAAAATGAGGCCTTAGAGGTTTAGAGAAAGCTTCAAAGAAGAGTGTGAAATTTCCAGATTAACCATTCAGAGATTTTTCTATTGTCTCAGGAATACATTTTATGAAGCCAAGGACATGCTCCCAGTTACATCTTAGGAAACCTAGCATGGAAGTTCTCTGACAGCAATGACCATATTGTTGAGGGATTCAGTGTCCATGATGTTAAAAAGGAGCTTTGCACCCACAGGAATTAGGTAGGACAAAAGTTTGTTTTTAACTAATCAATAGTTGGGTAATGGGTTGCTAACTTGCCTTACTGTCTGTTTTTACCAACCTCAGTCATTATTATTCAACAAAACAAGGCAGGATTGGGGCGGGAGCCTAAAGGGTACCTTGTCTGGAAAACTCATCAGATTCCCGGTGCACCAGGTCTGTGACTCGGTTTCCATAGTGCATTCTGCTGTCATGGTCATAAGCCTTCAGGGTCTCACTGGAGCTGTAGGACTTCTGTGTGGGCACACGGCAGTCTTCACTGTCCAGAGAGGAGCTGGTGTAGCGACACTCCTTGCCACACCGTCCCCTGGTTAAAGAGCGATGTCGTCGGTCCTTTACATCCATTATTCCAGGTGAAGCAGAACTCGACGACTTTCAGGAAGGGCAGGCGTGAGTCTTGGCACCTGTCACTTTACCCACCTAGAAGCACAAAAGTAACAAAATAAGTAAGTAAACAAAGAACAGACCTGGAGTACAAGCAGTGAGGTCCTCAGCTCGGACTCATGTGAAAACACAAACGGGAAACTTGCCAGCCGTGCACAACTGCTTTGGGAAAAGCTTTATACTTAAACCATCAGTCTACACAGAACTCTAGACAATCAATTTACTTTCTTACTGTCTAACTTAATAGAAATGAGGGAAAGAAATAAAAAAAGTATCGTCTCCTGATTGGATGTGCACGGAGGACATGATAAGCTTGTCATTGTGGTGGGAGATGTTGTTATGAAGTCGATCAAAACCAAATTGACTTTGCTGTATCTCACTACTGGATTTTTGCTTTTTTGTTTGTTTGGTTTGGTTTGGTTTAGAAGAATTACTGAGGAAATAACCATCAAAACACGAAGAAAGGAAAGAAGTACGAAGAAGAAAGGAAGATAAAGGGAAGAAGGAAGGAACAATAGAAAAAGTGAGATATATAAAGTAATGATTTGCTGTGAGAACAGGTTATTCAACTAACAGTAAATTGCTGCAATGGACCTGGAGAATAATAATATAAGGTGTTGATGGCATGCAAATTATTATCTGTGTGTGAATGTGTGCATGTGTGTGTGTGTGTGTGTGCATTAGTATGTGTGAGTGCAATCACACATGTGCCACATACACTTTTGGAGGTCAAAGACAGCCTTGGGTATTGGTCCTCTGTTGTTTTTCTCGGTTGTGTACCCCAAGGCTACAAGACCCATGATCATCTGCATGTTCTCCTGGCTCCCCCTCCTATTTCTCTGGATTATGCTTGAGTGTTCCAGTGTCCAGGTTCTTACAGCATCTTGAGATCCAAACTCGTCTGCATGCTTGCAGTGCTGGACTCGGTTTCCATAGTGCAGTCTGTCATCTCCTCAGTCCTGATCCCTGATTTCTATAATGAATCTCTAGTAATCTCCATTAAGTGTTCTCCTCATTGCAGATCTTAATCTGAAAACAGCTAGCCACTCCTTCCCAGGGACCCATCATCAAGAGAAATTACTGAGAGATGTGTATCCTCCATTACCACCTGTTCATTAGCCTAAATTTACACTGACCCTCCCAGTGCCAAGATGCCCACTGCAGAATGGAAAAATGCAGAAAACCTGTGAGTGTGATAGGGACATGGAGGGGAAGGAGCCTCTCTAACACATGAACTGGACCTTGGCCTGGCAGTCTATGCCAAATATCACTAAGAAAACACTAGCCGTCTGCCTAGCGAATACCGGCAAAAACTCGTAGGCACTCCAAGTTCTAAATGATAGCTTCTTACTGATTTCTTTTGCCATACAAAATAGCATGGACCAGAGGACCAGGCCCTGGACAGAATGGACAAACACAAATTTTAATTAAACTGGAAAATAAAGCCCAGAGCCAGGGTAATGATTTTTCTTCAGGCTACTGTTGCTCCCTGCCTCTTCAATATGTCAGGAAATACTTGGGGAACAGATCCGTAGTTCTCAAGCCCTCTGCTCATCACTGGCTATTTAGACACTGAAGTAGGACATCTCTGTGTACAAAAGGGCTAAGCTGTACGCACAGTCGTGTAGACAGCAAGGGGCCGGAGGCACCAGAAATGAAGCCCTTCCCTCTTTCTCTTTTCACAGAGATCTTTTAGCTCCAGGATCCTCCTAAATAAACCCTTCATACACTTGATCAAATTTTGCCTGAGATGCGGAGAATTCTGTTTAACAATTGGCAGTGAGAAAGAGCGAACACCTGTCGTGAACTCCAGGAACAAGCATTCCTTTGCCCTAGTTGCTTAGATAATAAACTATACAGTTTCCTGGAGTCCCAGTCAGCAAGTTAAAGACAAGACCTTAGGACCTTTTTGAAGAATATGGAAAATCGTTTTGCTATAATCATTTCAATTATCTTTATACTGATGCAATTTCCAGAAGCAAAACAAGATACAAAAACAAAACAACAAACATTGTCCTTAATTCCAGCATGGTTTTGGAACTCACAACTAGTCTATTTGAGTGTGTGGCCATTGACGTTTAGCAGATGCCAATCTAACCATGACCGCTCACTAGCCAGTGTCCTTGCTGAATACCTGTCTGGCCTTTGTAAGTTGGCTTCTCAATTACTCAAAATGGAAAGTAACAATGCCTATTTCCCAGGGCTTTTATAAAAATTAAAAGAGTGTTCTAGTGAGTTTCCCAGTGTGGTGCGTAGAATGTGGTATGGGACTTAATGAAAATCTTCTGATGATTAAAAGACTCAACTTGGTTATGTAGTCAGAGCCAGGCATAAAGCAGTATGGGAAGATGATAGACAATGCCCAGAAGCCACTGTTCTCATACAGGCCAGAGACACTGATGAAATTAGACACTGATCAAAGAACGCCTTCAGACCCTGCTGAATAACAATCAGATGGTGTCACCGACACTACAGAGTCACAGGTGGTTTTGAAGATTGAAGGTTATTGTTCGATTTCATAATTTGCTTCTGTTTTGCTTCACTGCTAGGTGTATTCATTTTAATATCATCAACGTAGCGGAGCCTAAAGTTCCCATATTTATCTGTTCCACTTCGCGTTGTGCTCGTGTCAAAAGAGTCTCTCTTGCTCTTGCTGTGTGTTGTACATTTTTACATGCTTTTATTTTATGATTGTATTTTATTTTATAAAACCGTGCCCACAGTGGGAGCATAAATGCTTCTTACCTGTTAGCACAGTACAGGGTCACTGAGTTTGGATATCTCTATACTTGCCTTAGCCATCCAGTGTTCTTTTCCCTAATGCACACCTCTTTCTCAGCTCAGTATTGTTAAGCTGAGTTTGTCAGTAGTAGCGCCTCAGAATACGTGTTAGAAATTTACATGCAACGAGGCAAAATTAGTCGCATTTTAAGGAAACCTAATGTCTTAAGGAACAAGGCAGAGTGTATACACAACCGGAAAAGGGCATTTTTGCCTTTAGCTGCAAATTTTTAAATTGTCAGTATGAAAAGCAGAAAAACAAGCAAATTTATATTAAAGTCTGAATCTGTGGCTTCTGTTTAAGTGTCAGGAGGTCAGAAAAATGCTTCTAGACAGATGGAATATATATGCATGCTTCCCTACTCTCCTCATAAAGTATGAATGAAAATAATAAACTTAATACATACAGCAATATAAGAAGATCCTGCATGGTGCAAAGAAAATACACATAAGTACCAACCACGATATCCATGAAATAGTACAACTTCTTTTTGCCATATATGTAAGGTGAGGAAGATGACATCCCCAACCATCAACAGGCACAGATAAGAAATACAAGGAGGAGGAAAAGGAAAAAGAGAAGATGATGATGAAGAAGAAGGAGAAGGAAAAACTGGCAAAATCAATCCTTTTGTACGAAAGAGTACATAAAAGTAATTGAATAAAAAATAAAGTTTTTAGCTTTCAACTATTCTACTGCTGCAACCCAGTAGTACAGGAGGGGGTGATATTTTCATTTCTGTCTTTGTCTGGAAGTCATAACACCATGTCAGTGAGGTACTTCACTTGAAGCAAAATGGTTCCCCAAAAGGCCAAAGAGTTACAAGACTTTCATCCTTTGTGAGATATAATGAAGCTCATTTCTCAAAGGGAATCCAGTCTTCCTTTTCCACAGTACAGGAAGCTTCCCCTCTGACCCCGTTATAGGGCGAGGTCCTGTGGAAAGCTAGGCATTTCACCATCTGACAAGGACAATGAGCCCTTCTGCCCTTGGCAGCATAACTTGACATCATATATGAAGCAGTACCAAGACCTCTCTATCACCAGTGCTAGAGAAAATCAGTACAGGTCTGTAATCGCCAACCCTCTTCCACAGCCACAAGTACCTTAAAAGAACTCCTGCCTTAGCACGAGTAAGGGAGAATCTCTCTTCCTTCACCAGAGCAGAGTCATAAGAAACCAGCAAAAATTTAAAGTTTGAATAAGAAACTTGATACCTCTACATGATAGAAAAAAATGTGTCTGTTGATGTAAAAACAAAATCATTTGTTACTGGAGAAGGAAAAGAAGGAATGTGTTAGATGAAAATACAACAGGCAGCCAGGCAGTGGTAGGGCATGCCTTTAATCCCAGCACTCTCAGGAGGCAGAGACAGGGAGAGCAGTCAGGGTAGTTACATAGTAGAGAACCCCTGTTAAAAAAAATAAAACAAAAAAGCACTAAAAAAAGATCAATACCAAGATAGCAATGATGTTAAAATTGTCTGATGTACATTTTAAATAGGCTATCAAATTGCTTCAAAAAGAAATTAGAAACACATTTACATTTTTTAAAAAAGGTAAAGTTATACCAGAAATTCTCAGCAAGTATAAAGTACAAAGAAGATCCTTCCTATTAGAAACACACACACACACACACACACACACACACACACACAACACACCCCAAATATGGTCTCCACCAAAAAATGGAAGAACCAAAGAAAGAATTAAATAGTATATATGATAATTTCTACAGGAAAGTTTCAATTATATATAAAAAAGGAGAATATATATTTTCTTTAATATATATATTAAAGAAAAAACCAATATAAGGCAAGCAAGTACAAATAGTAATGCTTATATTATCAGAGTCCTAAGAAAAAGAGAGAGGTGATAATAATTATAGAAAACAGTAGCAAAACTCCCTCTGTATTGGCAGAAATCATTAAGATGAATGTTCTCCAAGCTGAATTAATTCCAAACCAGATACATCCAAGTGCATCCATGTGCAGATATATACCTTCATCTATACCACAGTAAAATTTCTGAAAAACGAAAGATGAAGAAAAAGCTCCAGAAAGCACTGAGGAGAAAGAAAAAAAATGTGGTAGCTACAAGGGAAAAACTTGAATGATAAGGGAACACAAGAAGAAAATGTGGACAAATGAAATCACATACTTCCTTTGAGGTAATAAAATTATTTTCAGTGTTAGAAGAAATATATTACTTGCTGATGTGACTCTAAATCTCTGTCGATGACACATGTAAGAAATGACTGTAAAATGTGGAAAGTAAAGGGATGTAAAACCAGCTAAACTTTCTACATCTAACTGAATACATGAATTAAGTAGACTGAGAAAAGATAGACACATACACACACACATACACAATGGCTATGCAATTTATCCACAGAGATTAACTCAAAATTATTACACATATGTCAAAATGGACTCATGAAAATTCACAGCAATTTACAAGAAAGAAGAAAACAAACTAAGAACACAAAGAATTGGATAATAAACAGAATATAAAAATGCCTGACTTAAGGCGTAATAAAACTATAATTATATTAAATATAAATTTTATTAACATATCAATTAAAAGAGAGAAAAGATGAGCATATTTTTAAAGTGACTCAAATCTATGCTGATAATATGCTAGTATAACTGTGACAGTGTGGGTATATTGAAAGTAAAATAGATATCTCATGCAAATATTAAAATCTAACAAGAATGACTATACTGTTACATAAAATTACCTTAATAGGCAAAAAGAATTACCAGTCAGAGAAGGGCATTTTATGATCATACAAGGATTAATTTTCCAAGACATATGGCAATTCCAAGTAAGTGTGTATTCAAAAGACAGAGCAAAATATATGGAGAAAAAATAAAAGAAAAATAGAAGGAAAGACAGAAAAGAGAGCAGAGATAAACAAGTCACAATTATCGTTGGAGAATTCAGTCTCTGAGTCCTGCAAACGGATGGTACATTCATATGGAAATCATCAAGGACACAAGAGTCATACAACAGTCTAACCAATAGCAGATGATTATCAATTCTTCAGGAGTGACCTGTGACATCGAGATAGCCTTCATCCTGAACCATAAGGGAAGTCTCCAAAATGAAAGGATAACCTACACTCCATATATTACATCTTCTGAAATCAGAGCAGTCAAGCTGAAGAACAGAGAGGTAAGAATCTCCCTTGACAACTGAACAGTTGTCTAAATAATCTGTGGGCTGAAGAAGTCTCAAGATAAGCCAGAGCAAATATTAAAGTTAATGAAAAGGAAACCTTCCCACATCAAAATCTTTGGCCCGTTACAACAGGGATGAGAGCGAATGGCAGGACTAGATCTACACACTGGAAACTAGGGAGAGCCTCCCATTGGGAGTCTTAGCTTTAGAGTCCAGAACTAGGAAAAATAACAAAGATATTTACAAAGGAAGAAAAGGAAAAGAGCCCCCCCCCAATTAAAAGAAAAAATGAGAACAGGAGAAAAGCAATAATGTTGACTTTTTTTTTAAAAAAAAAAACCAAGATTGATAAAAGTGACAAACCTTTAGTCGGACTGAGAATGTCTAGGTGACGCAAGTTAGCAACAGGTGCTGCTACAGGACCTGCTCACAGGAACAAGACAACTAGAGGATTTCAAATATCACAATTGGGCGTGCACTCTGAGAACTAAGATGAAAAGCACCAATTCTTCAAAACACTCAAAGTCTATTCTCTCACCCACTCTGAATTACGCCACTTGAACAACCTGACAGTCAAATTCTTTCAATTATGCAATTCACACTAAAATCAAACAAGTGGTCGTGGTGGTTTCTCTTGAAGATTCCAAAGGATAAATTTAGAGGATCTCTCTTGCAAGACTGAAGAAGGGGAAGAACTTTCCAGTTCACGTTATGAAGATGCCCAAACTAGACAAAGGCAGAGGAGGGAATGAAAGACAGGAAGAAAGGGAGGAAGGGAGGGAGAGAGGGAGGAGGAGGAGAGGGAGGAGTCAGGAGAGAGGAACAGGGGGAGAGGGAGGGGTCAGGAGAGAGGAACAGGGGGGAGGAGCAAGATGGGGAGGAAGGAGGAAAAGGGAAGGAAAGGGGAGGAGGGCAGGATTAGAAATAACAAATCAATTCACAAAGGAAGGAAAGGAGGGAGGGGAGGGAGGGAGGAAGGAAGGAAGGAAGGAAGGAAGGAAGGAAGGAAGGAAGGAAGGAAAGAAGGAGTAAAAGAAAACTTAAGATCACTATCCCTAGAAATACATAAATAATGATCCTTGTATTAGCCAAGAGATTTCAGTAATTTGTAAAAATATTGCGGACTATGACAAACGGGTTTGTTCTGGGGATAGGAACTGGGTTTGTAGCTAAAGGTCAGAGAATATAATCCATCATGGTAACAGGCTCAAGGGTTGTAATCATGTGACTCAAGCAATCAATGCAGAAAAGCATCTGGCAGAAATCCACACAATTCGGAAGACACATTCTCTCGAAAGTAAAAATAGAGGGAACTTCTTTTTTTTCTCTTTTAATTTTATTTTATTTCTTTCTTCTAAAAACAATCTTTTCTCATTTTACACACCAATGCCAGTTCCCACTTCCCTCCCTCCACCCGCTCCCCCATCTTTTCCCCAACCTACCCCCCCATCCACTCCTCAGAGAGGTTCCAGTGGGGAATCAATAAAGTCTGGCATTTACACTTTGATGCTGAACCGAGCCCCAACCCCGTCCCCCATATTTAGGCTGAGCACGGTTTCTCTCCAAAGAGAATGGGCTCCAAAAAGCCAGTTCAAGCACTGGGGATAAGTCCTGGTCCCACAGCCAGTGATTCCACAGACTGCCCAAGACACACAACTGTCACCCACATTCAGAGGGCCTAGTTTGGTTCTATGCAGGTTGCCCTGCTGTCAGGTTGGAGTCAGTGAGCTCCCCCTAGCTTCAGGCAGCTGTTTCTGTGGGGATCCTCATCATGGTCTTGACCCCTTTGCTCATTTTATCACTCCTCAGAGGGAATGTCTTCAACTTGAACAATAACACCATCCTCAAACCTTCAGCTGACATGATGCTTAGCGGTGCCCTAGTCCTTTGCTTCTAAGACTAAAGACAGGCATGTGACGCTGATCTCCCCAGTTCTCTCCCTAGCCAGCATCATGCTAGGTCCTAAAGCATGCAGATCAGAAAAAAAGAAAACAAACAAACAAAAAAACATTGCAACACTGAGCCTGTTAGCAAATCACATAATATGTGTGAAAAAATTCTTGGGGTCTATAATAAAATCCTGGAAAAGTGTGAAAGAAATTAAATGTCTAAGCCCATGGTAATGTATATCAGGTTACGGGCTGGAAGACTCAACCAAGGAAAATCACAGTTCTCTTCAAGTTAATGCATGGATTGACTGAAATTCACATGAATTCCCAGAGGAAACAGGTGTTTAGACACAGATAGCATCATAGCAATGCTGTGTTGATAGGCAAAGGAAGTAGAACAGTTATTTCTTTTTTAAGTAGGAGAATGTGAGAAGTCTCAGTCTCCTCAATTTAGACCTTAGGGATCCAAGGGTCTCTATACTAAGGACTTGGCAGAAGGAAAGAAACAAATATTAACAGACTAGAGCCCCAAACCCAAATTCACATCCATATGTTCATCATCCCTTTAAGAAAGGTGCCAAAGTCACTGAATGAAGAAAGCTCTGGTAAAACAAATGGTCAAGGGGTAGATACCCATAAACAGAAAAACTCAATTCTGTTTTCTCATTTTATTCAAACAACTGAATGTCGACTAACAATGTGAAAAATAAAATATAGGTCCTTTGGAAAATTTTATAAAAGATGATAGTAGTTGTAAGAAGGGAAAAATTCTTGAGACTTTATATCAAATGTAGAATTCTAAAAGGAAAAGTGAATGCAGTTGAATGTCTTGCCAATGAATGTTCTTTATTCTGTGAGATACATGTTAAGAGCATGTAAAGGAAATGTGTGGTGGGCTAGAGGGATAGCACAACCACGAAGAGCACATACTGCTCCAGACCTGAGTTCAGTCATCATCATCCAAGGCTGTGGATGTGGATGTGTTCACAGCTGTCTGTTACTTATGCTCCAGGGAGATCTAATATCCTTTTCTGGATTCTCAAGGCCTTGAAAACACACACACACACACACACACACACACACACACACACCACCACCACCACCACCACTACCATGACCATACAACAAACACACACACACACACCACCACCACCACCACCATCAGCACCACCACCACGACCACACCACAAACACACCACACACATACATCCCCACCCCCATAAAACAGGGGATTGGAGAAATAGCTTGGTGGTTCATAAAGAATACTTCCTGCTCTTCCTGAGGACCAGAGTTTGGTTCCCATATCAAGTAGCTCCCAATCATCTGTAACTCCAGCTCTAGAGAATCAGATACCTTCTGGCCTCCTTGAACTCTGGCATACAAGTACACATATCTACCCACAGATATGCACAGAATTAGAAGTGAAATAGTCTATGAGATAAAAGAAAATAAATCTGCTTTAAAAGGACAATCCATAGAGTGTGGGAGCATGTGTGCAACCAAAATATTCCCTATATATATGTGTATGTGCATACACACACACACACACACACACACACACACACACACACACATATATATATATATATAAAACAAACTTAGATCATTCATTTAGACAGCTGGCTAAAGATGTTGGGTAGGACATATGTTTTTATGTTTTGATTATCGGTTTTTCTGAGATCTTTTTAGAAGTTTTATTTTATGTCTGAGTGCTCTAACTGCATGTATGCATTTATGCCAGATGATGGCATCAGATCCCCCTGGAGATGATTGTGAGCCACCATGCGGTTGCTGGGAATTGCACTCAGGACTTCTCGAAGAGCTGCCAGTGCTCTTAACTGTTGAGCCATCTCTCCAGCCCTCAGATAGCGTTTATAATTGCAAATACATACATGGAAACGTGCTCTCATCAGCTCCAAGAGAAAAGCAAGTTCAAACCACAGTGAGGTATTGCTACACACCTATCAGAATCACTAAAGAAAACAATGATTGCAATAAATGCTGGAAGGGTTTAGGAATCAGAGTCTCCCCTACATGGGTCAGATGTTAAATAATACACCTTTTCTTAGCTAGTTTAGCAAAAACTTACCACCAATAATTCCACTAAACATGTAACTACCATGGAACCTTGGAACTTCTCTGCAGGGCATTTATTTAAGAAAAAGGAAAATGTATGCTCACACAGAAGTCTACACAAGGATATTTGTAGAAAAATGTTCATTTATAATAGGCATAACCAGACACAACCCAGATGTTCCTCCATGGGTGACTGGTTGAACATATTACGGTTAACCCGAAGCCTGGAAATCCTGTTCAGCACTGAAAAGGGAATGTGCTACACATACATACAACAATCAAGAAGAGAATGTATGCCGACTGCATGACTCCATGTATAAACATATCTGAAATGACAGGAAGTGACTGCGGTAAGTGGCTTCCAGGGCTAGCAGGGTATCAGAGCATGAGGGATGTCTGACACGAGGCTGTGGGAGGAGTCCAGTGGCAAGGCCAATATTGATCTTCCCTACAACAACATCATTATTCATATTGTGGTCTTGGTACTACAGTCTGCAAGATGCTGTGGTTGTTTGGAACCTTCCACGGGCTCCATCATCCTGGGTTGTTTCTGACTTACCTTGACTCTAGAGTTCAGAGAAAAACAAGTTATTTAAAAAAAATAGCATCCAGTGGCATACGGGGGCTCAAATCTTTGTTATTAAAGTGAGTACTTGTTAAGAAAAGTCACTCACATTGCTAAGTGATATATACACATTGCTTCCTAAAGTTGTGATTATGATCACTGTATCATGTCTTTTGATTTGTAGCTAGACTGATTCATTTATTGGAACTAGTTCCTTGGTCTGTAGACTCTTCTATTTGTTAGCTTCAGCATGCAGGAAACAACAAAGCAGTTATGGACAGTGAGAAGGAATACAAAGAGTGACAATGTAAGGACTGTCGTCTGCTAACATACTTTTGAAGGTAATTCTAAAATAAGAGGATTTAATCTTACTCCCTCTTGAGTCATGTAAGCCAGCCTTTCATAAGGCATATTTACCATCTACTATGGGCGAGCATTCATAGCCCAATGTCCTTGAGAGTTGAGGTTACCAATCCATGTGGCAAGACGCAAGTTCAGAGCTTGCTTCTGAAAAGTAATTAAAATTGCCTCGAAGCACTCAGAAGGATGGTATGCAGAATTATAAATCTTTCCCCCAAGCTTCCACCTTTCCCACCACTGACAAATGGCAGTCACTGGTTGCCACTGCCTCTGCCAGCTCATTACTGCTATGCTGGGGCTTGATTCTGTTACATTTCACATTTCCTCTCTTGAACAGTGCTCTCCGCTGCTTTTTTCATCAGATGCCTAAGTGGGTTCCATCACTTTAGCAGAACAGACTACAGAGATCTTGCCTGCGAGCCTTTGTCTAATTAACTAAGCCTGTGAGCTGTAACACTGTTCACCATTAACTTTGTGGAATATCCCACTACTTAAGGGGGTTGACTTGTTAATCACTGACAGCCAGTTCCACGTTTGCGCATGTGTTTGTCGGTGTGTATGCAAATGTGTCTGAGGATGAGTGTGAATGTGTGCAAGAAGACTGCGTAGGTAAATTGAATGTGTTCTTTGTGTCAAAATGACATAATAATACTGATAGCTTAAATGTGTCTCGCTCTGTTACACTTCTTGGGCCATGACTGGCTATTCTTTCAACATGCTTGAGTGACTTATATCTTGTAATTGACACTAGACTTTTGGGGAGTATTGTAAGGAGAGATAACCACTGCCACATTTCAACCTAAACTAGGAGTCTATTAATTCTGAATTCGAGAATAGTGAATTTTCTTCTCCTTTTCAAACTCATGGCAAAGCCTTGACAAAGTTTATCTAGTGGGTATTTGGAGTTAGTTTACACAAATCAAACTTCTTATTTCCTAATTTGAGCTGGTGTCATATCTATCTTAGAATTTCAATTAAAAATTTCCATTAGATGATCGAATTTAGAATACATATTATATATGCTATCTATGTACCTATAATATGTTATAAATATATAGATATGTAATATTATATGTCATATATATTATTGTACATATATAGCATATGTATTAATAGCTCAATCAGTACCTCCTATAAGAAAAAATATCTTCTTCTTGATCACATGTCGAATGGAAGGCACTTTCACTTATATAACAAAAGAATAATGTCTTGTCTCTTTATCCTTTAGGCCCCTACAAATTTTGCCTATCCTAAGGCAACCTAACAATTGCATGCTCAGAGTCCTTTCTACTGGATTTGGACTCCCTCATGAAAGTGTTTTACTGAAAGATCATGAAAGTATCAATTTAAAGGTAATATAGAACCCACACATAAGAGAGAGGCAAATTGAAGTAGGCAATGGACTTGAGAGTCTTGTTTTGCTTCCTTCCATCCCCAAGTAGGTGTATGATGAATCTAGCGTGAAGACCAGCTCTCTGATGTTTCCCAATACCTTCTCTTGGAATCACGTAAGATCAATTCTGAACAAAGATACACTCCACAATATTTAGAGACAGAATATCCCCCTGTTACCTCTGAGTGGACCTAAGAAAATCTGCTTTAAAATCTACAAAAGTGGAAGGTAGTAGCTGGGTAATTTAATGCACCAGTAAATAAGAGGTCAAAGGCAATTTGCTTCCTGTTCCCCTGTGCCATTATATTGATATGTCTGGGGATAAAAAGCCAACTCTGGTTAATGTCCAGAGCAAGAAAGGATAAGCAAATTCACAATTGTGTTTTGCTCTCTTGCTCCAGAGCATCCTGGACTGCTGTTTAGAATCTGTTCGCGTCCCTGGAGCCATGTGCACAGGAAATGGTGAGCACATTGTCAGAATCTGCTTGCTGTCTGCGGGTTAACAGCAAAGATGCCTCTCCATGCTTGCAGTCCTAACCAAAAGCATCCACACAGCGACATCCTCCATCCCACACATCCAGATACCTGCCATGAGAATATAGATGTGCATATTTGTGTATATTCTTATTTGAATGGTAATGAGAAAATGAAGGTCTGCATAAGACTAGTATTTTGTCAAATCTCATGCTTTGTTTTTCCTTTCTCAAACCCAAGTTGTTTAACATGAAGTAAATCAGAGTGATTACACCTCTATAAAAATTTCAATATGAAATGTGGTAGCTTACTGAAGTCTTGATCTCCTTGGCTTTCCCTCTAACCCCTAAACACACACACACACACACACACACACACACACACACACATTCCTGTCTGTTCTACTCCTATTTTCTCATGCACCTCCTGAGAAGGGGAGCTGAGCAGATGGTTATACCTTAGGCACTGGCTAAGTTACCGTAACTGGAAAAAGACAGGTCCTCCCTACTCCTCCCTGCCATGCAGAGCTCAGACAGGCAGTAGAGCAAGCCTTGAGCCTGCAGCCTCAAAAGCTAATGAAGAGGGGAATTGAACACCCTCTGCCCATCTTGTCAAGCATGCCCTTTTCTGTGCAAAAGACCTAGCAATAGACAGTGAATGAGCCGAGAGCATTGGATCCCAGGGTCCTAGGAGAATGGAAAAGTCACCGTCAAGTCAAGCTCCTATATCATGAATTCCTGTAAAGGTCCTGAGTCAGGTCCCTCAGTAAGTCACCACTCAGACACAGTCTCTCCACACAGGCACCTAATACTATATCTTAAGTTGCTTATTTATTGTCTGTACCTAAAGAATATTCATCCTAAGATTGCTCATCCAGTTCTAACACTTGTAATGCGGAGGAATGGGCAGTCTTTTCTCATATCTCTGCCAGTCATGGGAACATGGTTGTCTAAGTGCCTTCATCCAACAGTTGCCTCTTGAAGGTCAGTAGCCACAGCCTAGTCCCAACATTCTCAGTACAGAAACTATCTCATATATATTGAATATATTATCAGTTGATTAATATATGCAAGTACCTTTCAGGTATCAAAAGTAAGGGAAACAGAAATGAGAGTTGTATCCTGAGGCAGAGACAAAGGAAGTTTGAGAGAGATGGATTTCAGTTTTTACTTATGAGAAATGGGAGTAACATGTCTAAATTGAAGTGAAAATGCCGAATCTCCAGATATGAGATACCCAAACACCAACAGATGTCACCATCATTACTATAATATCTTCATCACCACTGCCAACCATTGACAAAACATCTGGCAATGAAGGGTAACAGCTGTCCTTTAGTGATCCTTGAGCACAAGGACACATATAGTAACTTATGTTATACTAGTTTATATATTATAAACTATACTATATTACTATATTCTCCAGCTCTGAAGGGTTGATGTTTTGGTGCTCTCTTAGCATGACAACCCAGATGTCAGTAAACCCATGCTGCCTTTAACTCTCACTGTAAGAGATTATTCTACTATCACTGAAAAGAATGAATTTGTCATGTTCTAGCAACATCACCTAATTGTGGTCAAACCTGGCACACATATTCAGTTCATCATAGGCAGGTGCCACGAAAGACAAGGAAAAAATACGATATGCAGAACAATAGATGTTACCTCACTATCTGTTCAGAACAAAGCAGACTGGGCAGTCTTTAGTGGAGTAAACCTAAACAATGGATGTAGGAAGATAGCCAATGCAAAAGGAGGATGGTGCCAAGAAAGAGACAGAGAAGTGTTCAGGGACTAGGTAAGTATGCAACCAGGAAATGGGAAATCTCTTGGGGAGAGAGGTCAAACCGGCAGAACCAGCCACAGAGGGAGGGGATGAATGGAGAATGCTGAGATGATGCTCAGAGATGAAGGCAATGTGCTGAATGATGGAAACCCTTTGTTCCATCTCTAACCAAGAAAGCATGGAGCGGGGCATGAGCCGCTCCATCGTTTTCCTGTGTGAAGGTGTAGTCAATATTTCTTATTATCTTACTGTTATAAAAAAGCAAATAGCATGCAGTAAAGCCTTGCTTCAGTGATTACAGGGTGCAGGAGCTGACAAGCAAAACCTTAAAAAAAGAGTTCAAAATAAGCAAATCGTTTGCTCTGTGGATAAGATGTTCTATGAGAGCAGGGACTTCGTCTCTTGTTAGTAATCCATCCCCACAGCTGCTAGGTCACCTAACAAAGCTTTGTGAAGATAACTACATGTTTACAGGAAAGACAGAAAAATATTGGGAAAATGTTTAAAAGGGTTTAGATTTCGAGCTGGCTCTTTCTTGCTGTCTAACTGTCCAATTTTTTTTCAGGTCTATTGTTAATTTGTTCGTTTTACACAAGAATTTCCATACAGATTTTTCTGATGCAGTTCCTTCCTACTTAACAAACAAAAAAACTAAAAGTACCCTCTTTCCAGAAATCCCCTGCTTCCATAGTTATGGCAAAAGCTGACTGACCACTTGAATTGTTTTTTTTTAAGTGGTACTAAAAAGATAGGAGGTGGCAAAGTTATAGTCAATCTACTTTTAAGATAGTGTATGCAAATGTCAAGTATATGGAAAGGACCAATAAGATTTTTGTGCCAAAATCCAGAGAGTACTTCTTTTGTATATCATGAAGCTCACTGTAACTGCTCAACTTCACCACCAGCAAAAAAGCAAAAGCAAACAAACAAAAAACAGCATCAGACAATACCTGAATGGATGAATGTACCCATATTTAAATAAAACTTTATTCTTCATTTGTTTTTATGCTCATACACTGGTGAAGCTGTGAGTCTTGGTCACAGAAGCCTCCTTCCTTCCCCCTATCCCAACTGAGGACAGTTAGAGCAGAAGCTTGCTAACTGGTGGTAGTGCTAAGACTTAGAGACTCCCGAATGCTCAGCACTAAACAGGACATCTATACTACCTGCTCTGAGGCTCAGGGAACACATGATATGTAAGAGCCTGAGACTGGGGAGGCACACTGTGAAATACTGTCTTGTGGATATGACGTGACTGTAGAAATCATGAATACATATGAGCAAGACCATGTTCACAAGACACCTGACACACATACACTCTTAGGGGGCATGAGAGTATTATCATGAGTGGGAGGGAGACATGACGAGATAATAAGGGCTTATTATGGACAAAATCCATTGTCTATATATAAAAACAAAAGAAAATAAACTAGTATCAAGCAGGCCGCTGAATGAATTTCCTGTAGGCAACAGTATGCCAACACTCACTGTTTCAGAGGTAGGCAGCAATAAAAGGCAGAAAATTTAGAATTCTAGTTAAAAGTGCATTTTGTGTGAAGGATATCTTATGAAATCCTTACAGAAGCTGAGGACTTCCTGTCCAGAAGTTGTGTGACACAGTTGAACTAGACCAGGTGCTGGTGGTAAGCAAGGATGAGTGCAGTAACCAGAGAATGTGACTCAAGGGACCTGTTTGTACTTGGGAAGGGTCCCGGTTCGAAACTGATACCTGTTTCTTAGTTACAAGCCTGACTTTGCACCTCTTAAGAAGATATATTTGCAGTTAGCTGCTCCTGTGACCATAGTTTGGAACTTGACCTTTCTCTGTAATATGCATCTCATTCTCACCTGACTGCTCATCCTAATTATTGAGACAATTCTTTTCTGGCTTTTAGGTTTATCAGTGCATATGAAAAACAGCAAAGCTGGCTCAAATTACTTAGTTTCTTCTATGACTCATTCTCCCTTTTTGATGTCTCTATTTTCATATATATATATATATATATATATACTATATGACTAAGAATATTGTTAGTTCAAATTTAAAGATCAGGAAGAAAACATATACTGACAAAGAGACCCATTCTCATTCTTTCTGGAATAGGTATTTATTGAAATGTCAGCAGAAAGAATTTTTGTGTTGGCCTAAGAGTCCATCTATATAAACTTATGTTAAAAGGACTCTCGGCAGCCCAGGCTCACTCCTGTGGCTTTACTTGCAAATCAATAGGTGTTGTGTGTGGAAAAGGATATAAGAACATGCGTACCCAATAGAAAATTTTGTGCAAATTTAAAAATAACTCGATCCCATCAATCTCAAAATTATGTACTTGCATCCTTGTGTTTCCTAATGAGCCCTTAAGGTATAGCATTCTATTTTCTCAGCCATTAGCACTGCCATTCACCAGAAGCATAATACAGTAATCACTCAGAGGTTCAAGGAAATGAAAGTCTCTCACATTTGCCTACTGCCCTCTGTAGTCTAATATAGTGTTGAATGTTACAACAGTGTAAGCTCTTCCATACATGCCGATAAAAGCCTCTGCGGGAGACAGCTGTGATGAACTGCCTGAAATATTGAGGTAGCTTCTGATTTTTGAGAGGGGAATGTTCCCTCCCAAAGCAATTACCCACATCCCCTACGCTATGAAATGTTTGTGTTCTGGTGGAAAAGTGAATCCAGCTTCTCCCCTGCCTTTGATTATAAAAATGGAGGGCCACTCACGTGAGGGAAGAGAAAAGGGCTCAAAGAAGACATCAAAACCCCATTTTCAAAAGACACACACTCTTGAAATCCTGGAGATGGAAAAGAAGCCCACATTTGATAAATGAAGATGGGTCCTCAAAAGAGAGAGGTAAGAACCCTAAGTGGTCATGATTGTTGGGATCAGCCCAAAGGACAAATGGAATCATAAACAAAAGAAGGACACACTACCAGAATCAAATGCCCCTCAGATTCTCTCAAATGCCTTCCACGTTCACCAGCAGGATAGGATGCGGTTCTCTGCAGAGACTCAAAAACAGCTTCCTACCATTCCATGGGAGCAGCAGGATTTTAAAAAGTAGCAGCTCCTTTGGATCAGTGATGACACAGAGCAGGGCAATAATACATTACACCATTCTCACGTCTACGGTGACTTGGCTACCCATCATGTTCATGCTTTATGGTTGGTGTGGGTTTTCTCACAAACTAGCAGTAATGAACAATCTATATCCGGGTATCTGAAACCTTTCATTTGTGTGAATGGAAATAACACAAATGCCGAGGCCCTTGAGGGATTTGGTGCCTGCTTTTGGCTCTAACCAAGACAATCACCATTTTACTTACATGTTTTTAGTCCAGTTTTACAAAATTAAGTTGCTTTATGGTTACATCAAATTGGGGACCCAAGTTCAGTTCCCATAGCCCAAAATTCACAAGCTCATAACGACCTGTAAATCCATCTCCAGGGTATGTTTTTCTGGTCCCTAAGGACATCTACATGCAACACACACACACACACACACACACACACACAAGTAAAAGTATAAAAAGATTTAAAAGTTATATTGGCATGGAGAGCCTAAATATGAATCCCAAGGCCTGGCTTAAAATCTAGACTTCACCAAAAAATGATATCTGTTTGTATTTCTTTTTAGGTATTCATCTATTCACCATTTTCTTTTTTTGGTTTTACTTTAAAAGATGGGAACTTCCAAAACTGCACTCTGTATATGACTATCACTCCTTACCATACAGTTTTGGAAAGTTGAATTTTTTCTCTAGTAAGAAAGTGCTCAGAATTAAATGAATGACTATCAAACTAATGATAATGAAGGTTAAATTCAATGGCCTCTCTTTCTGGGTTAACCCCCTTCTTTTTATTTTACTCAAGTGTTTTTACATGATTTTTTTTTTAGAAAAATTAAATACAAATTAAAATTCATTCCAAGGGAATTTGGCACCTCTCCTTGAGATGATTAGTGACAATTTGCAATCTTACAATCATTATAAATGATTGTTGTAATAAAGAGATATTGAAAGGAGAGGCTCAATTGGTGAAGAAGGAAATGACTCAGACGTCCCATTAATGGGACTTGACTTCATTCAGTCCCTGTTCTTGTTGACTTAACAAGAACTGTTTTCTCCCTAAGTTGCAGAAACTATGTTGAACATGAACAGAAAATAAATGAGCCAAATACAGCTTTTACCCGAGTCTTACTCACCCTTGAGAAGTCAAACCTAAACACGAATGATGTAAGCTTACTGCTGAGCCTATGCCGTGAGCAAGAGTGCTGGCTAAACACATGGCAAAAGTTTGATTATATGTAAATAGATGAGGCTATCATTCAAATTAGCTTAATCTCAGGTTTGTCTTTGGGAATCTGGAAATATTTGATGACAAAGGAAATAGGAATTGAGATTGACTATGCTCCAGCCTTTTGAAAAATATGACATCAGGAACTCTTGCCAGACAGATACAGTGGGAACCAGTTTTGCTCGGGGGCAAGAAAGCAGCAGCAGAGAAAGGAAGGATTGAAGAGAGATTGCATCTATCATCTTCTATGACCCACTTCCAGCCCCCGTCAGAGCAGCCTGGGTATACTGTATACTTCAGTTAGCAGACATATCCTCATTCACTCAGAACAAACTTCCAATAATAACTTCAACTAACAGATTAGTTTCACACAGTTGGCATTGAGAAAGATCAACGTGAGAAGCCACTGTCTGAACTTGAAGTTGAATTATTCGATGATATTAATAATCTTATATCCCTAATATCCTAGATCCGATCTAAGATAAATCCTCTAAAATAGTCATCTTGTCCACCTGCCTTTTCTGGAATCACGTGGTTTCACCAGAGATCCATTACCTGTTTTGATTCTATGCTTGATTCGGGTGAGAGTGAATTCAGTAAAATATTTAAAGGAGAGAAGCTATTTAACTCTCTTTCTAGCTGACCCTGCACAGCTCTCAGGCACTGCTATGCCCAGGCACAATAGCATGAGGTGAACAAATGTGTCTGCCTGTTTACTTTATTAAACACCATTATCTCACAGCATTAAATGCTAAGGAATATAAGATGTTGAGGAAATATTATTCACAAGATAAAAGATACACGACCTTATGGCAATTTGAGTTACAGAAGATATTTAGTAACTGTGTAGGCAAAGCCATCTTGACTCAGTGCGCCCTTGGGTCAATTATGGGAAAGACTGAGCAATGTAATTATTCATTTTCTGCAGATGCCAGGGTAGGGACAGAGGATGTGACACACACTCCATGGGAAAAAAGCCCGGAGTTAGGAACAAAACACATACTGCTCAGCCTTCTCATTTCCTAAATCACTCATGAATATATTTCCATATGCAGCAAGAGCCAAATTATGTCAAATGTGCCCCATCTTGTCTACCACATCAGGATTTCCAAAAATTGAGAAGCTGAGAATGTGGGTGGAGGTGGAAGGGAACATCTCTGTCAGGCCCGGTAACATCAATTCACAACTAAAAATCTTCCAGGATGGTGGTCCTGGACGGCTATTATGTTGGACGCTAATATGTTGACTTTTTCTTCTATGAAAATAAACAATAAGTATGTGAAGCAGAAGCGCACATCTTCTCCATTTCCCCACCATTCCTTCAGAACTAACAACCTTCTGAACAGGAGGCCTTTTCTGCTAGCGACCTGTGCATGAACACATTCTGGCCAACACCAATATTATGGAAACAAAGAAAAGGTTTTTTTTATACTTTTTGTCCAAAGGGAAGAATTGCTTAGCATTTCTAGAAGGTTTAGAATGGGAAAGAGAAAATTCCAGAATGGGTAAGGCACTTGGTACTAAAGGGGTGTTACTGGAATATTGAAAGCTTGGTGATGGGCTGGCTGTAACATAATTTTAGTACAGGGTTGGGATCAACAAAATGGAAAGTGAAATCAGGTAGTATATATACAATACGACAGGGTGCTGGGTTCCTGAACCTTCTAGCTGGGGGTGAAAGCACTAATTCCCTGTGGCAATCAGAAACCTTCTCCTCAGCAATGATATTCCAGGGATAACCTTTTGCTGCTCATAGCTATCAATTTCAAAATTCTGTTATTATTTGTGATCAAAATTAAAAATTTAGCCAAAGGAAAATTCTTAACCTGTCTTAATCCCTCTTTACTCTTTTGTGAAGTAAAATGAATAATCCTTCCCTTACAAGGCTTGTAATTTATGGAATGGATTGACTATGTAAACTATTAACACCCTGCCTATTCCAGTAAACACTTGCTCATGTGATCAAGCTTTCCTTACTATTTCATTTACATAAGACAACACGGTAAAGCGGGTTGCACTGGTCTGAGTATTTGTCAGTGCTACGAATTCATATGTTCAGTCCTAAATTTCAAGGTGATAGTGGGAAAACATTGGGTCCCTGGGATGGCTCTGCCCTCATGGAGGGGTTTAGTGTCCTTATCAAAGGGAGGCAGCAATGTTTATGGCACCCCCTCTTCATTCTTTACAGTACATAAACTTTTTCTCTTGGAAAAATAAGGCCGTTCTAAAGGCAACTTGATGTGGGATTTCCCCCCATTGTATGCTATAAATACTGTTGGTTAATAAAGACTCTGCCTTGGGCTTATTGCAGTGCAGAATAGGGCAAGATGGGAATTCCAGCAGATAGAGGAGGAGAAGAGCAGGCAAAGTCAGGGAGAAGCCATGTAGCTGCCATAGGAAACAGAAGCCAGACGCCAAATGAAACCCCTTGCCTGTAGGCCACAACCACATGACAATACACAGGTGAATGAAAATGGCTTATTTTAAGATGTAGGAGCTAGCTAGAAATATGCTTAAGCTATTGACCAAACAGTATTGCATTTAATATAGCTCCTGTGTGTTTATTTGGGATCTGGGTGGCCAGGAAATGAACGAGTGGTCTCCACCAATAGCAACCACACACCATTTCCTTTTTGTTCCACCATACAGTTTATGAGTTCTGCAATCTGGAAAACCCATTAATAGAATCCTTGTTTATCTAATTATGCCTATAAGCATGTGCACACATTTATACATCCAAGCACCCACATACAAATATATGCACACCCTTGCATGCACACATGTACACATGTCACACATATACATATTTCACACACATATACAATGCACATGCATACATGCACCTACACATGAATATGCACATGTACACATATAAAAACAAATGGACAAATATACAAATGAAGATCTTCCCTTTCATCAGTTCTTTCAATTCCCTCAAAAAATTTTAAACAAAGATACATGTATTTAATTTGTAAAATAAATGCTTCTCAGTAAACCAATGTTTAATATATGTTGCATCTAACCTATCTATTATACGGGCCTCTGACCCAAAGTTCAAATGACAGCTTGCAAATGGAAGAGCCTGGAATTGAACCCAGTCTGATTCAAAACTGGAACTCTTTGACTATTTTCTTGAGGTGCAGTGAAGAAGCAGAAAACCCCGGGGACTGGGCTTTCTCTTCAAAAGAGATGTGATGTGCATCTTTCAATTAGAGCAATTGCAGAGTGACACAGAAAAGTAAAAACTTATTCAGGACAGGCTCTGTGCACACACATTCAAGGGAAACACATCAAGGAATAGATCCCTGTAGGGGAAGGTTAATCAAAGAGGTTTTTTGAAGGATATAAATATTGAGGCTTTAATATTTCAATTCATTATTGGTGACCTGTTTCTGCCACAAAAGAAAGAAATGTCTGCCTAGAAAGCGATCCACTCCCCCTCCCTTTCTTAATTCATGCTTCTTTTTTCATCTGCATAGAGTGACAATGAGGATGAAGATGGTGATGACAATATTAGCAACAGTTATTAAAATAAAGCTTCCTTTATAGAAGGCATGCTGTGTGTAAGAATCAAGGGGCGGGAGTGTGTGCCTGGTCTCATAGAGTCCACGGCACAGTGGTAAGTGTTACCCAATGCTGTATTTCCAGTCACAGAGAGAGTGATGCTGAAAGTTAAAGAAGCTGTCTTCTGAGTTAAGGTCAAGAGAGGCAGGAAGTGCCAGAGATGTGGCCGAGATACAAATGTCACCACCTCTGTGTCAAGGTCCTCCCATCGCTGCTCTTACGCTACTTCCCTCTTGCAATGACTTTCTAAGCTTCAGCACACATGAGAATCTCCTTGGGAGCTTATTGAGACCAGATGTCTACAGAGCATACCTTTTCTTAGTTAATGTGCTGGGGATGGCTACAGTACACAAGAGTGTGTTTTTAACAAGGTCCTGAGCATTACATATGCTGCTGGACCTGGGACTTGCTTTGAGAATCAGGACCTCCTAAATTCATGCGTACATTGGCACCTGTAAAATCAACTACTCTTATCCTCAAATTATTACTTAGGGGCTCAGTGTATGCAATGCTCATGAAAAATACATTCCCTAGCAGCCTCTGTCATCAACACGTCACAGTGTTAGGTATCACTGTGATATTTTATCCTTGAAGGTCATGTTCACAGTTCCATACACTATCTATCAGATATGCTGTCTGCTCCACAGTCTAACATTACTTTTGTGCTACCACATCTGTGATTAGACTTTACTTTGTGTTACTTATAGTATGTTGAGATCCGACTTTTTTCTTTGTTTTCAATACTACAAGGCAGAAACATACATTCAATTAGTGTGTTTTTTTTCTGTCTTCATGCCTAGCCACGTGCCAGTTAGGCATATTTTGAACTGTTTATTGCTTAATAATGAAATGACTCAAAAGCAGACAATGAAACTAGAAGAGTTTAAATTATACTATTAGATTCAAGTTAGTAGAAGACTTAGGGTGGGCCCTTAGGTCTTCTGCTTCTGAACCTAATGCCAGCCCTTAGTTTGTGGTACTGACCTAGATAGAGCCATGGAAGAAGAGATAAACAGCCAGTGTAATTACAGTGACATAATGGTTAAACTTTTATAGCTGAGGGGACCAGCAAATAGGATTTTAAAAATCAAATTAAAACTGTCATTCCACAACATTAAGTTTCCAGAATTTTCATTTTTTAATATTAATGATTTTTTTCTCCAAAAAGGAACAAACAATGCTAATTCTACTGCTACAATACTGTTAATGAAGAAATAAAGAATAATTTATCATTGCATAATTAACACAGTACAGTTAAGCATGTTTTAATGATTCTGTATAATGGCCTCTCATAACTAGATGATACTTGCTAGTCACAGTGAGAAGAAAAAGAGGTCTATGCTGGGAATCATTAATGAAGATGTATAAACTGACCAGGATTGTATTTTATTCTTTTATGTAATGTGTTTACAAGATTACTTGGTGTGTTTTGGCACTGGTTTGGTCCTGGATCTGTAGGTGACCAGATGGTTAATAAAATATTTTTACTGATTCAAGATATCAAAGGCTAGGAAATAAATGGCTGAGAATACAAGCCCTGTAAGCCAGCAGGCTTTCTTCTTTGCCTCCAAATAGAATCAACTTAAATTTATTTGTGCATTAGACACTGAAGGTAGGGAACTATTGTTATTTGAAACCATGTATAACAACTTGCATTTGTCAAAAGTAATGAGGATATTTATTGTTTTCTGTTCAAATATTATGCAGGTTAGAATACCGAGAGGAGAGAGGGGAAAGGGGAGGTGAAGGTAAGAGAGAGGGGGAGAAGTGTAGGGAGAGAGGAAGAAAGAGGGAAAGAGAGAGAGAGAGAGAGAGAGAGAGAGAGAGAGAGAGAGAGAAAGAAGGAAAGAGAGAGAGAAAGAAAGAGAGAGAGAAAGAGAGAAGGGGAGGACTCACAAAGAAGATTAATTAAAGGGGTAATGAACAGACAAACTAGCTAGCAGTTTTCCTTTTTCTTTTGATGTTGTCCCCACTATTTGATGATTTGGACACTAAAGATTGTGTATTTAAATAACTCTGCAAAGCCTTCAACATCTTTGAGCAATCAAAGCAAGTGTACGTCCATGTGTGAAGTTTGGGGAGGGCCTAGAGTTACCATTTGCCCTTCTCAAAGAAGTAACTTCACAGCCACAACTAGCTGCAGACACATTTATTTGCTTCATTTATTATTTAAATAGAAGTTTAACTAGTGATCAAAATTTGTGCATCAGGAAACTTTGCATAAAATAAATACTTCTATCTGCTCTTCAGAAACGGGCTAACTCCATAGCACTGAACTGAGAACATAGAGCATTCAGAAGATAGGTGAAGAACCTCCTGCTAGAGAAAGCTGTCCCCAGAACTCTGGCCTGCAATGTCCTTTGCTCCCTTCTACTCAGTGCCGTTCAATCACCAATGTTCTGCTTGAACTCTTATTTATAATTACTGTTGACTTTGCTCTCTTACTTTTCTAGTCCAATGCTGTAAAAGTGATTTGGTAAAGTATGAATCTGTTAGGAGCATCCATTCCTGGTTCCACCCTATGCCCAAAGAAACAGAACATCTGGAATCTGGCCAGACTCCCTACTTCTCACTGCTCCCATTATCTTGGGTCCACATTTAACAAGCTTTCCCATGAATCTGTGTTGCTGATGCAAGGTCAAGTATGAAACTAGTGGAGTCAATGTAGTTTTCTTCCACACAGTGGTTTTAAGATCCTAGTTCCTCCTGATGACTTGCATTTCCAGAACCTTGTGAAAGATAACCAACAAAGGGGCCCATCATGACAAAATTTTACCTTGTGAACCAAAGATTATACGGTTCTTATCTAACCTATCACGAGAGGGAAGGCAGGTTTCTTAACTTGTCTTAGTTCTTTATATGTTTTCTGTGTTCTAGATGAAACATGAACAGTTATAATACCAACTGCTATCCATGTCCACACGCATGTTTCTTCAGGGCCAGGGAGCCAAGCCTTCACATTTTTGGCTAGCAAGGGAAAGAAGTAGCTGCTTTTGACTTTGCATCAAGTATGGCATGGAATTTTCAATAAAATAAAAATGCAATAATTCCTTGTACGTCTATGTCAGTTTTTTTTTTAACATCAGTTTCTTTTACAGAAGTCACAGCTCTACATGCGTGAGATTATACAAGGGTATAAAGAATACGAGGCCCCTGTGTTTGGGAACCAGTGATACATCACAGTGCTTGGTGGCAGCTCCGGGCAGCATTTCTTTTTTCTTTTTTCTTTCTTTTTTTTTTTTTTTTTTGGTTTTTCGAGACAGGGTTTCTTTGTAGCTTTGGAGCCTGTCCTGGAACTAGCTCTTGTAGACCAGGCTGGTCTCAAACTCACAGAGATCCGTCTGCCTCTGCCTCCCGAGTGCTGGGATTAAAGGTGTGTGCCACCACCGCCCGGCTCCGGGCAGCATTTCTGTAGGCAGTATTTGCCACATTTTGTTACATGAGAAATTTTAGGTTAAGTTGAGTTTAGATGTCAAGGGAAGTTAAAAAGGTTAATTATACAGGTGAGAATAGTTTTGTATGTGTTTATATGTGTAGGCATAGGCTCTGTAATTTTAAATATATCTGATGTAAGTTTTCTTTTACTTGAAATTTTACATATCTGTAACTGCTAAGGATACCAAAGTATATGAGAAAAGTAAATTTTGCTTAGCAAGAAAACATAAATCAGATGCTCTTAAAATTATGCTTGTAAAAGGACAATATTTCTTTCTTTCTTTTTTACATATTTTCAACCAATTTCAAAGGGTATTTTACTCTTTGCTATAAAATTTGGAAACCAAAAGAGTGCATGTCATGTCCTTCCTACCACTCCCTGGCTTCATGACTTCATCAAGCTTGCACAGTCCTTTTATATCTGTCATTTTCTGAAACCCGGAGGAATCTTTCCTACACCCATCTGATCAGTTTTTGACATATTTGATTGCGTTGCATTGTTCGCTATGTTTTTCTATGAGTTCGCTTCTGTCATACTCAGTTAAATACACAGTGCAAACATCCAGAAAGATTTAATACTGATAATCTTTCCTCATTTATTTTGTAAATAAAGTAAAAATAAATAGACAAACTCTTTAGATCTTGCTCTATTCTTTTGATTTTTCTATGCCCACCAATCTTCTCACTTTATGTAGCTGACTGGATCACTGTGTTGTTCTGTTTCAATTAACTAGAAATTTTAATCTTAGAAATCATTATATAAACTTTATTACAAATCCTTTTATTTTTCAATTGATTTCCTCCTTAGTACTAGAAAAATTGTGATATATTCAAAGACTTATTCATATATATGTTCACTGTCATATACTTCATAAAAGATCAAAGTTTGAAACAGTGTAATTCAACAATAGGAGAATGAATTAATCAATTGTACCATACGTTAATTAATTAATCAATTATATGTACCACACCCACATCAAGGTGCATGTATGTCTGAGTACTTATACATACATACATACATACATACATACATACATCAGAAAGCAAGTTAAGAGATATATAAGGCATGATCTTATTTTATAGCAAAGCAATAGGAGAAAGTTATAGTTTCTGTTTTACATATTCTATTTTATCTGTATAACCTAATTTATTGATACAGAGCCTTAAGCTCTTCCATCAAAAAAAATCTTGATCTATAAGCTGTCAAATAGAAAGATCTCATCTCAGCCTGGTGACACATAAAAAAGTACAATTTAAACTCCCAGAGAGTTGAAGAAGGATGCAGGAATTTTTTTCTGAAAATTTTCTCCAAGTATACAGAGGGATTAATGGGAAATTGCATCTCACAATATTGAACAAACCTCCTTATCTCTTTACAGAGCAAAACTTCCCAAAAGTTGTTTACCACTTGATCGTCCCAAAATCTATACCAAGAGCAAGCAGCCAGGTTCTCTTTCTTTTTCCCCAAAGATCCTCTGACTATTCCTCTATTAACTTTTCCTTCCCCTTAATTCTCTTTTCTCTACCCTGCTTCCTTTCACCGAATTTGCCAACTTATTTTACTCCTTATGCTTACTCTACTTGTATCTTTCTACATCTTAACAACAATTAAAACAATCAAACAAAAATATTTACTTTTATAAATCATATGGATTTTTCAATATTTCCATAGACTTCACTAATGACCTCGATACTACATTATACTTTGAAGGTTATACCATTCTTGACTTCGGTCTCAACTATGTGCCATTGTAAATATCCCTGATTTTTCTAATTAGGGAAAAACAAAAGATGACAGCCAGCAGAAAAGCTCAGACAGTCCTCACTACTTCATTTTGCTCTGTTTGTTGACTTTTAAAAATTCGTAAAAATGAATGAAAACCACTTGACTTCCCATTGTCTTTATTTTCTCATCTCTGAAATGAGGATAGTAGCATCTATTTCTTAAAGTTATCGCTGAATAAAATTATTCCATATCAAAAATAAAATTATTCCTTTAAAAAAATACTTATCATCTTTTCTCATGCTTTGCTTCTTTGGTTAGAACTGGCTACTCATGGCAACGGATGGCTTAACCAGATCACATTATTTATCATAGGAGTAACTCCAAGTTGCTACCCATGCATTGTCAAGGGTTGCTCACCCGGAATTCTGGCTTTCATCTATAGCCTGGGACTAGGGGGAATCCCAGACCTCCACAGACAATGTCAAGCTCATTGACTTGCATCACATGTGGTGCTAGTTGGCCTGCTCCGGAAAGCATCCCCAAAGGTACTTCATCACTTACAGGGTGGGCACCACTTAGTGTAGGATCACATCCAAAAGCTCCAAACCAAAGCCAGACAGATGCATAATGGATGGGAGCAATGAGAACTTAAACTTAGCAAAACAGCAATCACCAGCCCCATCAGGTTTCCAAAGATATTTTAGAAGATACCATTTAAAAAATATGCTGTTTACAAACATCTTTTCATTTTTTTAAAAAATAATCCTGACTTCTGAGCAATTATAATAAAGAAATAAAGGAAAGATTGCAGTGTGTGTCCCCCCCGCATACCTGAGAAAGGGTACACAAGATGGGAAGGAAGCCCTAGCCTTCAATTGCATCACAGTTCAACTCTGGAATGTGTTCTGAAAAGCTTCTGTTTCATGCAAGCTAACACTGACAAGTTATTGTTTTCTAGCCAGAAGTTTTATGTCTTAGTTGCAATGGTCTATAGTTCCTCCTTCTCTCATTTTAACTTCCCATACACCGACAAACACTAAACAAAAATAGCTCCCCAAACCAGGGCCACATAAGGGTAAAATCTGTGTTTTCATACATAAGACAGCATTTATGCCAGTGTTTTACATAAAACTCCTAGAAGTTTTGCATAGGAAAAGAGGGCAGTTTATGGTCAGCCTGTCATTCCTAATTAGCACCAGTTCTATTAACTACTTTATTCATGCTCTCAGAGATAAGTGCTTTTAAATGGGTGAGCATGCCTTAAAGAAAGAACATGGCTTTTAGCAATCACCCTTTGGAATTAGGACCTTCATAATGGTGTAATTTCTGATACATTAAATACAGGTCTTCATTACACACGTCTAAAGAAAAGGCTTTACCCTTTATCCAAAAACGTGAAGGAGGTTACAAAGAAATAAATATTGTTATTCAAGTATCACCAATTGAAAATGCCAATAAATCACTAAAATGCTTTGAAGAATCCTCATATTTCTAATAATTTGACAGAACAAAGGATTAAAGTTTTGACTACAGAACTCAAGATAGAAACAAACAAACAAAAACCCAACCAAAAACAAAACCAAGAAACTATCAACCATATAATATATTGAGCCACAGAAAGTAAATAAAAATAAGGCACCCCTCAGTGCATATGTGGATTCTTTATCTCATTCCTGTGCCCTAGAGAGAAGTAACTGAATTGGCATCTTCTACTGTCTTGCCTCAGTCTTCCTAACTCTGTTCCCTTATACAAACATCTTCGTCCTCCTTGAGCCAACCAAGGACATTCCCACACAGGGCCTTAGTGCTTACCTTGTCCTGAGAAACATTCCTCCAGGCTATGCCTGCCTGCCTTCTTGTTTCTGTCTCACCAGTCAGGTGTCAACTCACATGCCCTTTGTACCAAAGGACATTTTTCATCTCCTTATCCAAATTCAATACTCATCCCTTACTTCCTCTCAGAAATCCATTTTTTATTACTGAGCAGTCATCTCTCTCCATCATAATCTAGTTCACCCTCCCCTTTTATTGTCAAGCTCGCTCCTCATTTCTTTGTCACATAGGTGAAGTACAGTACAGTAAATACAGCAAGAGAAGGTGTGGAGGACATAGAGACAAGGGCGAACTAATGGGCTGACCCAGATAGAATCTATCTGACTTGGAAGCAGGATAGCTGGGTGGAGACACGAATTTGGCACAAATGCATAATGGGGGAGCGGGAGCAACTTTCCTTTCTGTGTGAAGCACAGCGGGGAGAGAGCGCTTTCTCTGGGCATTTAGCACTAGACATGGTTCTGACACAAATGCCTTTCTCTTGGGGCTTCGTTTGAAGATTCTGAATGAGGGAACCCTAGGTGGAAACCTTATCAAGAAGGCAACTGTTCCTGAATCTGCCCTTTCTCGCTTTTAAGCCTTTCTCTCCAGGTTCGGCGCACTTTTACTGTGATTCATGGATGCTCCAGAGGCCATGGTCACCATGCCAGCCATTCTTCGGGAGCACAAACCATGCTCTTCTTCCACTGACTGAAATAGAGAAGAATGGTTTTCGTTGTCCCACATGCTAACCAAGATGCTTGTGTTAAGCATCTCAGTCAAGTGAAAAACGAGAAACAAAATAACTGACTTAGATATAAGTTTTGTAGGCTGATTTAAATGTCTGGGTTCCAGATTCTTTCTCTTGTAACACTTAGATATGACGTAGGTGAATGGAAGGCAATGTCATGGTAGAATTTTTGGAGATTTATCTTGGTACAAAGGAAGGTGACAGTTGACCTGAAGATAATGAGATTTCTTGCAAGGACTCACAGAGCACCAAGGGTGAACGAACCATGACCCTGAAGATACAGGAGGAACAGAGCAAGGGAGGGGACTCAGAAATTCCTACCATATTAATATATTTAGGGAAAGGAGAAAATGATTGCATCTTCATATATACTAAAACGTAAGTAAACTCAGCTTCTGGTCTGTGTTTTGTTGCCTCTGCAAATATGACCCAAAGCCATCATAATGCTGTGTTAAGGTTGCCTGGATAGAGGTTCAGCCGAACAGAGACGTCACTAGTTTTCCCTGTGACTTTGGATCCCCCACTGTACCGTTGGGCCTTTGCAATTCTATGCAGCAGTGCAACTGAGAAATGCAAATGAAATGGAAGGAGAATTGTGCTGCCATTCTCACAAATATCTCTTATGCAACTTCTATTGTTTGAATACAGCCCAGCATATTTATACACTAAAGTGTAATGCCAAATTAGACAGTGTTAAGAGGCAGTACCTTTAAAAGACAGTTAGGTCCTGAGGGTTCTGGGTTTAGGGTAGAAAGAAGGATGTTGATGCCGAGGGAGTTCCACAGAGAAGGCAAGTTCAGCGCTTCACCTCAGCACACAAGCACTCTCGCCCTTCCAGCTTCTACCAGGGATGGTCTAGCAGAAATTCCAGCACCGTATTCTGATGTTTTGTTGTGAAACTTCCCGGATTCTAGAAGCGTGAGAAATTAAACTCTTTGTTTTTAAAATAAACTAACCCTTTTATAATATTATACTGAGAAACAGTGTTTTTGTTTGTCTGTTTTTTGCTGAAAGAAAAATCTGAAAATTTGGGAATAGCTTTGGAAATTGGGTAACAGGTAGAAGCTGCAAAAAGAAGAACACACCGGGGAAAGCTCACGTTGCTTTGAGTGGCCGTGAAGAGTGACTGTGAGCCCAGAAGAAAAGACATTCACAGGAAGTCTGGAACTTATGTATTATTTAAGTTATTACCATCTGAACAGTGGCAGAAATATGGATCCAAAAGGCCATTTGGTGAGATGTCAGCAGGAAATGAAGAGCAACGTATCACAAACCAGGACAAAAGGCCTTTCTTGTTATACAGTGA
>JAQHUG010000037.1:9464806-9538176 GCA_028555095.1 Dicrostonyx torquatus
GAGAGAGAGAGAGAGAGAGAGAGAGAGAGAGAGAGAGAAGAGAAGTGATCTGGTACAAGGTGGGACTGTAACATTGTTAGCTAAATGCCATAGTCTGCTACCATATTCTACCACTCCCTGACTTATTTGTGTGCAGTCTTTTGAAATTTTTCAAGTCCCATCTTCATAGAACAGGTCTCCATACCTTTGTATTTAATATTTTGTTGACTCCTTTCTGGCACTTCACTTCCATCAATGTTTCAGTTCTAGATGGGACCTGAAGCTATGTTTGAAGGGGCTGTATATTTCATGGTTACTCCAACAAATTTTGAAAACACTTCCGTGTGGTTTATATCATATGCATCCACAAGAAGGTGAATGGGTTTGAATGCCATCATTTAGATAAAGATTGGCTGCCCACACCTACTTCTAATTACAGAGATGGGCAATTATGGCCCTTACAGTGTCTGGCTTGGTCTACTATTTTAACTCATGGATGCTCTCCAGGTTTAATTCATGGATCATCATTTGGAGGATGGATTAGTGAGATTTTTTTTTTGGTTTGTTTTTGTTTAATATCATCAAGCATTTATCATAAACACAAACAAATCAGCCATTTTCAAATTTAGGCTCTGGTCAAGATATGTGAAGTGTTTCATGATATGTATTTTGTGTTTCCAAGCCCTTCCTTCCAAACACACAATGTACATACACAGTCTTTCACATAGTTCCTTAAGGCATGCACTTAGCTAAGTTTATCAAGGCTAAAGTTCTTCAGAGCCCTCCTTCCTACACTGTTCCACCAGTACTTTGTCCACACCATCTATTCGTATTTTACTGACTGATGTTCACGAAAAGACATGGAAGCAGCAGGCCCCTCTTCTACACTTCCCCTTTCTCCAGGCAGGTTAAGTACTTTCAACGCGTGTTTCTGGTGCTTCCGGCATGGGTGGTACCCAAAGACAGCCCTGTTGTCAGACACCTTCCAAGATCGGTTAAATCAGAGAATGCTGGTGTAGTGCAGGCCATCTCTTTTTCTAGAACACTCCACTGCATTCTGATGCACAGTGAAGTTTAAAAAGCATCGAGTAAACGAGAGGCGGCTGTGCATTTGTGAGGTGGGAGCAGGCACGCAAGAGGTAGAAAGGAAAAGACAGAGTAGGAAATTATAGAATTATATTTTAATTGAAAACAACCCTTAGATGATCTCGTGTCCAGTATCAAGTGTTATTAAAGGAATGAAAGGCGGAAAGCTTGATGCAACACCGTGGCAGCGAAGCATATTTGTCATGCACACTCAAATCTTACCATGTATGTGCAGGCGCACACACACATCGTATGTGTGTAACTTGTAAAGAATGATACGATTTTTTTGATATCTTACAGCAAAAATTCATCAAATTTCATTATAAAGAGGGAAATAAATCACTATTTTAAAACCTACAGCATTTCTCGAGTGAAATTCCAAGTTGTCTTTCAGTTTTTGTTTACAGTATTTTTAGATCTCCCTCTGCATGCTGTGTTTTCTTTCAGACACGCTGCCAACTTTTGTATCTGTCATCTGGTTTCGAAAATGAGGTTTCTCATCATTTTTAAAGCATTTTGCCTTTTCAGTTGTCACACTAATGCCTGGTACATCTGGAAGCTCCTACAAGGGGATAGATTTAGAGCCTTCATTTAAAAGCAAATTAAATAATTACCAATATTTAATTTCAGGTTCCTTCAGAATCCATTAAAGGGTCTGCAGCCCTGCTTCCACACCATCCCCTAAATTAAATTTCATATTTAAAGGCTAGATTCTAGAGTTTCTTTGGCTTCCCATTTTAAAATTTAAATTCAAAAGGGCAGGAAAAAATGATTTGAAATGAAGTGATCCGTCCTGGGTTTTATTCCTTTATGTAATGGAAAGGTAAACCGAAAACAGCAGAAGGCAGAGGAGGAGGAGGCCACCGAGAAGGACAGTGACTATCCTCTGCTTTGGTCACATGGTCACACATTGTCTGGATGCTTCTATTTTGTGGGATAGTCACTTAGTTATTTATTTTCCTCAGACAAAAATGTGCTCTGGATTTCTTGGTTGTTTTTTGTTGTTGTTGTTGTTGTTATTCTTAGTAAAATTCACTTGATACCCTTAAACACTGATAGCATTTCTCTAAAAGTTTGGGAATTCTTCCATGCCAAAATCCACCAGCACATCAGACAATTAATTAGTAGGTTCTGCAGAGGAACAGGCTGAGACTCATACTGGGTATGTCAGCAAAGCACTTGAACTAGGGAGTCAATGGATTAGGAATGGTCTAGGTGCCATATCTGGTATGCCGACCTTGAACAATTCCTTAAATTCTGCCTAAGACTGAACACATATTTATCTCACAGTTTGTTTGAACTTTCTCATCTCCTGACAGTGAATAGACATTTTTCCCTCTGTAGGGTTATTTGTTTGAGAGGAACAAGTAAGACAGTATAAAACGGAGGGTTAAGGACAGTTCCTAATACATACAACTGAATGCTTACTGACAATATTTTAATAACTGCCTCATCTGGATATTCTGTCTTGTTGAGAAATATTTCAGTTGGGGCAAGTATCCTGGTATGCACTGATTTTTCTATAAACTTGTCAAAATGAGTGATGGGAGATGACAGATAACGGAATGTATCGGAGGAGATGCCAGTAAGGGGAGAGGGTTTTCTTGGGGATGGAAGCACGAAATCTTGCATTCCTTGCAATTGTGTATTCCTAACCAAATGTGTCCTCTACCTCCTCTGTCCTTTCATGTTCCACACCAGCCAACACAAGCTACCCCATCAGGAACACATGAGCAAGTAGAAGAATCTCTATCGCTCAAGTATGCATGGGTAACAGGCAGTTCCCCTGCACTTGCCTTGCTGGAGGAAGAGTGCCTGGCCACACATGGTAAAGGATGCTAGCTTCGAACAAAGAAATTTAAGTCACAATTTTGCACTGGATTAAGTTAGTCCTTATGGCTTAAAAATTTTTATTTTATAAGCATAGAAGTGTTTGAACAAAGATTAACAGTCATGTCTTAATAATAAGATAACACAAAACTTACAAAGTACGAAGGGATGTGTAAAGCATATCAAATTTATATTAGTTTTATATTATATATCTTTATTTTACACATGTATGTGTGTGAATGACTTAACAAAAATGGGGTCTGATTATTGAATTGTAAAGAAGATTTGTATCACGGATATATCCAATTATAATATAGATGTGCATATGACACACACATACACACACTTTTGTACACTTATACCCCATTTACTGGGGCTGTAAAAGGGGAAAGCCAAAACAGATGGAGAGGAAGGTGATTGGGAGGAGACCTGGGTCCTCAGAAAATGTTTGCTGTTCTACCTTCCTGCTCTGGATAGGTGACTTCCGAGTCATCAACTAATTCAGACAGAGTCAACAGCTGCAGATTATTAAATGACAAACACTTTATCCCTTTGTCTGTCTTGCTATTAAAAGAAAGAAACTTCCATCTCTAGAATGGAACAGCAAAAGAGCCCAATCCTTGCCTCATTCACCTTTTGGTTACGCATCCTCCTGGGAAGCAGGGTAGCAATCACCTTGGCAATAATGTGGAAAAATGGAAACCGGAAGGGTCCCTTCTCCACTCAAAGTGTGCCACTGTCTGGGTCCACCCGTGACTGAGTGTTCATGTTTTGGCATAAGGAGGGGAAGTTGAAAGGGTGGTAAATAACAGGAGGAATCTGCTATTTTAACCTCTACTGCCTGGTTTTTCTCTGGTGTTTTCAAGTTCCGATTAGGAAGAGAACTATTCCTCAGTTAGTTTCAGGTCATTTATAGGAACCAAGTTATGAATTCTGGAGTTTGGTAGCACTTTTCAACACATTGAGAATATGTCCTGCGACATTAAATATTCTTTTGTCTATAAAACCACTTTCAGCAAGTATTTGGCACATCCGTTTTGTGACTTCTTGTAGATATAAAACCATATCTATTACCAGGTAGGTAGGTGTCTGAAAACGTATGGTGTTACTGTAAACGACATAAAGTTACATGGCATGCATTGCACAGCATTCTCAAAAGCCTGGAACAACACATGTGAACCCATGAATTGTATTTTATCCTTTTAATTTTATCCTTTTTTTTTTAAGCCATCACACAGGAACTTCGCATCACTTGACACTTTTCCCAGAAGCAAATGTAAACACCTGTTTCCCCATGCCCTTGCTGGAATTAAGAAAGAGAATTAAAATCATATGTCACATTTCCCTTCCTGTGATTTTCCATGCTTTAGGCGCTGGGAGAAAGCCACCCTGCATCCTTTGTTCGGGAAGCAATTCCACTGCCGTTTGCCCAAGTGTGAAATGCCTTATTTCCTTAAGTCAAGTTACCTAATCTCTTGACATTACAAATATTAGCGTTTTAAAATCTGTTTTGAAATTAAGACAAAAGCAAACATCATTGCTAATGTACATTTGAAAGAGGAGGGGGGGATGAAACCATGGAAACCAGCAGAGGAATTAAAATGGCAACTAAGAATTAGACGCCAGAATAGAACCAGCAATGGGCCAGATGAGGATTAAAATTGGAAGCGATTTGACAGGAATTCTAAGGTGTTCTTTTGCGTTTGTCCTTCCCCCCCCCGCCCCCCTCTCCGGTCAGGCTTTCAGGAAGGCTTGATAAATCTTACTTCTATTATTATATTTTTGTTCCTTGTAAAACTCCTTCTAAAAACCACAGGCTGCCACAACCACACACAAACATAGCTCATTTTAGGCCACAGGATGGCACTCTGTGTGCATACAAGTGATGAAGTACTATGTTCCCCCTGGAAAAGAGAGAGAGAGAGAGAGAGAGAGAGAGAGAGAGAGAGAGAGAGAGAGAGAAGGTTCTGTGTCCTTTGGGAAGCTGTGAGAGACAGTGCTTACAGCCTGCAGTGATAGCCAAGCACCTATCCACTGGACGAAGAGCAGGTCGTATTCTCTTTGCAAAGTGCCTGGATCCTCTCAGTCACACTGTTCAACTCTGGGGATGGGGGGCGGTCCTGGGACCACTGCCTCCTGGACTCCTCACTGACATAAAGGAAACTAATACTCTTCCTTGAAGAAATTCATCAGAAGAAATATGGGCCTTTAACTGTGGGTCATATGGTGTGGGCATAGTCTGTGTCCTGTGTCATTGGTTGTTCTAAATCTCCCACATGGACACTTTTTTAAAACTATAATTAATATTTCAGTCTGTGGAATGAGGTTAGTGTGTGTGTTAAATGGGATGGTGCTCAGGTCAGTTGGAAATGCTGCTTTTTTCCTGATTTTGGGCAATTGAGTTTGCCACTGTTATTACTGCAACAAAATTTACTATACAAATATGCTATAAAGAGAAAAGTATTTTACTTTGGATGTGGCCACTTCCGACAAAATCATCACAATATGTAAAGAAGTCACAAAATCCAACCATTTCTCAAAAGAACAAGGAAGCTTAAATAAATAAACAAACTCTAGATGAAGGTCTAAGAAGATCTGGATTAATGTCACAAACATGATTTTTCCTGGCGGAGAGAGGAAGGCAGGCATTCCCAGGCTGCACCATGGAAGGGGGAGATCAAAGGAGACAGGGTGCAAGGCACCTCAACCAAAGAATAACCAGAAAATAATTCAGTACGAAAAATCTGATGGAATAACAGAAAGGCTCAAAGGTCAAGGGAAAGGTTTTAGGCTTGCCCTAGCTATGGTGTAAAACCCTTGAGCCGGGGCTTTGAGTGACTGAGACAGGGAAAATTAGCCTCCTCGCATCAGCACAGAGATCGAGTGAGAGAACCAGTGAGAGAAGAAAGATGGTGTGTGAACAGGAGGTGACAGTCAAGCGATGTAACGAGGACTCCGGAAAGGGTGAGAGACAGAAATGGAGACAAATCTAGAGCTTAGAGAGATACCTGGAGAAAGATGGACTATCCCCCATAGGGTGAAGCAGTAAAACTGACAGAACACTTCCCTGACCCGGCTTCTAAGAAAAGTGGGCTGAACCCAAGCTGCGATGACGTCAGCTTCGGCTTCCTTGAGCTCCTTCCAAGGGTGTACTTTTCTCTTGTCTCAACCCCGGCCAGTGTGCTTCATTACCTCACATGTTCCACTAGAGCTATCTGTAGCTCCGCTGCCACATGACTTCAAAGGAAAAACCCTCGAGCAAAGCAGTCAGGCAAAAGGGCCCTCTTCTCCATACGGATTGACAGCAACGGGGTTATCTATCCCACAGGACAGGGGCCACAGGTCTCTGCTTAGGAGATGCGACCTCCAATTGCCCAGAAATCTGTCCTATTTCTTCACTACTGGTCTAGCTGAACAGGAAGCTTCCTCCTCCTCGAACCTACTCGGATCTGTTTAGTTCGCAGCTGTTGGTGCTGTTTGAGGAGGTTTGGAAAATGCAGGTTTATGCTGGTCTAACAGAAGGAAATATACAGGTGTATACAGGCGGCCTCCTGGATACACAGATACATGCTCTTAGCCCCTTCGCCATGACTGACTGTTGTCTGTCCACTAGAATGGTGCTCCTCAGCCATATGCTTGTGCTAACAAGGTGTCTTACCCCAGTGAACAGGGCCAAGGGAACCATCGACTGTGCTAGCTCACTGAAGCTCTGAGCAAAAATAAATCCACTGTCCCTCAAGTTGCTCTCTGAGGCATTTTTGTTACAGAAATGAGAAACGTGAGTACCTGTATCTGTGTTCCCAGCAGTGATGGCGAATGTCTTTACATGCCCCTCTTGATTTTCCTTGGGCCATCTTGTCTCATTCACTTTAAGATTCCTTAAAGCCTGGCTTCTGGAGACTTCTTCCCAAGGCTAGAGACCGAGTACCTCTGCTCTCATTTTTTTTTCTTGTTTTTTTTTTTTATTAAAACAAAATGACCTCACTTTTAATAAATATTAAGCAAACATTTCCATTGTGTTGGGCCATAGCGCCAATCTTTATGACAGATGTACTTGTGTATTTGGGGCCTTGGATCATACAAGATGGATTGATATTTCCATCTTCTCCCACCCCCACAAACATTGCCTAGTGTTTCTCCTTTATTTGATGCTTAAGGCGTTGTTGAGTACTCAGTGTGTACCAGGTGCTTTTCTATGAATGAGGGATATAAAAGGTTAAAAATCCCAACAATCAAAGCCAGAAAATATCCCTGTTCTCGTGAAATTCCTGATGAGCAAGTGAACATTTCAGCTTTTAATCCCAAAATAAACACAAAAAGATAATTATGAATCCACGTCCATGACAATACGGTTTCTTTCTGCAGTGATCAAATGCTGTTCTCTACCCACAGCATACATATGATCCAATCTTATTCTGTTCCCACCAGCCCACTAGAGGGGGGCCAGCTCAGGTCTTCAAAGACAGGCACGATACCCTAAACCAACAATTGCTCTTCAGTCCTCAACTTCTCCAACCCCTTGGATGCTGTGAGAAGTGTCGTAAATTCTTCTCGAAACCTTCTGCACTGCCTCGTGTTGTATCAGTGTCTTGGATGATTTTCAGTTCCTCCAGGCTGCTGTGGCTGCTGTTGGGAGGGAGCTTTATGGGGAACTGCTTCATCCTCTCCCTCTGCCTTTCTGCCTCCTACTTTTAGGTTAGATAACATCATTTCTTCACAAATGATTTGCCTGTCCACCTGAGTCAGTAGGATCTCTCCTTCCTCTCTCTCTCTCTCTCTCTCTCTCTCTCTCTCTCTCTCTCTCTCTCCTCCTCCTCCTCCTCCTCCTCCTCTCTCTCCCTCTCTCTGTCTGTCTCTCCCTGTCTCTCCTGATCTCTGCCTCCAGAGCATGTGACACAGCCTTCCATTAACATGTAAATATTTGTTTAGTGTTTTAAGGGATAAATGTTTTCCTTGTAATCCCCCATGCCAATTTTCTTTATTTGCCTAGTATGCTATCTATACATTTATATGCACGGTGCTTGAGGAGCAGCTGCATGGGTGAATGAGGTATTTTGACTGGTGTTAAACTAGGATCAAAAGTAACTTCTTGTCTTATACATCATCTACAACATCCAGAATAAGTCAGTGAAATTCGCAATATAGAAAACACTGTGGAAATAGATGTACTCTAAGAGGCGAGAAGTTGATGGATTTGGGGACATATTAGTTCTGAGCTGTCACAAGAACATTTAGAGGAAGGATGTAGGAGCATGATGGGGATCCTGGTCCCTTCTCCTTCATCATTCATTCTGCCCTTTCCCCTGAATGCAAGCCACAAACTCAGGGGACATGACCTCTACTTAAGTGACAAGCTCTTTATGATGCTCCCATCCCCCTGCTCAGGATTTTATCGTTAATCTCCATTCTAAATCAAATGATAAAAATAATTTTAGTAACAACAGGGATTGGCTTGATCATGGTCTTGGGAATGAAATCAAGGCAAAAAGACATGCATCAATTGATTTATGGAAATGTTCTCATTCTAAACAATACACCCACTTTCCTGTGGAACAGGAAGAGGGATCCACACAGTCCTGATTGCTACTATTGGCAACTCCATGTACTAACTAATGAAATAAGGCCATATGCAGACAGAAAAACTAATGGATGGGAAGAAGCTAACCCAAGGGATATTACGAACCACCCTTTCTTCCAGTTGTGAGACAGGGATATTAGTAGAACTGTGTTGTCTGCTCTCTTTCCACCCATTTACATGGAAGAGTTCTTCCGTGATATCAAAGAGGAAAGACATTTGTAGAACAAAGGGGAAGTAGAGCAAGAAACAGGACTCACAAAGAGAAACGAGATATGTTATTCAGCTTTCCATCATGGTAGCAAAATAGCTGAGGTAATTAGCTTATACAGGAAAAAAAAGCTAATTTTGGCTCAGTTTTAGAGGCTCTGGGTCTCTGGGGGGGTGTAGATGGTAATATTGGGAATTATGTGACTGGACAGACTGCTCACAGCATGAGACAGACGCCTGACAGGGAGATAAGGAGGGACTGCATCTTAGAAGCCCACCAAGTACTTACACTTACAGAGATACCTGGATTGCTTGCTGCAGAATGAACTCTCCGTAACAGAGGCTGCAGGAAGGCTGCAGGAAGGGACTAAGCGTTTTAAGAGGTAAATGTAGATGGTGCACTCTCTCAGGACTTAACTTATATGATGCTCCACAGACTCATCGCATTAAGAGTACCACTTTGTTTATGGGCCAAATATGCAAACGCCACTAATTACACCTTCTATACTTCATCTTGGTATTTGTTCATGTTTGTCCTACCACACTTCTGAGTCATTGTTTTGGTGTTAAGAGTCATTGATGTCTATGTGTTTCCACACTTGAAAACTCCATGGGCTTGATAGAGATGCAGCATTTCTTAAAAACAATGTCTTGCAACCATCTGGGTGGAAAATCCCACAGATGTTGGTACCCATTTCATAAACACTGATGTACCTTATAATAACATAAGAATGGACAGCTACCAGGTAACAGATGGGACGATACTGCTTCTTCAAATATTCACTAAATGAGCACAAATTGCTATATTTAAAGACGAAAACCCCACAAAACGACAACAAAAACCTGCATTCAGCAGTCATCATATACTGCCACCAATGCACATAACCCAATTGCAGTCGTGGCTGTGTTCACACACATATAAACAATGGCAGATCCAAAGCAAAGACCTGGTCAGCAATCAGTGAATGCTGACATTGATTGTTCTACAGATGTTAAAATGGAAAATTACATGATGGAATATGGATATCTCAAGTGAAAGGCCCTTATTCATTTATTTATTCACTCCTTCAATCATTAATAATTATACTCATTGAGCATCTACCAGGTGGCAGGCATTCAGATAAGGGTCAGGAAGTAATGAAGTGGGTGGGCAGGATCCTCCAATCATAGATGTCTAGACTCTAGAACTGTTTAAAAGAAAGCACACACAACAACTGCATACTATTACAGAATTTGTGTGCTGATAGGAAAAACAGAGGTTCCTAGTTTCTCATGAGATATTTGTTGATCAAGAAAAACTCCAGGCAATGTAAAAAGAAGCGCTGCCATTCTATCATGCTGCCATCTGCCCCTAACAGGAGAAACAGTAAATGGAGAGGCTTTGGGAAATAAATACAGGCATTAATCTTGGATAATATTTACTTACAGCAGAAGAAGAACAAAGTAGACAATGGTAAAGAACCAAGATATTGCTATATGTGGGCTGAACTAAGCATAGGCGTAACACAAGCTGGTTATGAGCGGCAGTGCATCAGCTGGCCAGTGATATTGGAAAGGACAGAAGACAGGAGGTTTATCTTTGGTTCATCTTTGCTTCCCTTTGACAGGGATAGATTCACCCATCAGATGGTTTTATAACTCCCACGAACAATCCAAATTCTAGAACTTGCGTCTTTAGATCAAGGCTATGAATCATTGAGTGCATTCCCAGATATAGCCCTCTTGTCGTCATGCCCTATGTAAATCATGTTCTTCCACAAATCAAGCATTCCAAGGTCATGAAGACATATCAAATTTAATTCAAATGCAGGTTGTTTTAGAAAACGGGGTAAACATATCTAGAAACAGCATAAAATTTGCCCAAGCACACTCAGATTACAAACTACAATATAATCTCTCCTGATACACATATATTGTGTCTAGCTCTGGTAGGCCCTGATTTAATAGTCTGTGCTTCCTTCTCAGATATTCAAAAAAAAAAAAAAACCACTAGCTTCTTTCTATTGTTTATATCAGAAGTGGTAGTAAACTATCATAGAAAATGATTTTCATCCATCATGGCACATTGAGTTGGGCAGTTAAAATAATATGTGCATATACAGAAACACACAAACCCTATTCATTGGACACTGTGTTTTCTTTCCATTAGGGATTTGAAAGACAACATGATGATTCTCTTTGTCCTTGCTCATCGACACATGAAAACACGCCAAAAGATGACACAAGAAAGATGGCAGGTATGAGTTACTATACAGATGGAGCAAAGAGATGTCAGGAAAGAGAAGCAAGCAGACGGGGGACTGAGAAAAATCGGGAGCTTGTGAGAAGAAAGAGACTCCTTGGCAAAGTGGACAATCATTAGTGTTACCTATTCAACCACATCTTCCCACACACTTAATGAAAGCAATCTTGATTTCCTGAAGAAATCCATATCTACCTGTAGTGGCACTTCAATTGTATTTTAATAAATAAAGCCTGCCTGAAGATAAGAGAGTAAAAGAGCCCCCCGGACAGTCTCACAGACTAAGTAATAGTAACACATACCTTTAATCCCAGTAGACACACTAGTTTGTCATAGAAAGCTGGCAGTGTGTGCCTTTAATCACAGTGGTTCATACCTTTAATCCCAGTCCTAGGGAGGATTATAAAATGGGAGAAGACAGTCTCATTCTGAGATTCCTGGAGGCAAGAGCCATTTCGGACTGAGGTTGAGGTAAGAGCCAGTGTCTGACTGTTTTGCTTTTTGGATCTTCAGGTTGAACCACAATTTTGGTCTCTGAGTTTTTATTAATTGTGCTGCATTTGGTGTCCAACATGGGGCACAAACCCACAACCTGAGATTAAGAGTCTCATGCTCTACCACATTGGGTGCCAAATGAAGTACGATAATTAATAACTCAGAATGAGACTGTGTCTGAGAGCTATTTCCTCCCATTTTATAATCTTCTCTAGTTTGGGGATTAAAGGCATGCACCACTGGGATTAAAGGCAGGCACTGCCTGGTTTCTATGGCAACTAGTGTAACTACTGGGATTAAAGGTGTGTGTTACCACTCTCTTGCTCTAACACTGACCGGTGTGGCTGTTCGACTCTCCCGAACCCCAGGCAAGCTTTATTTATTAAAATACAATTGAAATGTCAGTATATTTTCCCTTTGAGAATTTGTTCCATCCTGTTCCATCTCAAACTATGGTGATTGTATAAATCAGGATATTCCCTTGATTTTTGTCGTAAGACTGGTTTCATGATGGATACAAATAACAACAAAACCAGTGAAGTCAGCAATGAAGGAATGGACCGTGATTTTGAGATCTGGCAGCCATATTAGAACACAAGGAAGAACCTGTCTGAGAAAGAAGCTATTTTAGAGAAAATTCAGCTGGTGGACAGAGTGTGATCAACGCCTGAGAAAATGAATAGAGTATCTCGATACAACTGTGCTTCAAGATGCAAAGCGTCTATCCTGAATATTACCAGTAGGAGTTAAGAATTTTCCTTTCAGATTCTCTCCTGATCGAGTTTGAGTTATCTGTACTTGAAGCAATCCTACTGCACATGAGTGGACTGTGACCAGACAAAACTCTGGAAAGCCTAAGAAGTATTCAAGTCTGACTGGTGCCACCTCCCTCACCAAATTCCCTTTTTGAAATCCTTACCCCGAAGAACTGATTGTTTCAGTTTCTAAGAACATGGCTGTATTTTAAAAGAACACCTTTAAGGATCAAATTAAGTTAAGTGAGATCATTGGGATTGAACCAAATCTGGTATGACTGGTTTCTTTATTAATAGAGGGATTTGTCTACAGTCACAAGGCAAAGACAGGCATCTGCAAGCCACAGAGAAGAACCCACAGACAAAGTCAATCCTAGGATATCTTAGTTCATGATATCCAGATTACAGAACTATCATTAAACACACACACACACACACACACACACACACACTACTACTACTACTACTACTACTACTACTACTACTACTACTACTACTACTACTACTACAGTTTCTATGAGAAATTAATTCTAAGCCTCTCATGGATGACAAAATTCGTGTGTGCTCAAGTCCGTTATGAAAAACAGTAAAGTATTTTATAATTAAGGTACAGTGTTTGAATATAGCCTTTGCATATTTCCCTGAATCATCTCTAGATTACTTGGAATATAGACTATAAATACTATATAAATAATTGTTATAGTGTTTAGAGAAGGACAAGAAAATGTTTGTTAATATTCAGGGAGATGCAATAATTTTTATAACATATTCATAGCCTATTGTTTGAATCTAATGAATAGCTCGCGAAAATAGAAGGCCAACTATGTACTTCCCCTGTTCAGAGCACAGAGTCTGTGGTGTTTTGTTAGAGTTTGTGTAGGAAACAAGTATAGGTAAGATCCTAGGAAGAAAGAGTTCAGTGATGGAAGAAACAGGGTTGAGAAATGGGTAGGATGAAAAGGAATAAAAAGAACAGGTCAAGCTGGCACACATCTATAATTCCAGGACTTGGGAAGTAGAATCAGCTTGAGATCAACTCGGGCTACATAGTGAAATCTTGCTTCTAAAAAATTAATTTATAATGATTAATTGGATAATATAAAAATAACCAAAATATAGACCAATATAAGGGATGCTGAGATGGGTGTGAAAAAAGGGGCATATAGTTTTTATTCCATTATTTCCTGTGGTGTTATTTGTAACCTTTCTGATCATGATGAAGGATAAACCCTGAGGGTTAGCTATGACTTGAATCTCCAGATCCCTATTTATTTGAAATGCAAAAGAAATCTCCTGGTGCCAAAACAATCAACCAACCACTGCTGAGAAGTGCCTAGAGTGACCCTCCTCTAAGGAAGTCCCACAGCCTGATGTGCCCAGCCTGATACATGGCAGACATTTTAAACTTTATAACTGAGACACCTGACTTCTAAGAAACAGGCTATAGATGGTTTCTACTTCGAAATGGTGTTGACTTTATTCTTTTTTTCTGAGTACTGTAGAATCCTGATGAAACAAATGGTCCAGCCTTTCAATGAGGATGATGAGAAATTCTCTATAACAGAGCCTTTGTAACTTCCCAGCTGCAAGTACATCTTACCTGTTGCCACATGAAGTAAGTCCTTTGACCCTAGGAATTAGGAGGAGGAAGAGGGAAAGTGAAAAGTGGAGGATGAGTCAGTAACAGCAGAGACATAAGTAAGAAACACACATTTGAAAGGGAATTTTTAAGAATTGGAATTTTATACCCTTAGCCTGGATGTGAGGACTCATTCCTAAGTTCTCCCTTTGCATCTTTATGTGCAAAGACAGGGAGGAATGCATTTGGTAACGTGAGGAAATCTGCCTCCTGTTATTTTTTTACTCTCTACTTATTAAAGAAGACCAATGTTATTTTCTCTGTCTTGAGTTCTACGAGAGACAAGTTAAAGTATGTTTTACCATAGACAAAAAGAACCTGGGCCTCGTTGAGTGTTTGCATGGATTTTTTTACCAGTGCTCATAATAAGTCATATGATTCATCTTTTCCTTTGTCCAACAGCATTTCCCAACTTGCTTAATTGATCATTAATTTTAATGTTACTCTACAAACTACACCCTCCGTGTCAACTTGCCTTATGTACAATGTTGTTCTGTGGAGTTTTAATCCTGGGAATTAGGCTTCGTTCTGATGCTAATAAATGCTAACTTTCCATCTTGGCAGAGACATTTTCTGTTGCGTCACCATAAAAACAAGTCTTTGTGAATGCCTTTCACAAAATGAAATCAAGGGCTTTTTTTATCATATTAAGTGAATAAATTATATGTTAACAAGAATTTTCTTATTTTTATAATGGAAAAATTGTTGAGCACAATTTCACTCTCCCTAATTGTAATAAAGCAGATTTGCTTTTAGCATAAAATAAAAAGATAAGAGTGTGGTAAGCACCAGTGAGGCGAAGGTGGGCTGAGGTGTTTGTGAAGACAAAGGTGCCCATCACAAATCAGTGTTATTTTACATAAATATGGGTCAGTGCTTTTCAGTTCTTGCAAGATATTTTTCTTTTTAAAATTCTTTCCAAATTTTCAATTATATTTATTATTAGTAGTATGTGTGGGAGGGGCAGAGGTCAAGGGCACATACTCACAAGCTATCCCTGTTCTTTGGAGGTCCGAGGACAACTTTTGGGAGTTCTGTTACCATGGACACCAGGGATACAACTCAGATCATCAAGCTTGGGTATCACATGTTTTTACCTGGTGAGACATCTCATCTGTGACCTGACAGTGTTCTTGGTTGGCAATTTTAGACACTGACTATAAATAAAGACAGAAAAAAAGGGGGGTATTCCTGTCTTAATTCTCACGTATTCGGTACTACAACCTTTGTCTTAAAATAGAATTTGAATAAGTATGCATAAGGAGCCCGCAAGCTGTAGTTATACTTCCTTTAGGAAAATATTTACTTAATTTTTACACAAACAGCAAGGTCAAGACCTGGTCTTCTACTTCCTTTCCAAGCCCTCCCACTCCAGATCCAGTAGTGCTGATCTCCCTCTGAGAAACTCAGGGAGTATTTATGGTTGCTGCCACTGGTTTGGCACTTAGCATATGTTGCTTGGCACTGTTAATTATCCTTTTTATGTGCATGTCCTGTCTGTCCAAGGAGCTGAGTCTCCTTGACTGTAAGGGCAGTGTCTTGGAGCCCTGTGATCTCAGCACATAGCAAACTGCTTTGCAAGGTTAGGTTGCAACATATGCTCCTGGGTGATGGCAGTGATGATGCCAAACAGCAGAGACATTATTCAGTTCACCCCGGATGCCAGGGCATCTTGAAAGCTCTCTGTTGGGAGCTACCAGAGAGTTTTGAAGATAACAGGAACTCAGCAACCTGTCTGGTCAGTTAGAAACGATTGTTTTCAGTTGAAATATATAAGTCCTGGACTTCTAAATTAATTTATATATTTCTAACTCATAAAATTAAATTTTATTTTATTGTTTTAAGATTTATTTTATATTTAAGTATGCATATGTATCTGTGTGTAATTATGTACATGTGAGTTCAGAGGCTAGAAGGCATGGGGTTCCCTGAAGCTGGAGTTATAGGCAATTGTGAGCTGTCTAACACAGGTACTAGGAACTGAATTCCCATCAACAATAAGAGCAGTAAGTGTTCTTAACCAATGAACCATCTCTTCAGCTTATCTAATGTCTACTATCTTCTGTAGATTCTTATTCACCAAGGACTCTGTTTGTTAACAACGCTTTGTAAAACAAAAGGCATAGGAACCCATTAAAGGTCTGACATATCCCAAACTTTAAGGATGAATTCCAATACTGGGCATTTAAGAATCTCTCTTCTGTGTCTATGGGTGCATCCCAGTACATAAAGCCCTTGCTTTACAAGCATAAGAATGCACGTTTGGGCATCCAGGTCTTATGTCAAAATCTTGGTGCAGTATCATATGCTTGACATCTCAGTACTGGGGAAGCTGAAACAGGAAGATCTCTGAGGCTAGAGGCTTGCTAATCTAGACAAATGTGTCACATTCAGGTTTGATGAGAGACCTGAAACCCCATATCAGGAGACACCTGACTTTGACTTCTGGTGTCTACATGCTTGTGCACATCCCTATACATCCCCACAGTCCCAACACTCCGACTCTCCTGTGGATTCTTCTAGATAACTAGATTTGAACGTCATCACTACAAACTCTGCTGTTTGTCTTAACTAATGCAGAACCTTATTCTTTACCTGTTCAAAACTTTTCATAAAATCCATATTTTTAACAACCATGTATAAAATATTGTGAGCATATAGAAAGAAGATCCAAAAGCTTTAAGTCACAAGTGTCTACATATTTACATTCTCATTTTCCACGCTGACTTACAAAAGATTTAAAACATATTTTAAAACTTCTTATAAACAAAATAAGTAATTGGAGGTGTTCAGGCTGAAGAAAAATTAGAGTGGAAAATATGAAATAATTCAGCTGTATAAAGCTAATCTTCAGAAACTGAGCAAATATGGTCCTAGTCAGACTAACTGCTGGGGTATCATGTTTTAGAATATTAGTTTAAGATGTGTTACATTTGTTTATGTTGCGGACCATTTGTTTAATGATGCAAAGAAAGATATGTTGTATTTTTTTATGTTAATTTTGTTTAATTCTGTGAAGCTGTGTTACATTTCCTGTATAAAACACCTGATTGGTCTAATAAAGAACAGAACAGCCAATAGCTTGGCAGGAAAGAATAGGTCGCACTGGCAGTCAGAGAGAATAAATGGAAGGAAAAATCTGGGAGAGACTGGAGAGCAAAAGGAGAAGGAGAGGAGGAGTCCAGGTGCCAGCCACCCAGTTACATAGCAAGCCACGAGTAAGAAGAAAGGTATACAGGAATAGAGAAAGATAAAAGCCAAGAGGCAAAAGAGAGATGGAATAATTTGATTAAGAAAAGTTGGCTAGAAACAAGCCAAGATAAGACCTTTTATTCATAAGAAGTAACAATAAGCCTCGATGTATCTATCTGGGAACTGGGTGGCAGACCTCCCAAAAGAATAAAGAGTAAAAAAACTAGTACTGGGGTTATGTTTCCCTAAAATCAAAGCACAGAAAGCTGTATAGGTATTATATATCACTCATACAAGAAAATCAATTCATTTTACTGTGCTTTACCTTCATCAAACACTGTTTGACATAAGGAGTCTACTCCTTTTAGTCCCTGTGCCACATGTGACAATCCATTTATGCATGCTTCCTTAAAGTTTCCACTAGTTTTATCTTACAGAATTATGACAAAAACAGCTTTGCAACAGCAATTCTACCAGAAGACCAAATGGCACATTTGTTCTGAAAGAACATTCTAGAGAATAAAATGTCTTCCTAGTGATCATCTATCAAAGTTATTTCTTACTACTATGGCTTGGAAAATGACTATTAAGAAGACAAAAATGCAAAAAACATGCTAATATAGTTCGTTAATATTTTCTATTAATTAATTAATAGTTCTATTAATAGAATTACTATAATTCTATTAATCAAGCAGATATACAAGCTTGACAATTTATATAGATATGATCATGATTTTTTTCATTAAAATAATGCCAAATTTTGGTTCATATTTAAAATAGTGAAAACTCTTTTCTTGTAAGAATTTGGGGGGAGGGTTTTTCTCAGTGTTTATCCTAGAAAATTTTAAAATTTTATTTATATTCATTATTTTTGTGTGTTCGAAAGTATGTATATGATGCATACGTGAGCATGTATGTGTTACTATGTGCTTGCTATGTGGCAGCAGAAGACAATTTGGCCTACTCATTTTCTTCTTTTTACTTTTGTATTGGTCCCAGGGAGCAAACTCAAGTCATTGGGTTTACTTGGCAAGTGCAGTCCCTGGTAACTCATATTGAAAGTCCCAGAAGAATAGCTTTCAGCCATTCTTAACATGATGGTAGCAATTATTATATAACTCAGTATCAATGAACTAAGATTTGTACCAAATTTTCCCTAAATAAAACAAAAATGAAGCCTGAGGAGATGGTTCAGAAGGTAAGAGCACTTGCTCTGCAGGTGTGTGTGCATGAGTTACATTCCCCCACGCCCACTTAAAAATCTGGGCATGGCTCCGGCTGTGCTCATGCCTGTAACCCCAGAACTGTGGACTGGGGAAACAAGAGGATCACCTGGATCTTTTGGGAATAAGGTGGAGAATTCGAGATCACACAACGATGTTCACCAGCACATGCATACACCATGCACGCAGAGTACGTACAAAAGAGGGGAAAGGTTATTCAGCCGGGTTTTCTTTCCTCATCTGCCTTCCCAATGGAAACCTATGACATTCCCACAATAGCTACTCATGTTGCATGTGTCTCCTAGGTCTGCCTGTCATGAACACGTTGTATCTGAGAAAGAAAACAAGAATCACAGGCTGAAGAGTGATGCCACACTGAAGAAGGTTCCTGGAGAGCTGAATGTCTACCTCCCGCCAGTCACTGCTTGCTTGGTCTTGATTCAGTCGTTCTTCCCACGGAAAGTTAGGGTTCTGCCATGTTCACTGCATTGTTTAGTGCATTAATTCATGCAGTCTAAATTTAAATGTGAGATCATCGCTAGGCGTTTTGAGGAATGTATAAACTGTTCAATGCACGCATGTGTCCCTCCTTTGAGTCTTTAAGTAAAGGGCTAGTGTGGGGATATTGGGGAAAAGTTGGACTTCAAAACCCACAGAGAAGGACTGTCTGCAGGGTCATACACAAAAGAGATAGCACCTTCTCTACTTGATTTTAGACAATGGTGATGAGGTAACTATTCTTTTCTTAATCCGTATCTTTCTAGTTCTGTGCTAAACATTAAGTTTAAAACCTATCACCCCACTATCTTAACTTCAAGGCACTTTTTCTTCTTTTCTTCTCCTCATCGGCCAGTTCTGCCCATTTCCTGTAGCCTCCCTGTTGATATTAGGTTTTATAGGCAACAGCCTACATACCTGTCTTCCTTTTCATTTCCAGAACTATTAGCCTCAGAAAGGCCTAGATGAGACCTGCATCCCCAGACCAGAATAAAGTGCATGGTACACAACTTGACAGAGAGCTGTGACCAAGATTTTCATATCTTTGTTCAAGCCCAATTAGTTCATTATGAGTTTCTCACAGGAAGAAATCCAGATTTTTAATGATGGTGTCAGTTACCTAAAGTGAATATCTATTGTATCACCACCACCACCATCATGCTCTCTGTTATGTGCCCTGTACATGATGTGGAAACCATCTTGGTCTCCAGGCGCCCTTTCTACAGATCATGCCTCCAATATCATGATTCTTATTTGTAAAACAATGACTTCTTAGGTTTCATACATGTGACCAGTACAGCAGAATAAGAAATGCCTTTGGTCTGTCTTAAGAAATATGCATTAAAAACCATCTCATATTATATTCTTGTATACTGTTTTTAAATGTTCACAAACGTGGTTGTTGGCTGTCCTGTAACTGTGAGGGACTAACGCTATATATGCAGGAGTCGATCAAGGTCCTCAAACAAAAGAAAAATCTGTCTCCCATGAAGCACTTATTATTCACACATTGAGACTTTACCTTTTTCTTTCTTTCTTTCTTTCTTTCTTTCTTTCTTTCTTTCTTTCTTTCTTTCTGATTCTTCCTTTTTTAAAAAAAAACTTTTTCCCCCTAGGGGATTTAATAAAGAAGTGTCATCCAAACCCTCTTTCAAAGTACTGTCTTGAAGAAACCAATGTCAGAAGAGTCAGTTCCACGTAGTTCAAAGGCCTCAGCAAACACTGCAAACATCTATCTGACCCAGACCCTGTGTTTCAGAGGTCTCGCCCATTTAGAGGTGCGGGTTTCTCCCGTCTACGCTCAAATCACATCTCCTTTGTGTGGAAAAATAAGATTTCATGCACAATCAAGTTTATCTACCTCCAATCAATAAAAGCATTAAAACAGATATAAAAGAAATACAGTTAACCAATTTAAATATTATTGAAAGTCTTGTAGAACTACAGATATGCTGAATGTGAAATTTCCTAGTTGAAAGGTGTGTTGAAAGCGTTTCAGGCAACACTAGAATGCTTTCAAACGATGCGCAGCCACTTATGAAAACTATTCAGGTGCTTTTCCTAATCTGAAAGGGAGTGCTTTTTCATAGCATTAGCTTTATAATGAGCGTTTTCAGGCAAATTTCAAAGGGTGCATGGTTCATATACTTTAGACTAAATTCACTCGTAATTTAGCATCTGACAAAAGCTAATGCTTAATTGTCTCTAAAGAGGCTATAGAAGGAAAACATTCTCCTTATTCACAAACATAGAGCTAAACAGTGGGACTCCCTCCCATTCACACCCCTCCTTAATTTCCCTAAGAACAATGGCTCTGCAGAGAGTAGGGCTTGCAGCACAGACATCAGGGTAACCTGGGAGGACAGAAGTCACCAGCTGCTTTCCTTGCCTGCTACCCTGCACTGGAACACCCTGGCCATCTGGAAAGGATGGAGGCTTGTCCTCCATGCTAACGTGGGGGTACCTAAAGGTTTATCATAGATGAGGACTTACACTGGGTTGTTTCAGTTTATCTCAGCACTTCCTACACCACAGTGGGAAGAGTCTGGCAAGATCTCAGATATAATAATGGTAACCACCAGGAGACAGAGATCGGGGAACTCCAGAGGCTTGCCATTGCACTCATGCTGATTTCCATGTGACTTTGAACTAAGTCATGCAACTTGCCTTGCCTCAATGTCCTGTCTGTGAAACATGGGATATAGCATAATCTTCTAGGGCTGAAAAAAGAATTTTTTTCTTTTACAGAAACTTATACACACACTGCAACTAGAACAAAATCAGTTTTATCTACCACCTATCTTAACTTTTGCAATCTTTATTGTTATGATTACATTTTTCCTAAATATCATATTCAAAACTCTCTCTACAAATAAGTTACTGTTTCTATTTCTTTATTTTCTTGGTGCGTCTCTCAATTAGTAGAACTCTCGTGGTAAAACTCTTCAGACACTCTTTGAAAGAACAAATTCTAGAATTTTTGTCAAGCATTTTAGGCACAGATGCCCTTAGGGTGATAGCTTGCTAAAGTAAGGATATTACGTTTGCATCACCATTTTGAGGAAGCTGGCAGCTCTCACACCAAGTGGCATTTGACAGCACAATATCTAAAGGAGGCTTTGCTCTCAATCATAAAAATCCCCACAAAACCCCCAAATAACAGCTTTTAGAACCTACCCAGAAGTAGAAACAGAATAACCAAACAGACTTGCAGATATAGACAAATAAAGATGCGGGGGGAGGGAGGGAGAAAAGAAAAAATCCTGCTTTGGTAAAGCTTTTAGAATCTCTGGTAATTTTCATAATCGGGACGCTGGGCACAGTCTGATAGTATCTTCTATTGATTCTCAGATTTTAAGACAATAATCATTGCATTATTATCTGCAGCCTAAGCAGTGCAGCGTAACCTCCTAATTAGGATAAAAAATAGATCCAGGAGCAGCCCCAGCAAGTCACAACAAGTCAATATTTTTAATAAGGATTAATTTTAAAAAAAACTCTACAAGGTTGTATTAGAGGCAGTTCTGGCATGTCTATTGATTAACAGTTGGCATTACGTCTCATAAAGGGCTCATTATGTAAAGCATCAATCTAAGCACCATGTTTCCCCCCTCTTAAATACTATTGATTTGTTTTGATGTGTTTTTTTAAGCACAGTTTGGGAGCTGAGAAGATTAAGACCTGAACCCTGCTAAAGCATTGTCCATCACGTCGCGGTGCAATGGAGAGAGAAAGCGATCAGAGGGCCAAGGTCTGCTGTGGTTCCCTTGCCTGGCACAGGGACCACATTCATCTGCTCTCCACTGATGGGGTTCCTAGTGAGCATCAGTAGGTCCGGGCAGAACCTTGGCTCTAGCTGGCGTCCCCCTGAGAAAGGAGGCAGGCTGTGTCCTACTCCTGCAATCATTTTGTGGGACCTTTCTCCACTTGCTTCTTTCATATACAAATAAATGATGTGTATGTGTATGTGTGCGTCTACAGTACAACGCATGCGCATACTACTTATGTGTTTGTATGCAAATGAACGTCGAGGCCCCGTTCGTTCTTCATTGCCATTCTGCCCACCACAGAGGCAGGATCTGCAGGAAGACCTCGCAGCAAGGCCACAGGTGCCCGCGGCTCATGAATATGCAGCTCTGACATTTGAAACTCTTCAGCAGATTTCACAGCCCCTTTCTTCATGGACACCAATTCCCTTCCAATCACAAGGATTTTTTTCAAATAGACACTGTTGGTTTCAAGCCGCCTGCCGCCAATACTTCCTGAAGTAATCGCAGTCCACACTTATTGAAGGAATGCAGACGGATCCCCTTAATTGTATTTTAAATAAATAAATTAAACCCTCATTTTTAAAAAAAGAAGAAGAAGAAAAAGGAGGCAGCCTGCGCGGTAAATGCTAGGTGGCACTGCTGTGTAAGACAAGCTCTAGAGGATTCCAGAAGAATTAGTGACGCAGACCACCTCCCTTAATACACTAGCAGACTGTGCTCTTATGAGTAAAATGCTTGGAACTCTCAGTCCTTTCCTAGAAGTGCCTTAAGAAGTCATGAAATCTTTGCTCCTGGAAGGTTAGCCGTTTTCAAAAAGAATTCGAACATTGTGTATATCTAAATACTCACGCTAAGTGTATTTAAATGATCAGAATAAATAATAGCAATAATTTACTACAAAATGCATTCTTGTGATACAGCAAAATGCATCCTTGACATAAAACAAACTGTATTTTTTCCATTATCTTTGAAGTTGCTCATATCCAATTTTAGGAAACACTATCAGCAAATTTTTCGTCAATAAGCAGAGCCAGTAATACCTGCCTTGGTGCAAAGAGGGGAAACAGATGCATTCGTGTGATCCTCGGGCTGAAATGAGGAAACTGAAGAGCAGATACACAATGAAGAAAGCAAGGGCTGGACGTGCAAGGTGACACACAGCAGCTGGTGCAGATGACACAGGGTGCCAGGACAAGCCTTCAGTTGGGGATGAGGAACTTTCAAGCACCACTGTTCTTTTTCCTCCTAGTATCTACCACATATCTGTGCTGATGAAACTAGAAACTCATTCGAGGACTGTGGATCTGAAATGAGTCCTCTCTTGCAGAATGAGTGGAAAAGGAGCAACACTTGACCAGTCTGTAGTGAGACCTTTCAGCTACGACTGCCTTAGCTTTCATTGTGACTCTCTTCTTTAGCTAGTGACATGACATCTACCCTTACCCTGCTAAACAAAGGAACACTTCTCCTACTTCCTACCACCTTGCGACAGCTAATGAGACAAGTGTTCTCCCGAGGTAGTAAAATCATATTGTAAAATTAGATTATGGTAATGGTTACACTGGACTGTAGATGTACACTAACGGCCAACGAATTGTATACTTAAACAGGTAAACTTTATGATATTTTCACATTAGTGAAGCTGTTAAAGAGGCTATTGAAGATAAATTGTTGGGGTTATGATCCATACCATAAAACTTAATTCAGTAATAAAAGGAAGAACGTGTTGATACAAGAAGAGAAAATTAATATACAGAAACTTTTTTGACTTATTGTACACATTTTCTTTGTGGTAATTATCTTTGGGCCTTTCAATAATGGGTTGCATGATCTTGGGAAGATGCTTGAAAACATGGAAAATCTTTTCCATCTTCCATTTATTCCTTCTTAATTTTAAGAAACGAACTCCATCTTCCATGACTGCTTTCTGTTCTAAGATGACTCTAGAGCTCAAGAGAAGTCTACTAAATCTTCCCTGACTTTTCAACCAACACTTCTCCTTTCAAAAGGTTCAGGCTTGGTAGTGTTGCTACGTGGAAGCAGCTCTTAATTTTCAACTGAACATGTACATTATTTCAACTGAAAAACCCACTCTTATTCATTTGCATTCAATTTATGGAGCCTGGAATGCTTTTGAGATATAGGCAGGAGGAATGATGGCATTCTATAGTGTGGAGGCTGTCAATCCTGGTGGCATGTTAGAGTCACAGAAGGTATATTAAAGCCCACAGAGTCACCTATATCCACCAGCAATGATCCACTAGTGGGTGCAAAATTAATAATTCTTCAAACGTTTCTCAAGTGAATCCATTCACACCAAGGTTTTGAGCTACTAAGAAAACTGTAGCACAGAGAAATGTGCTCACTTCAAGTGATGGTGTAGGAGCTATGTAGAGTGTGTCTTGAAATGTGTATGAAAGTGGAAGAGGCTTTCAGAAAAGGTAACATCTCTTTGTTCTACCTGATCCTGTAAGGTGAAACATTCCTCAGGAGAAACATACAAATAATCCAGAAAAGAAACAAAAAGAAACACATTCTGAGGGGATGTTAGGTAAGAAAATTTCAAAGCTAGCAGGTTAGCAAGTGAATGGAATGTAGCTGAGGACCAAGAAGGACACAAGCATGATGGTTATACCACAGGGCACTATGGACGTTGTCTCTAGCCTGGAATCTATACTGTATGTTAAGGTAAAATATTATGCTGATAAGTCATCTTGAGGGGCTCTGTTTCCTCTCAGTCTCCCATTTTTAGCTCCAGGTGACTCTGTATTCTATGTCAATGTTCTTCTCCAGTCTACACAACCCATGTGCCTCAAGGCTACTTAGATGAGAATGCCAACTCCGTATGCTTTCTTTTACTGTTAGAAAAACCAAGGTAGTTGGAGAATATTGGTTGTATTCAAGCAGAATTGTGTATCACAAAACACTGCTGTACAGGTAAGGAAAAAAAAAAACAGGCCAAGAAAAGAAAAGAGCATTGTCATGTAAGTGCCCAGATTTATGAAATGTGAGAGTTTATAATTACAGTGTCTATTAGCCCACAAAGGCCCAATGTGTTTCTGTATCGCTTAAAAGTTCAACATACTCGCTCTCTCTCTCTCTCTCCCTGCCCTTCTCCCTCTCTTTCTCTTGTTCTCTCTCTCTCTTTTATTCTCTCTGTGTCTCTCTCTCATTCTAAATAGATCGCTTCAGTTTTGTTCTGTAAATGGATAGCACCAGACAAGGCATTCTCTTGTTAAGTTTCCAGACACTTGTTGAGATGATTGGTGTAGGAATTTTGACACCACAAAAGTAGGAAGATGCTACAAATAAGGCCTGTCCAAATCCCAGAGTAAATTCCTAAGCATTTACATGGACATCATTACTTCAAGGCCTCGTGTTTGCCTAAGACTAAGATACCACAATTGTATGAATTCTGATGTGGCAACTCCTGGGACTACCATATATAATTTTCCTCCAGAGTTCATCAAAAATACAGTCCTGAGTCCCTTCACTCTGATTGTTTCACTAAAGCAGAGGGATCTATAATTCTGCTTCTGTCCAAATAATTTTTCAAAAATTTCCTATGGTGGTCAAATTGGTGTAAAATTAACCACAAGCTGTGAAGTAGTGAGCACAATGCAGTTCCCAGCCATAATTTCATACAGAATAGTTTCTTCCCGTATTTCAAAACTTCTATAAACCCAGGCAAATTTCTCCATGGGGTTATAGGTCTGCAACTATGACTGAAATATTTGTATTCTATTTCTATCTTTAATGTTCTCTAGATTGTTTCCAATATTTCATAAATACTGCTTTCCTAATTTGATAATAAAGGAAACAATGGAACTTATTAGATATTCTTCATAAACTATCTTCTCATGTAATTTCCTTCACAAAATTATTTAAGGTGAGGGAGGGGGCATGTGTAGATGTGTGAGGATGGCCACAGAACCAGGAAAGAGGTGGTGGAGCTTCTGTCATTAGAGTGACAGACGCTTGTGAGAACCACCACCTGTGGGTACTAGAAACTGAACTCAGATCACTCTTGATATTGTACGCATCTCTCTGGCCAGTATAAGGAGCCCTCTGTAAGATGAGGACAGCGTTACCATCCACTAGATATTGAATGCTTATGTGTCACCGTTAACCATTATGCTGTAATCCAGTAACTAAAAGTGATGCAATTAGAGGTGGAGTCTCGGGAAGGTGATGAGTCAAAGGAGCAGAAATTCATGAATAGGATTGGTGTCCTTTCAAAGCTGAGCCCAGAGAGCTTACATAATTCATTTTAGGAGAGGCGGGCAAGAAGACAGTCACCTATGTTTAAGAAGATACGGGTTGTGAACATTTCAGCCAGCCAAACTATGAGAGATGAATACCGGCTTCATTTTTATGAACCACCGGTCTGTGATATTCTGTTCCAGCAGTCTAGCTAAGATACCGTGTGGTGGTTGCCCTGGTGGCACATACACAAAGCTCATAGCTACACTGAGACAACCCTAGCTCCCATTATTTGCAAGCTTAAAAACTGACTTAATGACGCAAAAACTAGCTTAAAAAATTGCCAAATAAACTAGCTTTGCTGGTATTAAAGACTGTAATTCATCTGCCCTGTGGGGCTCTGAGATTGCAAATCTCAGCTTTGTGAGCGATTTGGGGGATCAAATTATTGAAAATTATACATAATAAGCAGATTGCACATCTATCCATATAACTTTAAGTGCATAAAATATGAAGCCGTACTCTGAAAAAATAATCTGTGACACTTGCTAAAGATGTGTTTTCTTGGGCCTTACTATGTATACACAGGATCGTAAGCAGTTTTGAGAAGCAACCCAAATAGCTTCAGAAAACTGTAGTGCGTGTGTGGTATATGGGGCCCACAGAAGCATGAAACGAATTTCTGAACCCTTTGAACTTCCAAGATCAAAAACCTATACATTAAAGGTGTTTTCTTATTAAAGAAAAATGAAGCAGGCTTAGTTTATCATGTTACAATTATCTTCATATAAACCAAATACAGTGCAAATATATTTTATCATCGGGGGAATGGTTCAATAAGCCAAGACACATCCACAGCCAGAGCCACTTCCCACTTTGTACCCTACCAGTCTTCAAAAGCTCTACAGGAACAGCATTGTATCAGAAAGATTCATGCCACACCTCATTTTAATCATGGACACAATAAACTCCATCTCTTCAAAGTCATTTAGCTGTGAATTTTCAAGAATACATCAAGTAGATTTTCTATGGGCCCATCTGTGCAGCACATTTATTTTCTGTGACTGTTTTGCTGAGCACAATGAAAACCTTGACTACTAATGAATGGGAACCCAGAGAAAGGCAGGGCTGTGGCTGCGGCTGCTGTCGCTGCGGCTGCTGGTGCTGATGCTGGTGCTGGTGCTGATGCTGGTGCTGCTGCTGCTGCTGGTGCTGGTGCTTCTACTGCTGCTGCTGCTCTAGCTGGTGAGGAAAGAGCCCCTTTCACCTGGCAGTGCTGTCTGAGGTCTGTTGATCTGCAGAAGGATTCCAAGGGAAGCCTGTTCTTTGATCTGCCTCTCCTTGCTCTCATCTGCCCCCATTGAGGAAGAATCTCCAATATGGTAGTCCTGGCTAAGAAGACTAAATCTAAAAGCAATCCTCTCTAGTGTTTAAGACAACGAATCTTTAGTTGCAATGAGACAGCAATTTTTGAAACTATTAGAAAAGGCGGGGGTGGGGGGTATGGAAACACATACATTTAGAAGTAAAGAACCTGAGCTGTGCAGACATATTTTATATAACTTCCAATGTTAACATCTATAAAATGGGATTGATATTAAAATTGACTGCATTGAGTATTGTGGAGAAAAGTAAGACGTGTGGAAAGTTCTTAGGAAAAGGATGGCAAATGAGAAATGTGTGAGCTCTCAATGCATGCGATGTGCATGGGCATTGTTTGCTCTAGTTCTTATTACCAAGAAGAGACACTCTAACTTGAATGTCACATGATCAGTCAGTGGATATAAGGGTTAATAGTCAATAATTTTCTTGTGAGGCACTACCACTGACATTTGAGAGGCTATGATCTCTGAGATATATGATTATTTGTTAATTTAGCACTGGTCCAAAAAATGCTTCTTAGGTTATCTTCTTGGTGAGAATGTGAGGGAAACCTATTACAGAGCAAAGTACAGTTCTTACAGCATCGCAAATAATAAATATATCTCTAAGGGAATCCATATCATATTATGGGCTACTGCATTTGTTATGGTCAGAAACAATATAAATGATGATTTTGAGTCCATATGGATATTTCAGTGATAGATGATGTTCAAATCAACCCTTACAAAATGTTCCTGATTTCTTACGAAATCTTCCCAGATCCTGTTCAACGAAGAATTTACAGACTACCAAACAAATTCCAGCCCGTGAACACAATTATTATTTTTTAAATGATTTTTCTTATCTGATGTTAGTTAGGCAAAACAATATCTCCTCTTGTGTGTGTGTGTGTGTGTGTGTGTGTGTGTGTGTGAGCATGTCTCTGTGTCTGTGTGAGCACGTCTCTGTGTATGTGTATATAAAAGAACCTAGGACATCAGTTTAATGAATGTCAAACTATTAGAAGTGTACTGTTTTGGAGTAAAATAGCAAGTGACCAAAAATTATTCAGACGAGAAACTCCTCCAGTGCTCACAAGATCTCCTCGCTCTTCATCCCCTACAGTCCCTCTTGCTGGTAAAGCTGCCGTACCCATCACTTACTGCAGTCTTTATCACTGTTTTCTTATCTGGGATTATTAATAGCGAAGGGTGGTAGTTGAGTTTTGTTTATGTCTTTGTCTCTCTTGTTCTTAGCACCGAACCTGTTTCATGATAAGCATGCAAGTGCTGGCTGCACAACTCAGTGTGAGCTATTATTCTGCTCAAACTTCATAGAACATTATACACGGAGGCAGGCATTTAAAAAGGCAATAAAAATGCAAACCGATTTGGCAGCTCAAGAATGAGTATTAATTTGGGAAAAGAGAAATTTCTTCTTAGGTAGGACAAGTTTTCTCATATTTAGAGCTGAGTTATTCAATATGATTGCTTTTTTCATGCATTCACTCATTCATCTCACCAAAAATGAAAAAATAACACAGTGGTTAAAAATGAACTCTGATTTTGCATCCATCTCTTTCAGTCCTGTGTTCATCAGAATCAACTGTGTGATCCAGGATAAGTTCTATAGCTAAGTGTCAGCTTCCTAAGATGGAAAAAAAAACAGTAATATAAGTATCTTTTTATGATGATGTCATCATGTAGATTAAATAAAATAACCTGTGCTGAACATTAACATAATTTAGCTATAAATTGGATTTTGTCTATTTTTCAGTTAAGATATCTAATCTAAAAATATAAAATTTGGAGCTTGGAGATGATTCTGCATTTAAGAGCACTGGCTGCTCTTTGAGAGGACTTAGATTCAGTTCCTAGAAGCTTGCATCTTTCTACAACTCTAGTTCAACAGTATCCAGTGCCATCTTCTGGCCTTTATAGGCAACCCAAACACAGATGGTACGCATACACACACACACACACACACACACACACACACACACACACACTGTTAAAACACTCGTACACATAAGAATAAAGAAATCTTTGAAAAATATGGAATTAAAAATGATCTGAAATCTGAAAACATGTGTGCATTGACATGATAGGACCAGTGTAAAATTTCATACCTGACCTTATACAAGAGCTCATAATCTAAACACAAAATTATTTTTAAAAAAATTCTATAAAATTACCTCCAGGCCATGTGCCCAAAGTATAAGTGTGAATGAAGTTCATGTTTACACATGAATCCTGTGCCCAAGGCATCAAGGAGTCTCATCATGTGTGTGTGTGTGTGTCTGTGTAACTATAGCTATATATGTGACTATTAAAATAGGCAGAATAGGAATTCTGCAGAACTCCTGTTACTTAAGCATTTTATAAATACATCCCTGTTTACAGACTGTAACTCATCTCACAGAGTGCAAGCAGATGAGACCTGACTGCATAGACCTGACCCTCTCTTTTTACTGTTGCTTCCTCCATCATGTAGGATATCCCCTGAACCATCAGGATATGAGATTTCAAATTCTGGCACTGCAAACAAATTGGGTAAATCATAAGAGAGGGGGAAGGGTCATTTTTCCAATGAACAGAAATTGCATAAGAAAAACTCAGTGCCAGTTGTGGAAAAACAACATTAGAAAACAACCAAGATTTCAAGCATTTCTTGGATATATCCAAAATGCTAGGGCACGGTGGTTGCCTGTTCTCAGTGAGCAAGAAGAGATGGGTGTGGCGTAGAAGGCAGTCAACTGAAGGGGTGCATCTTCGCACCGTCCACACTGACTCTTTCACAAGCCAGGAAGCTGTATGTTACTTTTCCTTCTCACCAGGAGCTGAGAGCAAACACCACCAAAATGCGTGGGTCTCACTGAGTAACAGGGCGAAGCAGAATGGCTTCCAGAATAGGAGACAAAAAATGTGTTCTATTATGTGTTGTGGTGATATGGTGTGATTTTTGATACCAGGAGCCAGAGATGGAACAGATGATCTTGCCCCATACAAATAAATTCAGACACGGCAAACCAGCGAAGCGCCAATTAACTTATTTTACTCTATGTAACATTGCATCTGTTTAGAAAAGAGATCCTACCTACACCAATACAATGAAATAAGCAGATTTACAGTCCAGTTCCTAAAGTGATGTATGCATTCTCTGTGTCTACAGAAAACATTGATTATGTCCGTGTGGCTCTAGTGCTCTTCCGTGCATGTCTGAATTATTTATTTCATAGCACTTCTCGCTCCTAAGTTAGTAGTTCAAATTTATGAGGCCATTCAATTGCTCTCTCCCCATGATGTGGGGCCTCCGAGAGTGTATTTAACACCATGTTTGAAAGGCTGAGCCATCGACATTTAGCTTGGAATGGTTAAAAATAGACATTAAGCCACATAAGTTTGCCTTAGACAATCATAACTTTGCACGAAATAAATGTGCACTTGCTGTAATATTGGAAACAAAAGAAAATGTCTGAAAATAACCGAGAATTTATGTATCAAAGTATATTTATTGATCTGTGGCTCTACCTGACCCATTGTCCCTACCCTACACCATCTTATGAGAATTCACATCTCTTGGGAAAGTTGGTTACATATAACAGTGCTTCTTTTTTAAAGGCAATAAAGGGTAAATAAGAGTTCCTCAGTGGCTGTTTGTGTAATCCTATACACATTAGAAGGTGTCTTCATAAATGACGTCTCGTCTCATAGCAAGGAAAACACAGCGCAAGGGAGGCAGGGAACTTGGCCTAATTGTGGACAGAACACACACGCAGCAGGCACAGGTTCTGGATTCAACAACCAGCACCGCAAACACAAAACACAAAAATGATTAGAGTTGATTGAAAGGAGTGCCTGGCACAGAGAACATGAACTGTAGCCTCTAGGCCTCACCAAGTCCTAACTCCAAGTCTGGCTGCAAACCAGGTACCTGGACTTCACTTGCCTCAGAGAAGTATGCGACCATAGTTCAATGTAAGTCTTTTGAAGATTGACCATTTCGTCAACATTTTATAACGATTCTTTTGTATCAAATAAAATCCAGATTTGCAGTTCATTTTAAAGTCGGAAACAGAGCTGCTAGGTTTGTATTTCCTCAGTGTAACATCCAGCAGGAACGTGGTAAAGCTGTCCCCATCTTCACTCAGTCAGGCTTAGGGAGAGCACCGAGACTTCTGGATTTAGATCACACATGCTCTGTGAGAAGCTAAGATTCCCCAGTCCACAAAAACGTTCTACCAGAGTCCCATCTCTGATAATTCAAATACATGCTGGAATTTAACAATACAAATCGTAGGATGGAGCAAATTGGAAACCATTCAACCTCATGGTTTATAATCTGGTATTGCAGGGTCCCAATGGAAAGTTAGGAAACACTTCATCATATTAAATTCTAATTATTAAAGAACTAAAATAAATTGCTTTTCTGTTTCCCATAAAGTTTTTCTTTTGTAATGCCTTATAATTTTAGCTCTCTTTCAACATTCTGTCTGCCTCTGGGACACAATTTCATTCATTTCTTTAGCTTTTGTTTATTTTCCTTTTAATGTGGTAACCATTTCTTCAGTTCAAAGTAAGGTTAGCTGTAGTTATTGTTGGTCAAGCATTTCAAAGATTTATGGTTAATGATTTTTATAGAAAATTCAGGAAAAACTATTCATTGGGGGAGTAAATGTATTTGACATTAAAATATTTTAAATTTTGAGTCCGATATCGTAAGTGATAAAAAGACTGGAAACCACTAAATATTGATAATATTTCATCTTACAGAAGAAAAGGTACAAACCAAGAATTGCTGATTTCTATGGTATAAAATATTGTTCCATACATAAAAATTAGAACCTAAATCCTAGGATGATCTTCATTCTATGATATGGGTCTGGCTAAATCTTTACAGGGATTAGGGACATGCTTGATTTCAAGCATTGGCTAAAGCATCTCTGTCTTTGCATTGGGTCAAAATTTACAACAGACAACCCTAACAGGGTTAGGGTTAGGGTTAGGGAGTCCCCACTCCAGTAAATCAAAGTCTGCTACTTCCCAGAGGCTGTCCAGTGAAGATGGCAGGGAGAACAGATGAGCCACGAAGGCTTCAATAGGAGGGCACAGGCGGTTAAACTGCAAGACCAAGGAATTAGAGATATGTCTGTGTTTCTGAGTAAGATGACAAATTCGGTTAATCTAAGAAGACTGAGGGTATGTGAGGTGGGAGGCGTGGCTTTGAGTCGTGGGTATCCAAGCTTCTGCTTCCAGTATCACTTCCTTCATCACTTCAGGTACCATCTTGGAAGATTGATAAGTGGTCCCAAGCTTTTGACCTCAAAATGGGAAGACTTTCCTATACTGCCTTGGGTGTAATTATATGGATATTTAAAAGTAGGACTTTCTCTTGGATAAGAGCAGCAGACACAGTCTAAGAAGAGCAATAAGTAAAACGAGTGGTGTAAAGTGAAGGGCTCCAAAGAATGAAAGGATTGAATATGTCAGTTTGTTTGACCAATGAACCACAGGAAAGAAAAACAAACAAAACAAAAACCATGATGATCCAAATATGTGATAATCTTTTACTTAGATTCTTCTCAGAGCTCCAGAAAGAAACATAAATGTGCTGGCACTCCAGTTTTGAGAGAAATTTGTAAATAATCATGGTTAGCCATATTCCCCCACGAAATGCGGCCTTAACTATTACATTTGTACGTTCATACTACAAAATTTCTAAAGCATGTGTCATAAGAGGTGGGGTGGGGGGTATTCAAGTAGTCTGTGATTAAATTTTTCAAAACATGGGTGACTCTACCTATAAGCATGAAGGATCTAGGTTTGTCTTTACTATGGAGATAGGAGTTAGAACAATGAAGAGGGAAGGATTCCCTACACACCATGCTCGGTAACAAGTATTTTGTATTATCGTTTAATCATCAAGCCAATGTAGTGGGATAAATATATCATCCCCATTCAGAGATGAAGAGGACTGAGGTTATTGGATATGAGCAGTATACAGAGAGCCAACAAGTAGACAGTGGCAAAGTGAGCATAATCTTTCCCATTACCCCATTTCTGGTAAGGAATTTCAGTGGGTCATTTGTAGCAGTTATATAAGGTCTGTAGCTGGGAACAGCCCCTGGATTGATGTACACACAGGGGGAAATTGTCACTTCAGAAGACTTGCTTTGAGTGAAAAGTTTTGAGACTTTTGAAGGAAGAGTTTGATAAACAGGTCTCTACTCTGAAGAAGGTCAAGTTCTATTATTCTATTCTCTTTGGTTCAGTGCCCTCTAGCAAGGACACTTGTTTCCAGTAGTACCGCTGCATTCTATTCTATCACTGCAGTTACAGGACTCGATGCTGGAAATGTGGCCCTTCTGAACTCTGTAATCAGGATGGGCATCCTAACCAAGATTCTGCTGAGGATGCCTATGCATGCTTAACTGGGGATGTGGAGACAAGGATGCACTGGTGTCTGCCCAGGAAATCCACACAGTCTCATCAGCAGCGACTATTTGCTGTGTCATCTCTGGTCCATTTGGTCCTGCTGTAATGTCTCCATACCATCATTCTTCTCACTGAATTATGTCCTTTCATTTTGAAAACTTTGAGTTATTGTTTCAATTAATTTCTTTGTGAACTTATTCTGATGACTAATTGAAGCCACTATTTAATTTCTTTTCTGTCATGTAGTTTGTTCCACTGCTCTCTTCGTTTCCTCTTGGCCATTATTCTGCATTTTCCCAGGTGTAGTCAAGTGTTTTTTTTTCATTTTAAGACCTCACAATAATCTTTACTATGAATAACCAATCCTTCCAGATATGACAAAACAAAGAGAATGAGATATGGTTTTATATTGTCCACTCTTTTCTCAATATAAATTTTAACATTTGCTGGTCGTTAAAGTTCCTTTTCTCAGTATCATGTTATCACACTTTTATAATGGATCCAGTTTTATTCGTCCTTTCCTTTTAGATGTATTCATTTCATTTTTTAATCTGTACAATTTTTTTCTTGAATGCATGCATTGCATCATATATGTGCCCAGTGCTTTTCAACCTGTGATATCAAAAGAGGCTACTGAATTTCCTGGAACAAGAGTTATGGATAGATGCAGGTTCTGGGAATGGAATCCTTGTGCTCTGCCTAAGTAACAAGTACTTTTAGCCACTAAACGACTCTATTCTCCCTTCTCCCTGCCTCATTGTTTTCCTCTGTTTTGTTTTATTCCCTGTTTGTCTTCTTGTCTTCTCTGGTGTGTAAAGTTAACTGTTGGCTTGTTTGTTTGGTCACCAGAGACAACTTCTACAAATCTGAAAATATTAGGAAGTATATATAAAAAAAAATCCTTAAGAGGGATTCATAATCATGAAGACCGAGAAAACAACCAAAAATATTTTTTATTGCTGCTAAGATCACACAACATGTTCCAGACCAGTGAAGGGTCAGTCAGTGTTGTAAGTGAGGTGGGAGAGGTGTGCGGGTTGTATGTTCCCCAGCCGCCGCTGGTTGCCTGCACCCGAAATAACCACGTGAGGATAGTATTCATTTAAACTCTGCCTGGCTTATTATCATTAGCCTTTTCCCAGCTAGCCCTCACCTCATAAACTAACCCATTATAAAAGTCTGTAAGTCATCACGTGGTGACGTACTGGAAAGGTCTAACCTGCATCCATCTGCGACTGTGGCTCGTGGCATCTGGCTCACTTCCTTTCTTCTTCCCAGAACTTCTGTTCTGTCTACTCCGCCCACCTAAGGGCTGATCCATCTTATAAGCCAGGCAGCTCTTTATTCAACCAATAAGAGTAATACAAAATACAGGAGAACACTCCCACATCAAGTCAGAACTAATGAACTCAGGCAGGGTCCCTACTCCTCACTCTCTTAACATGCCAGTGACTTTGCTGCCTTTTAACTTTAGTTGATATGAAAGAAAACTATGGATTTCTACAATAGGCCAAGGAAGAAAACATTTTCTTGTTTAAGGAAGAACAGGGAAAGCTTTATACAAGTGTTTATCACTTGCATGAGGCAAGTTCTTTGTGTTCTATGGAAGGGAAAATGGAGAACATTGCAGGGACAGATTGTAGCACGAGGCAAAAAGGTGCATTTGGAGATGAAGGACCTGCATGTGAATCACACCAAGCAGTTCCAAGTGCCTGGGAACAAAGGGTACATCACATTGGTGCTCTGAGAACTAATAATGACGCCATCTACTTGTTATTGACTGTGAGGGTCATGAGTGACAATGTATAGAATTTAGGGAAGTGAGATGGATACCTTGTCCTTTCAAGCAGGGGTGTGACATAATGCAGATTGTACTTTGGAAAAGTAGCCAACAAGCACTGGGAGAGAAAGCTGTCCAGTAGAAAGGACATGCCGAAGTGTGTCTGTGCAGATTCAAGGTTTAGCATCTCTCTCTATGCAACATGTGCGGCATTTGATGAACTACCTATCATCACTAGACTGCAGGCCTTTCTCCTATGAAATACAAACAGCAATACTTATTGCATGGGACTTTATATTAGCCTAAGTTCCATAAAGCATAGCCTGAAGGGAGGATTCATGAGTGAATGTTCTCTAAAAGAGACGATCCTGTGGGAGACCAGTACAGATACAGTGGGAAAAAGTAAGGGCAGGCCTAGCCAGAGGATTATCAAAGACATCCTGCTCATACGCTGTCTTCACCATGATCCTCACAGGTGACTTTGGAATATAGTTGTTCCATACATGTGTCCTCATCTGTGTCACAGGCAAGCTGAAATCTTTCTACTTCTGGAATGCCACTTATATGGCCAGGAAAAAACATGTGGAGTCACCAGCAAGGATGCTCCTACCAAGAGGTGGAGTTTGATGATAGGTACAAGTGGATAAATAATACTGATCATCCTAGATAGAAAAGGATTAAATGAAAAGAGATATTGCTTTACCCCATACGGAACATAGACACAAATGCAAGGTCAATTTTAGGATGAGAAATATCATAAACAAATGCCATTTAAGTCCTTTCATTTTTCTCTGAAAACAAGGATGAATCATGAATAAAGTTGGCTCCTCACTATCCTAGGAGGGGTGATGCAGATTATAAATGCCTGGACAAGATTAGTGTGGGCTTTAACAAAAAAAAATATAAGGAAGGGCAGCTATGAGGACCAATGTAGTAGAGCGACAAGACCATGAGCAAAGAGATGTTGGAGGACCAGGAGAGGAACAACAAAGCAATCTCAAGAACATTGAAGAAGGCTTCCTGCTGAAGAGAGGTGAGAGAAAGCTTTCATAGAATTGTTGAGGGAGGTTGTTCTCTGATATTTCTTCCCGGGAAATTCAGAACACCTACAACTTTAACACCCATTTTCAGGGTGTGTGTGTATGTGTGTGTGTGTGTGTGTGTGTGTGTGTGTGTGTGCACGTGCGCGCGTGTATGTTATAAAGAGCTGGTTCTGGACAACAACAGGGGCTCTTCCTTGCACTCCCAACAACGACTTGACTTGAAGTTAGTTAGATTGAATTAGGTTGTAATAGAGAACGTTCCATGATGAGAGACTGTTAAACTACTCGACAGCATGGTCTCCAGGCAGGAAGAAAGAATCCAGATTGGATCAGGCGTACAAACATGGAGACCAAGAGGACACATCTGAGCTCAATTACATCAGCCAGCCAATCAGTGCTCTAAAGCACTGGGTATTATTCATAGTAAAAGTTGGAACAAGAAGGAAAACGGAGACTAATCATAAAAAAGCTTAATCATGAAAACAGAGCACACGCATCTCTACACAAAGAGTCCTTGGAGCCAATCACAGGCTCTAAATGAGAGATATATAGCACAGTCATAAGCAGGCTGCAGCATCAGGAGAAAAATCACGAGTTAATCAGAAGGCATTCTTTCCATACAGTAAGCCTGTACCCATTACAATCCACTGTGTTAATGACCATTACTCAAAATGACAACATCGTAACTAAAATCACCATTTGTTCAAGTTAATTTCTTAAAGATCTGTGATTTTCCTCCATTACATTTAATATTTATGAATCCTAACTCACTGGAACTTCTCTATTTTCAGGCTATTACCATTCATTTTCGGGATGGAAAATGAAGGTCATTAGAGTCGGACTCTTTCTGTTCTTTTCCATTTACCTAGCATCGTATCTTTAAAAGGCAATAGAATCCCAATCAAACGTTTGGCATACAATAACATTTTTACCTTGACTTGAATATTATGTTACTGGGAACAAAACTCAGGTCCCATTAGCTTTGTATAATACATATAAACATTTCTCCTTTCAGCAATAAATATTCCCTAACAAATCTGGCAAGAAAGAGAATCCGTTTTTGCAGAAAAATCCTAATTTCACTGTGACTACTGTTGTAAGTGAAGGAAAAAAAATACTCAAAGGAAATTGAAAACCACTGGCAAGGAAGAGATGAAGTTGGCAGGCAGGTTAATGGCATGCTAGGTACAATGTTCTGTGCTTTTTTCCCCATTCCTTCCCTCTTCCCTAGAATGCCTGGTTTGTTTCAGCTTTCCTCTGGGAAATGAATTCATGGTCTTGGAAGCCAGCGTTGCTCTACTTGTACAGGGTACTTATGTTGCACAAATGAAATGGATCTGGTTTTCCACTGGTTTTGTAACCAAACAAGACTTTAATTTTTTTTCAAACCTCTATATTCTGTAAAGGAGATGCACGCCCAGTGACAGAAAGGATTTAAAATAAAATCTGTAAATTTACATTGCTAGGGTCACAGCTAGGATCACCCAAGGCATTCATTCAAATGCTGAGCCTTGCCTTGTTTGGGGTAGTAGTGTAACCAATCTAGGTACACACACTTAAGAAAAGTGTGGATTTATAACTGCTTCAGAAGTCCCTACACACAGTGAGAGACTCGTTCTTAAGCTCTGCATCATCTTCCATACTATCACCCCCTTTTCCAAAGTTACTGAAGTTTCTTTACAAAAAAAAAATCTGTAAAATCGCTTAAGGACTTACTTAAGCAATCAGGAAATTCATCAAAGGACAGCAAGAACTCTCCAGCCTAGCAAGCTGGCCTGAATTCATGATGGTAGACATCTTGAGCTAATTGTCCCAAAGCAGCAGCCCTCTTTGTTTGTTTGCTGAGTTCCCTACTCCATTATAAATGGGCTACGTAGAGTAATACGTAGGGATTTATGACCAAGAATATGTTTGGCTTCTTTGATATTGGCTTAAGATAAACCAGGTACATTCTGTTTGGAAATAGGGTCACTTTCAGGCCTATTCAGAACACAGCCATATGTGTACTCTCATATACTCTACATTTCTTTTCTGATTCACATTGCAAACATCTATGAGCATTTGTTCTTGCTAAATGGCCCTTTGTGCAATCCTGGATATGTCCTTCTGTCTTCTGCAAACTTGAGGGTTCTCAAACCCTCAACTAGCGGGAGTTCAACAGGGAAAACCTTATTCCCTCAATGGGAGAATATGCAAAATGAGAGAAAGAGCAGCACTTAAAGAGGCACACAGAACAGGAATAGAACAACAATCACAGAGAAAGAGGATGCACAGAAGACCAGCTTCAGTGAATTCCAGAACACTGAAGAAGTTTATGTCCATGGAGGCACATGCAGCGAATTTTGGGGAGAGTCAGGAACACGGAATGAAAGGCCTCCAAAAGGGACCGGCCTCACAAGATCAGTGCATCATGGAAACAAGAGCAGTGGCTAAGAAGTTGATCACAAGTTGCTCTTTCTCCCAGAGAGATGAGAAAACCAGCCGCAAGGAGTCCCAAATCAAATCATCAGATAACAGAGCGATTAGAACAGAAACGTATTACTCTCCAGCAACTCACGGCATTCGCTATTCACATATCTTTATGCTCAACCGTCCTTTAAGCACATGGCAACTCGATAAATTCTTCTTTATGTGCTGCCATCAGCAACACTGGTGCTGAGCCGGTCCTTCTCTGTCTATAGGCAGAAGGCACAGGAATGCGACTCCCCTTCATAGCATCTAGTCACTCCCCCTCTGGCTGTAGTGCTAAGGTGAGCACTGAAGGGTTCTGACAGATTCACTATACGTCTTTTTATTCACAAAGACTTCTAATCTTGAAACTAGTCCTATGTCTTAAATCAGGCATCTATTGATTAGCTGTGAGATGGAGCTGGGCTCACCAGGGACTGGGGTGGGGTATACACGATGGAATTAGGACAGTTAAACACTGAAATTGATCTTACCTCCCCCCTTTTTTTGTGCGCTGTTGCTGCTGCTGTAGCAAGCAGTTTCTCTAAGCTATTAATTTTATTATTAGCACACCTGGAGGCACTGCTTCCCTTGGGGAGAAGCAATTCAACTGTGTGTGCTACAAGACCAGTGGCGGGTGATCAGTGGCACAGCTGGGACAGGATGGGGTCTGATCCCCATGTATTTGAAAGGTGAGACTGGGCTCCCTTGCAAAGTGAGGAACACACCTAAAGTGAGAGCTAGGCCCTGAATATTTCAAGCAAAATCTGGGGACAAAGTTTTGCTCCTTTGTTTGCCTGTTTTGAACGGAAGCAAATATTTAATCACCACGGGAAGCCTATCAGTTATTCCCCTTATTATTCCATTTACAGAAACCAGGAAAAGAAGACAAAGGGTCACACTTAGACTAGAGGCTGCAGCACGACACTCCAAGCTTAACCCCTTTCCATTGTGTTATCCTGCCTGAATAATTTATCTCCGTGAATTACATCCATGTACATGTCCGATTTGGAAACACAAACGAGCAATTTTAGAAGACGGGATACCTCAAAAGTGTCTGGATGCCTGGCTCCTTATTTGCAAATTACATGACCAAAGCTGCTTGGGTGCTGTGCAATTGACAGAGATTGAGGAGGGACTCTACCCTTTACAGAAGCATAGTTTCTGCATTGTCCTAATTCTCTACTAGGCTCCCATTGCCCGTTAAAGCTGCCTGGCTGGCACGTGGATGGTGAGGGCTCTGGCCCCTGGATGGTGAGGGCCATGACTATGGTCAGTAGTGAAGGTGAAAATTGGTTTCAATTATCCTGGGATATTACATTACAAGTCATTGTCCACCCCGACTCCCAGAATCATTTTAATCTCCTGTTTGCTCCCCACCCACACATATTAAAGAAAAAAAAAGATACACAGAAAGTTATCTATACTTAATGTTCAAAGAAGAGATGAGAATATTTCATTTTATGGACATTTATAAAGGAGAATATGGGAATAAGATCTAGAGTAGATTCTAGATACTAGGGTCATTCCTGTAAAGACGCCAAGAAGATGGGTGAAGACTGTCTTGTTTTCATGCTGAAACACACTTGTCCTGTTCCATGTATATTCCTGAATTAGGTTCCATGAAAGGCTGAAGCACAGCCAACTTCTTTTTCTGGTCCATGATATGAATTTCTGTACTGGAGAGTTAAGATGGCTCCGGGCCCTTTCAAAGCCCGACCCATATTCTTTTTGTAACGAACGTTGATGAGATGAACACTACCTGCCAGGCTCTGTTCCAGAAATAAGGGGCAAAGATTAGAATGGCTTCCTCACCGTCTCTCCAGCTCTCCTAGGGTGTCAGTGAGCCAAGCTGGAAGTGGCACAGCCTTTAGATTGAGACAGATGTGGGGGCAAGCCTCTATTTGGACACTTTCTAGCCTTGGGTTTCTGCCAGGGCCCTTCATCTTTCTTAGTTGACATGCCTTGGCTCTACCAAAGATCACTAGGGAAGATGGCCCTCTTTATGTCCATATCTCCTACAGCCATTGAACGTCGACAGCAGCCTCGTTCCTCAGTTAAGTCTGTGTGAGATCCCATTGAAAGTGCAGCAAACCTTGACATTTGCAATTTCACAGTCAATGGCGGCCTCCCTAGACAGGTGGTATCGTATTCTATATACGTAAGAGTTGATTGGATTACAAGTTTGCATGGATTCATGAAAATTTTACAGTTAAGAGTTATAGTTTTATAGCTACAAATCTTCTGGGAGAGATAGGAAATGAATAAAAACCAGGTGTCAGAGGCAATGTGTAGGAACAGGTCTAGTTGTGGCCGATGATAAAGATTATTGCATTTCAGTGATAATTATCTAAGGTTTCATTGCACTGCTTTATTTGAAATATGCTTAAACTTCTTATGGTATATATATTCACATTATAAAATTAGCATCTAAATACAGGTGTACACATCAGGGCACGGAAAATCTAAAAGAAAACTTCAATTCACTCTTTACTCAATTTAACATTTTTTGTCTTAAAGAAACTTTCTTACTTTTAGCATCAAAATATTAGATTTTTTTATTAAGTGGCAGTTTTAAGAATAGATACAATTTGCCAACGGGTCATAAGACTGAGTTTTAACCATTTATTTTGGAACACATACAATAAAATTTAAAATGAACTGTATCTGCTAAGGCTTGTCGCTTCCATGCTATAAACTCAAACTGACTATCGTGATGGAGATCACAATGTTCACAAAGTCTAAGATATCTTATTACAGAAAAGAAATGTTACTTTCTGCTTTACTTTTGACACCAGGTTTTTAGTGTGTGCATAGTATGTGGTCAATAAAAGCTATGCCCTTGCTTGTCTAACAGCTCAATTCCTTCAGGCCTCCTGAAGTGACTGCGTTCTAATTGGACACATTCATTTAAGCTACTAATGGTTGATAATGGCTTACTATGTCACTCCCCTGAGATAAGACTCCAAAGTCTTCCCTGAAAATGTAAACGCTAGTAACAGGATGTGGCTAATAAATCAAGCGTGGCAATTGTGATTACAGAGCCATCTTCTGGTACGAGAACGTCTTCCCATTGAGAGTCTCTACTACCCACCTTCTCCCATTCCACCAGCTGCCCCTGGAGTTTCCTGTTCTTCTTTCGTTGCTTGAACTAGTAAACCTACTTCATAAGTCCTCGGGGTCTAGCTGGTGTTCCCTACAAGAGTTAAGTTCCTTAGGAAATAAGTCACTAGACGAGAGCACCATAGTTAAGTGTATTTAGCAACTAACTGAGCTCACTTGGATTTATTAGTTAATAGATGTATAATTTAAAATGGAAGCCTTGAGCTTGGTGTTCCTTTCTGGAAAATGAAGATGGGGATAACCCATGTTTTAGGGGTTTTGTGAGGATTAATGAGAAAGTATAAAGCAAGTGCTTATCACAGCTAACATTTTGAGGCCTTGACTATTTTTATATCCTGCATTGCAAATGTCAGTACCCCCTAAGGATAATGATCCATGCTAAATTGGGTTTGTCCAGGGACCAAAAGTTAGAGTGTGTGACCTTCAAGAAATGTTCCCTGTCCTAACACTCTGTTCCTCTTGATTTCATTAATCCCTTACTCAAAACCCAATTTCAGGAGGAGGGGAATCGTTTTTATAAAAATCGCAGGTGCTTCCCATGGAAATCTCTTCCAAATGTATAATTCTGTAACTCTGCATGCTACCTTAATAGTCTACAGTTCCAGTAATAAAGATAGGTTAATTTTGCATTAGATGAGCTTTAATGCACATTCAGAAATCAGAAACTAGCATATGTGTTCATTAGTGGAAATCTTGCCTAAAGTGGGTCACGTTAGAATGAGAAAATCCAGACTTGGGAAAGAAAGCAGGGATTTGGCTTCCTATGTCTTCTTCCTTTATTCACACCTAGATGAATGGGCATGAAGCAGAGGAGTGGAATGTTTTCCAGTGCATCCTTGGACTGTGATGGTTTGAGACTTTACCCAGTAAGTGGCTTTTCTGTGACATGGCCATTCTGTGTCTGGATGAAGCAAAGTGTGATGGTTGGAGTAGATATGTCCTCTTAACAACGAGGGTAACATCTAGCCCAAACATCCCATTTGCTGTAACAATAGCAATGCATCCTTTGAAGAAATGTTTGTCCTATCCAGAGATGGCATGGGAAGAATTTGGGCTTGAAATGAGATGGACCTCTTGTTCACCTAAGATCCAGTTTTGCCTGCCATTGTGGGTAAATTGCTTCAAAGCTTGAGACTCTCAGTTTCTTTCATCACCCAAAAGAATAAAAATAGTGATTGCTTGGACAATGGCAGGTCTCTGTGAAGCAGGGTGCTCCAATCCTATCACAAAGCTCCAAGTCAACTTATAACTGTGAGGCTCCTTAAAGAACACTTGGAACATAGTAAGCACCAGCTCGATGGTAATTGTCACTGTCACCATCAGCAAGTTCATTGCCACCACCGTCATCAAAAGCTGACAACAGGACTGTGAAGTATTTTAGTGGGCCTTGTAGTCAACAACACCCAAGGACAAAAGAGTACTAGGCTCAAATGGCCACATGAACCTCAGACACAAGCCTGCTCCTGTAGATTCTCTGTTGAAGGGATTTCTATAAGAAAATACAGAAGTAGTCCTGTTTGTTGATGGGAATGGGCCCAGGCATCATTCCCGTCTGATACATCTGACGCTGGGAAGAGATTTACTAGGCTGTGCACAAAGGAAAGGATTCTCAGATGCCACTTAGAGCAAGTTGAAACACTTTTTAAAAAGTGATCTTTTGCCTAGTTTCCAGGGGAATCCTACTCACACTTCCACTTAACAGTCTCAGGCACTGCACACCTGCAGTGATTTCCCAGGAGCACGGCCTGATAACACACCCTGAGGTGTCAGGAACAAATGTGTATAATGATGTCTGTCTCCCTGACCTCTGATTCAGAGCACCGTTTTTTTTTTTTAATGGATTTAAAACAAACAGGAACTGGCGCTGAAATGATATTTTTTGTGAACAAGATAGATTGGCTGTTTCCCCACTTTCTCTCCTCCCAGCCCTTCCCATTTCAGCAGGGAAATTCCCCATTAAGAAGAAAGTGTTTAGTCTGTGTTTCAGTGCTGTGTAGGTAGGGGGGATCACAGAATCAAATGCATATATGTTCCATCACTGATCTCAGACTCCTGCCCAGAAGGCTAAGCAGACCTACACATGCTGTTGATTTATGTGTTGCCTTCTTCTCATGCAGATATTTATGTCCTATAATAAATTCTCTTTCTTTCCTCAACCTCTCACAGAGAGTTAGATACAAAAAGCATCATCTTTCACTGCTTTATGTATGACTTTCCATATGTCTACAGCCCTGAGAAGCAGGAGCTCCCTTTTCTCCATTACATCTCAACAAAGGGAGAGTTTCTCAACCACACTGAATGTAGCCAAAGCCAATAGAAGAGAACAGGGTTGCATCTTGTTTCTTAAGTCAGACTCGTTTCTATGTAGTAGACTTTCAGAAGTGTGGTGCCAGCCACCAGAAGAATTGCCCTCTCTTTCTTCATGAACAATTTGGAATTTTCTTGTTCTGTCTAGAGCTCCCTTTTCCAAAGATAAAGAAAATGGATTTGAGTGTTGGAAAACAATGTGTGTATTTACCAACATCAACCTATTGGTGGCAACTTGAAACTGACTGAGTTGATTAGACCTTGGTGGTTGTCATGCAAATCTTGCATAGGGCCCAAGATGAGTGATGGGTGTGGCCTGACCTAGGATGGAAGGAAGGATGTAGGGTAGTGATGGTCAGTTTGGCTGTGCCTGCAGCAGTCACAAGACAGTTATGCACACTGTTATTATCTAATGTCAGTTCTGGAGGTTGATAATGCATTTCACCTGAGAATAAGCTATTCTTTTGGTTGCTGATAGCCATGTGTCACAGTTAATAATGTATCTAGTAACCTCCCAAAATGCAGCAAGGTTGCCTTTCCTGCCCTTGCCACAACTTTTATGTGAAAGAATGAAAATTCACGGGTAAGAGTAAAAATATTTTTTGTAAGTTATGAATCCCATCTAATTTGTTGATATATTTTACACATTCCTTGGCAAACTATCTGATCCATTGACAACTCATTTCAAGTCCTCAAAATCCATAGGTAACTAGTGTCATGGTGGTTCCTTCAAGTCCAGTGTGGACCCTGTCCTGTTTAACCTCATCACCCTGCTCAGAGATGAATGCTAACTCCATCCCCCATTAGCACAGTGTTGTTCAGATAGCTTGCTCACAGCCAAAGGGAGAGGTCTCAAAGGGCAGGCAGAGGAGGAGGAGGAGTCTCGGCAGTACTCCATGTGCCTGTGGAAGTCCATAACAGCAATTCAGTTCACGAAACAAACAAACAAACAAAAAAATGGGATACTAAGCAAAGCATTCTGGGAACGATCTAGAGTACCATTTTAATCTGATCAACCAGTCACTGGATCTCATTTACAAACTAATGTGATTATGTAATTTTGTGGATCACAGGTATACACGCACATTGACACACATACATACAGATGTGTTAAACTTTCAGATTCCTCTTGGTGTTACTTTTTTGTACATTTAGGAGACTTTGTTTGCCTTCTTAGATACTACAACTTCCCATATTCTTTTTCCATTTTTATCCTTTAAGAATTTATTTTCCTAAGTGGTGTGAACATGTATGTAAATTTCTGTTTTCCCTCAAAGGATAAACCAGTTACTCTAGAAATGTTTACTCATGCACTAGCTTGCTTTGACAGCAAAATAAACAACAATTTATAAGGAAAATACTTATCAGTTATACAACAAACATAAAAGTAACACAAGCATGTTCATGCAATAATACAATAATGCAAACAAATTGAAGAATAAAGCGGTGGGTATTTTAAGAAAAGTGAGTTCATGAAAAATAAATATTTAAGCATCCTACAAAAACACACATGAAAAAATGCAGTTGTCCACTGGAGTAATTAGCAATTGTCAAGCAATGAATGTCCTCAGAATGACTTGAGCTGCTGAAACAAGCCCTCTCAAACAATGCTGCTTAGAGCATAAAAATGTACAGAAAAGGAAAACGTAGTGTATCTTAAAAATATTTATAGCTTTTTGACCTAGAAATCGTATTATAGTTCCCTTGTTCCTTCTTTCCCTCATGTCCTTAGAAAGCTCGAGTGAAATAATAAGAGAAAAAGGAAAAGAAAAATCACCTGGCTAAATCTTCAGAGGACATTTTACTGAGCACCTGGAATACATCCGACCAAGACAGTCAAGCAAAATACAGATTCCAATTTGACTTAATGCTAAAGGCCTCCCACAGACACAAACTTTGGAATGGCCTTCCTCACAGCCCTATTTTTTCTGCTATATATACACAAATAAAATGAGATAGGAAAGCTTCTTAGAGGCGGGAAGCAAACTGCAGCTCTAAGGATGAGTCCTGTGCCTTTGTGAAAGCCATGTCCCACCTTCCGCATGGTGGCATGCAAGGGAGGGAAGAAGATGGTGAGCTGGAAGTTTCCTACAGCCCCTTGCTATTTGACATGCTACATAGTCAGACCCTGCCTCAAAATAAAAATAAATGCTGAGAAAGTAGCTTATGGGTAAATGCTTTCCTCGCATGTTCAAGGCTGAAGGTTCATTGTCCAGCACAGCAAAATGAAATAAAAAGTGATTCCCCTTCTTTGATAGCCCCTTGCCATAAGTTAAGAGTGCCCAAGATGGAATTCGTGTATTAGATTGGTAGTATCATTCTTTTTAGGTCTCTCTTACTTCTTGCATACACACTTTGCTTCTCAAAGATAGTTTTCTAATCTTCTAACTGTCTGACTCCACAATCTGGAAGATCACTGTTTACTAGATATAGTCCTGCTTGATTAGCCAAAAAGGGGAAAAAAAAAACAAAGATTTTCCACTATGCAAATAAGAGACATTTAGAGCCAGCCTGCTTTGAAGAATTCAGATAGATAGTGAGTTGGTAAAAAAGTGCCACAATGAAATTTTTTGAGACCGTTTCAAATAGTTTTCTTTTAATTTAGACTTTCACTACAATTTTATGTCTCAAATCCCAACATAGATAATTTATACTGAGCAAGCATACTAAGTCACTCAAGAAAAGTAATATATCAAGGTAAGGTACAGCTTGATTGATTGATTGTTTGATTGAGAAAGGATCTTACTATGTAGCCTAAGGCTGAGCTAGAATCCACCATGTTCTCTCTCCTGGCCCTAAATTTACGGCAATCGTCCTGTCATAGTTGCCCAGATGCTCTTATTACAAACATGGAAATCATGACTAACTGGATATTAGCTTTTAACACTGAAAAACATTTTTAAAATGCATATGTTCTCAAACAGATTAGAGTTAGTTAAACTTTGGTATTTACATAAAACAGGAATAATATGTAACTATTCATATTAACACTACATTTTTAATTTTGGAATATGCAAATTATAACATTAACTTTTTAAAATGCTACAAATTTCAAAGCAATAAATTATATGCTTAGTTCCATTTTTATGGATTTATATTAGTGTGCATATATATATATATATATATATATAGAGAGAGAGAGAGAGAGAGAGCTAGAGAGAGAAAAACAGAGAGACAGAGAAAGAGAGGTCCTGTGACTTCTATCTCAAATTGCTCTATGTTTCTCTCATTTTTTCTGTGTTCTTGGGGTGCAGACACAGTGATTCAAGCAAACATTCCCTAAATGTCAATCTCTGCATACACGAAGATGAATACAGCATAGCAGAAAAGCAGGAAAATACAAGAAGAAATCGAGCCAGGTGTGGTGGCATATACTTATAATCCAGTCCTTGGGAGGCAACAAAAAGATCAGAGTTCAAGGCCAGCTTTTGGTCACTGGGTCATTTACAGTTAATTTTCTACCCCAAAATGAACAAAACAAGCACAGAGTGGCTTTACAAGGCAAAAACAAATATCATAAGGAAATATTCCAGTGAGTTCTCACTGTATGGTGAAATACCACAGGCATTTTTGAACATTTTGTTTCTGTCTCCCAAATTTCCAACTGTCTGTTATTTCTACAGTTTTCAAAATCAAACACACATAGAAGAGATGCCGAGTGGGTGGGAACTCGGCTCTCTGCACCGCCTAAGATGCCTAGTGGCTGTGCTAAAATATTTCCATCAGAAGCAATTGTTTCAAGGCACACAGAAATGGTCACGTTCCTTGTCAAAAATTAAAAACCTTGTCAAACCTTTCCTTTGTGGCATAAACAGTTCGTTGTCAAAAGCGAGCTGTTTGCGAAAGCAGCATAAAGGAGAGAAAATAAATGGTCTCTTTCCCTTTCATACCAAGTGAAGGGTTTCCTACAATTTTAGCAGTCATTAAGATTTACTAATGAATGCTTGAGATGGAGTCTAAAAAAGGAAATATAAAGTTAAGTGGCTCATTTGGTGTTTTCAGAGGTAAAATATTAAGAGGAAAAGCGAACGTCAGCCCATCCATCAAAAACCACACAGAACTGGAAAAGTCAGCCAGCCCTATCCAGTTACAAGCCTGCTGCAGACCAGCCCCAGCCTGGTCTACCTGCTAATAGGTGAGAGGCTAGTTCCCTCTCCACACCCATTTAATCACAGGACTGTTTCAGCACTGCCTGCCAATTATCCTGAATTATGTGTCATATAGCAGGTTTGTGATCTGGGCTATAGTGCATTAAGGACCCAGCAGAGACTACCATGTTGATTTGACAAGGTTCTTAGAGCTGGGATGCATAAATTAGCGTGCTAGAACAATCCTGATGAAGCGAAGATTGAAGCTCAGCTGCCGGAGAGGGAAGATTAGTAACTAATCAGGCCTAACACCTGGTTTCCATAACACCCTAATAACAACTCCGCACGCTGCTGTAACAAAACACAACAGCCTCTGCCCCGGGAGCAAGGTGGAACAGCCTCACAGCTTACGGTTTGGGGCGATTCGTTTGCCCCCACGCCGCATCTCACCTGCTCACAGAAAATTAGAGCAGGACTTCGTACTGGGGTGATGGCGGGTGGAGATGGCGGTGAATTCGAAACAACTGGGTTCCCAGAAGAGTCGACTGCCTGAGAGAGCTGCTGGTGAGAAGCTCAGTTCCACTTATTACCTCTGGGAAGAGAAGGAGACAGGAGGGAGGGACAGAGGACCAGAGGACGTAGGAGGCCTGAATAAGGAGGCCCTTCACACGATGGGCATGCACCTGCTTTGACCTTTACACTTAGAGCAACAAGGTCAAACACTTTCTGTGATCCACATACCCCGGTTGCTTGATTGATGTACGGGAATTCTTTTTTTTCATGTTTGTATGAATCCAAGATACACGGCAGCCAGATGTCTAATGAAAACACTAGCTGATACCTTGCAATACACTTGGCATTACTATGTCTGACCAACAGACAACAGGCCATGCTCTTTTGGCCACTGTCCCGGAAGTCAGAAGGAAGTAACCCTTTGGGAATTAGTCCTGTAGGCTGTAGACCATCCCTTTTGCCAGCAGCTGCAGAATGGCTTGCCACTCGTGACCTGGTTTGTTAAACCAGGAAGCCTATACATTGGTAAGTGTTCTTTCTCACTGGTCCTATAGTACTCTGACAACTCCAGAATAGAGGCCTAAATGCATCACAGTGATTCCTTCAGGACTGCTTCCAGCCAGAGTAGCCACGGCACTGCCTGTGCATCCGGCTCTGAGAAAACCAGTGAACGACAACTGTCCGAAAACCTTATTCAGGTGATCACCAAGCTACCCCCGTCTCCACCACCCCACCCCTATCCCCACAGCTGTGATTTGGGAGCAGAACGCGTGTGCTGGGTTCTCCTGGCAACCTTCAGACCTGACCTGCTGCCCTAGAATGAAGCATGAAGCTGTCTGCCTTCCTGACATCAATGCTTTTGTCACTTAGGATTGTCCGACTTTGCAGTTTGCTGATCACAATGGCCGTTTTCATTCCCCCCCACACGGACTTTCTCCTCACAAAATTCTCTTGAATTCTATAACTCAGGCTCTATCTAGCCAGGGTGGCTCCTCAGCTGGGGTTTCATGATTCGTTTTCACACCTGTGATTGATCTGCTCACGTAGGACCCGTCGCTGTGCCCCACATTCCGCTCATCGGCAGACCCACGCTTTCTGCGGGGACTGACAGAGAATCCAACTATCCATTGTCCCAGGGGCTGGTTCCATATTTGGGCTCCCAAAGGGAGAGCTACTGAGCTCCTCCAGGCATGCTTTAATACCGACCCATTTTCACAGCCTCGTTTGTTCCCACACCTGCCTTTTCCTTTGCCTCAGAAGCCTCATCCGAGGGGGGGGGGAGTAATACCAGAGAAGAGCAGGCACTTTTGAATACATTATACTTTAAAGCCTTCCCTTTGCCCTCTTTGCAATGTTTCTCCCCCAAATTCAATTTAAGCCGAGGTGCTGAAGGTCTCAACTAGCCCTTCAAGGGAAGCAAAACCCAGGCTGTGTGTTCACCTCAGATCTGGCTGCCATCACCTTTTGTTGTTTTATTTTCTTTTCTCCCTTGGTTGAAATATTTGGAGTATTATTAAATTAGGTAGAGATTCCCCTTCAAAGAGGGCCTCAAAGTGAAATTCCGGGGGTCCAAAAGTAAATCTTTAAAGGGATTGCTTGAACTTGTAATCATAAAAGCCACACTCTGGGCCATTTGCTGAATGCCACTCTGTTGTATGTTTTATGTTCTTACCCCAAATTATGAATGCCCTACCACAGAAAGTAGAGAAAGGTGAGACATCATCAATGCGCTGCTGGAAAAATCCCCCTGCCACAACCAAAGGGACCAGTGGATCTCCGGAGGAGGTGGCGTGGCTTCAGTGGGAATAGAAGGCAGCAGTTTTGTGTGTGCAAAGCCCGGGGAGGGCATAGATGTTAGGATAACAAAACCATTGAATCTGTAGCAAGGGAGGCTTTGTCTCCCGCGCTGTCAAAGACACACAGCGGGTTTCTAAGGGCCATGAAAGGAGAAGGGAGGGTTGTGGTTCAGCCGAGACACATGTTATTTTTCGAGGAAATTGTAGCAAACAAACAATCTTCCAGAGATGGAACAGTCATCTAGTTGACTCCTTTTGTCTGCATGCTTCTCCAAGACATTCTGTTGAAACACTGAATGGAATGGGTAGGAATCTTGTGGAAGAACTTAAAAACAAAGGCTGTAGTCCCATGTGGGTCCTAGGTGATTGGGGAAAGCTCGTGGATGGAAAGTTGTTGCAACAGGAAAGTACAAGTGTGAAAGAGGAAAGGTATATAATGTGGAAATGGTTTCAGGGATTTTTGTTCAAGGTAATAATCGCTGCACTATATGTATAGTGTGTGCATGTGTGTAATATAATTTATGTTATGTGGAATCTCTGCATCAAGGAGATTCTAGGTAGAGATGATGGAAAACTTGTGTGTCAGATGTGTCATAGTGAACAAAATTAGGAACCGTCTTTTCTTCCCCTCTCTCCTAAGCTTCCCTGTGTAACACTAAATAAAAGTCATTATGAGAGATCGTTAGGCAAATAGAACCAGTAGAAGATAGGTGATGTTTATTAAAGGAACTGGTTCAAATGATTGTGATGGCCAAGAAATCCCGTCAACTACTGTCTGAAGGCTGGAGAGAAGGGAAAGCCAGTGGTGTGACTGCAGATCATTTAGTGTAACTCTGAAGCTCAGACACCTATGCAGAGATGGGAAGGGAGTTTTGGTATGAATGCCAGACACCTAAGTCCTAGAAACTCCAGGGCTCTGAAGCCTAAGGATTGGAAAAGATGTACTCCTGACTTCAGAAAACAGGCCAATCTCACACTCCTATGCTCTTTTGTCCTAGCTGGCTCCTCAAATTGGATGATTCCCTACCACAATGGAGAGAGTCGATCCTCTACAAAGGCTGTTGGTTCAAATGCCAGTCTGTTTCTGAGCAGCTTCATGGGTTCACCTACACTCACTCATCATCTGTTTGGCACCCCACAGCCCAGTCAAACTGCCAAACCAACAACAACAATTATAAAACAAACACACAAACAAAAACTACATACCACAAGCAAATAAAACAAAACAAGTGGAAAAAACCAAAAACATAAAAAATATCACCAGTGTAGGGGTAAAAGAAATAAAAAAATAATAATAAAAGGAAATATACTGCCTAACTCAATTTTTGACTCTAAGAAGAAGTCACCAAACATGAGTTCAGTATGTGATTATTACATCAGTGTCAATGGCAATAGGGCTCAAGGAGCAGGTCATGAGATGCCCAGAGAAGTGACTATTCTCTGGACACCAGAGACATAACTGCTTCCTAAGACAGTGACGTTCAGGCTCCATCTCTAGGAAGCAAATACTCAGGTCTGAGGTGGTTGGAAGAATCAGGAGTTAAAGCACTGGTACGAGTTTTCAGAGTATATGGCACTATATATACATACACCAATTCTTCTTTTGAGAAAGTCACACAATATTCATTTTCATTATTTCTAATTGCTGTCTATGTGGAAGGGGTTATATACATGTTAGTTTTGGTGCCCACAGAGGTCTGAATCATGGTGATTGGGTTAAAGGTGGCTGTGAGCCACCCAACGCAGTACTGGAATAGCACTGAACTGGGGTTCTCTGCAAGAGGAATACATGTTCTCAGGTGCAGACTTTCTCTCCAGCTTCACAATCGTAATATATTCAAACTGTGTAAAAACTCAAAAGGACCTGGCATCACTTTATCTTGCTGTGACATTTGCCCACTACCAAGAGATGTGCTCTAAACTGTTTAAAGCGCTAAAGATCTCTGCATACAGTTGATTATCCCAAAGGAATGAATAATGCAGCTACTACGTAAACCAGTGGTGATGGCCCTGAGCTACCATGAGGTTCACAAATAATTTCAAATAGTGATCCGCAAATTTGGTAGTGTTAATGTGTATGCTTACATTCGTCTAGCCTTAATGCGTGTGCTTAAAACACTAGAAAGCAAGTTTCCTTTTATATGTACATCATTTGATCCTCTCGATTGTTAGGAAAAATGGCTTTTCCCATAGAAGTGTTTAGAAACTCAAGATTAGGGAAAGGTAGGTGTTGAGTGTTGTGTGTTATTTAGTAGGAAATAAAAGTTTGAACTTTCAATTCTACCCTCTAGTCCTTTAAGATGACTTGGGTCCATCCAAATGCAGCCATGGGCAGAAATCATTGAGAATTTGCTTAAACAGTGTAGAACAGATTCTAATTTATGTCAGGGAATACCGATAGTGTAACCACATAAGAAGCCCGGTCTTGACTTTTCTGGATGGGTTGGTTGTGAGAATCTGGAGTGTGGTCAAGAAGATCCTTAGAATATATACCCCAGTCTCAGCATGCACACGGGCTGCAACAAACTCAAGGCAGGAACTATTTGCATGTCAAAGGCTCTAACACAGCAACTTTCTTTGTCGGTTTCAAACAGAAATAAGTAAATAAAAGCAAAATTTATTACCATTTCTAAGTTTATACATAACTTATAGACGGTGTTTTCAGTATTTCTTACACTTTAGGCCACAGCATATGGTGCTAAGTAGATGCTTGTGGGTATATCTACCAAGTGTCAGCCGTCGGAAACACGTATAGCTCATTTCTCCAACAGCACCATAAACAGGGACAGGAGATTGCCCACCGTGAGTGACAACTTCCTACTGGGAAGCTTCCTGTTGCATGGTGTCCTCTTTGCTTTCCGACTGAAATATGTTCTGAGCTAAAAATTTATGTTTTTGCTTTCCTTAAAGAATATTTCATCAACAGAAATTAATATAATTTTGTGACATCAAGTAATCTCTTATTCTAAGTAAATTTTGTGTAAATAGATTGAGTGGTCAGATTGGATCTTAAAAATAACAATTTTTAAATATTAGAATTTCAAACAAATGTGTGCTTCTGGAGAAAAAAAAGTGGGTGAGTTCCATCCCATTCAGTAGGTCAAAAATTAAATTACAAAATCATTTTTAATTTATAAAGATAACTGAATAGCTAACAACTAATTAGCTATAGCCAATGTAGCAAATTAATTATATTTGTGTATTTCCATTTCTGAAATTCATACCAGAAATGTGCTTTAAACATCTGTAAGTGGTCATTTTTTTCCTTTATGGTTCAGAAGGTTTGTATTGCTAATTTTGCAAGTTAGCTTGCTTGGATGTGAGCCATTTATACATAAGATACATGTTACAGAACCAGAGAACAGAAGGGTGGCAGAAAAACATCCTCAACATAATCTTGTTGATCCGTTCCCTTCTATTTTATTTTCAGAATAGGAAAGAATAAAGAATATCCTAGAAAAAGGAAAAGCAAACATGTGTTCATAAATGGCAAGAAGCCCAAATATGACAAATTTATTAAATAAATATTAAGTCCTGAACATTGCCTAACCATGGCGTGTCACACCGAAAGATCAAGCCATGGCCACAGAAAACATCAAAATCAAGGAAAAATCAATGTTACACTGTGTGTATCAGTTGCTTGACAAAACATGTCTAATACTTTGTTGCTAAGCTATTTGCTACACACATACAATATGTTGCTAAGAGAGTAACTTCTGTGTAAACATTTGCTTCACTGACAAGACTAGTGTACCACAAAATAAAGGGAAGATGACTTTAAAATTGTATCTTAGAGGAGTGATTAAAATTCAGAACCAGGGTCAAGTTATGTGAAGTTCAATGCATCATTTTGAACAGTCTCTTTGCCAAATTCGCCCTGCACCAGCAGTTCTAATACTGTGTGTGCATGTGAGGTAGAGTGAGGAGTGACGTAATAAACCCTAAATGTACCTCCACCACCACGGTTTGTTCCTACTGCTGAGCTCATTGGTGGCGTCCTTCCGACAAACTCAAGCACAGAGAACTAGCGTTAGTTTTCCAGGTCGGGGGAGACCTTACTGATTTAAGATTGTCTGGAAATATTTAGGATACATTTCTGTTACTGGCAAATGAATACTCTTCAAGCTCTCAAAGCAATCCGGAAATCAAAAGAGAATGAAGCAAATATTATTTTTCTTTTTGGGCAGTAGCTCCTCCTTAATGTTGTAAAGGAAGAGTGGACTCAGGGGCACAGACATGCGGAAGGTTGCACATAGGGTAACTGGTGCATATATGGAAATCCCCTTTATTCGTGCACCTGTCCTAAATGTCAAGGTCATGCCTGCTGGGCACAAATCTATAGTTCTTGAACTCTGAAATCTGAGGTAGGAAGACGGAAGCATTCTAGGCTACCCGGGCTGTGTTTACAGACGCAGTTTCAGAAAAATGAAAGCATTGAGACAGAGTTTTAAAAGGGAGAACGCAAAGAGCAAAAGCTAAATTAGAGCTTGTGGGGGCAATATTCGAAATTTTCCAGTTTTAAAATAATCAAATATGGCTGGGCAGTGGCAGCGCATGCCTTTAATCCCAGCATGTGGGAGGCAGGTATAGATGTATCTCAGTGAGTTTGAGGCTAGCCTGGGAGTTAGGGTGTCTCTGTCTCTTTTGTCCTCTCCTGGTACCCCTTTTTCCTCCTTCTGGGTTGCCTTACCGAGAATTGATTTGATGGCTTGTGCCTAGTCTTATTGGATCTTTTATGCTGAGTTTGGAGGGTGTTTCTGGGAGGCCTCCTCTTTTTTTATAAGGAAATGGAGGAGGAGAAGATCTGATGGAGAGAAGAGGTGGAGAGGGAAATGTGGGAAGAGTGAAAATTGTGGTTGAGATATATTGTAAACAAGCAAACCAAAAACCAAAACATACAGTGTTTTAAAGCATATATACATATATAGCCTTATTTAGGGTTTCTATTTCTGTGATTAAACACCATAATCAAAAAGCAAGTTGGGAAGGAAAGTGTTTATTTGGCTTACACCTCCACTTCACAGTTCATCACTGAAGGATTTCAGGACAGAAACCCAAACAGGGCAGGGACCTGGAGGCCGGAGCTGACATAGAGCCCACAGAGAGTCACATAAATCGCTATATGTGAGTTTGTGTAATGAAAAACTAAACATGTCTTTTAGTAAGATAAAAATGAGGTAGATATTTAAAATCCCATTAATATAGTTCCATGCAAGTAGAACGTTTAGAGGTCTTGCTTTACACCACAATACTCTAGCCTACATATTGAGACAAAAGTATATTTAGATAGCTTCAGCTTCCCACAGTAGCATGTCTGTTAATCCTGCTGACCTAATTGTAAGATGTGTGAACAATAAAACACCCACAGCACACTTTCACGCCATACCTCTCCCCCCACACACAGTAAGCTGTTCTTAGAGAAAGAGAGAGAAAAAGAGTCGAGCAAAAGAAAAGTTTACCAGCTGCAAAATAGAAGACTTTCAACAGTCTCACAGCAGAGAATCGTAAATGTTTAAGGTTACAGATATTGTAATAACCCCATTCAACCAGTGAACAATACATATAGAGATTGAACTTCTACTTAGTATTAAATAAAGACATCATTATGTTGTAACAATTTGTAAACAGTTAAAAAGAAAAAAGTATAAGTGTGTTACCTTATGAAAAACGTTGAAGAAGGAAGGAGAATGGGGAAAGGAAGACAATGATATTAAAAAACTGACAATGATAACAGACTCTCACTGTATTTCTGCTGAAAGCAGCATTAAGACACTCATGTCAAGGAAAGTCAGGACAAATAGGTGAACAGTTTTGCTATTTTTGCTTCTCAAATGCCATCAACGGAAAAAGTTTGAAGTCTAAAATCAGAAGTTCACAGGGGCCTCTGGAAGCCGGTACATCAATAAGCCGTATTTATTGAGGGAAAAAGACGCCTAGAGCATATAAATCCCAGTCACAGCTAATCCTCTCCAGAAAACTGAAATAAAAAAGAATACAGCTGATAATTTACTTACTGAAAATGTAGTGCTCAAAGCAGTAACCACAATGCAATAATTATTGGACTTGATTAAACTTAAAAATAAATCTGTCCTTTACTTGTCTCTCATCCCATTAGTATGTACAATGAAAAGGAAAGCCTTTTAAAAAAAGGTTCCTCATGGCCGTTTCCCCCCTAATTCTGCATTGTAACAAACAAAGGTAAAATCAAAAATCATGCAAGCAGTCAAGTCTGAGCTTTTTCCCATTATCCTTGGAAGGATGGGGGCAGTGCCAATTAAAAAAATGTTGTCATGCAGCTCTCAGCAAATGCTTTTTTATTATTATTTCTTAAACTCCCTGATAATGGAATGTCTTATTAAAAGGAACAGAACCACAAAGTGTACCAGCTTTGAAATCATCGATATTTCTGCAGCACGCAATGTATTGGGCTCAGTTTAAATCTCTGAAATCTCCTTCATTTAACTGCATTTGGAAAAAATGACATGCTGTGTCCGTGAGGTCTAAAATGAAACGAACATCTGTCTTCTAAGAAGGTATGCTAGCAACTGTTCATTCTTAAAGGAGCAAGAAAAAGTGGGATCATTCAATAAAACTTAACTTATTTCTGCCTAAAACTTAAGAATGGGCCACCTTTTATACGCATGTGTGCAAATCTCAATGTGACTTTCTGTTGAGATACTTGATTTTATTTTTATCATTTACGCTAGAAAATAGCAAACCCACCCCATTCCTACAAACATGCTTTTATCCTTTTTTATTTTCTTCAAGTTCCCGTTCGAGTTAGAAAGTAAGTCATATCTGCAGATCTCATTTTGTAAAGGTTGTTCTCGCCACAGGCTTAACACAACTGTGGGAGGCAGCGTGGAAAGGATCGATAAGGTAGTATTACCCTTTGTGATGGTGCACCTCTGCAGGACACTAGGCTTAACTCTGCCATCTGGCTAACACTCCATCCCTACCCACTGGGAAAGTGCACTAACACACAGTTCTGGACCACGAGCCCCAGCCAGGATAAGACGCTCCATTCTTCACCTTGTTCCCTGGCTGCAGCAACACAGCCTAAGAAAATCTAGATGCACTAAAAGAGACTTTCTAAATTGAAAAAAAAACAAAAAACAAAAAACAAAAACAAATGTGGAAATACCCCAGCATCGTAGTGTGGAGGCCCTGCCATCCAGACAGGTGTATACACTGACCTCACTTTGACAGGAGGACCAGACGTGCAGGATTTCTTCAACCTGGACTTGTCACCTGCGATTTTTAACAGGCCAGTGGCTGGAGTTGTGATGAAATGCTGCTGGGGCATAATGAGCTCATATTAATCGCCTCCCTCACTTGCCAAGTGGACTTAGGGAATAATATGTTAAATTTCCCTCCAAATTAAATGTTTATGATTTCTCATTTGTCACTGTAAGAGTGAAATTACAACACGGTGCTTATGAATGGTCTAAGGCCTGAGGATGTGATCGCTCTGTTACCAGTTAATGTTAGCCAGGAGGGGGAAATGCCATTCTGGCCATGGTATCAAAGCTCTGCATGCTTTATAGTAGGGACAATATGGATCTGCTCTGGTTCTCTTTTCTCCTCTCCTAATAAGTGAATTTAGACCTTTATTTAATTAAATAGACCTCATTTTGCTACTCAGGCAAAATTAATAAGTAATACAAGTTCCTTTATAGGGTTTTATTATAATAGAACTGATTTAAGTCCCTTTCCCTGTCCTTATTATCTCCCAGGCCACATTTCAACTCCTTTTTCTGATGCAAATATAGGTAGCCACCTGCCCCTGGTCCCCTCTCGCCATCAAACACTTCTCTCACTGGACTTGAACTTGAGCCTTAACACCCATCATAAGCCTTAGAATGATAGCAAACCATTTCAGATTAATCTACTGTACCTTAACTGACCTTGGCTTTGCCACTATACGACAAATACTGGCAGAGTACCTACCATGGGATGTATGCAGACAAATAGGGAATGATCTGCAGAGAAAGATTTTCTGTCTCTTTAAGAAAGTAAGCAAGGGATTGAAACTATCTTGGGGATGACATTTTGGAACAAGAGGACCCTTCCTTTCAGCCTTTAAATAATCGTCAAAGATTGTTAGGACACTAAAGATACTGGTACATATCTCTGACACATATATACCAGTACCTACCTACCTATCTACATACATACTGGTACATCCAGTATAATCAACTATTTTCCCCATTAGGTTCTCCTTGTATTCTGATACCTTGATATTAACATGGATACACATACCAAATGGGGATATATGATATAAACTGCCCTGTACTAAACAAGGACACCACATCCTAAATATTTTTAAGCTTTTAGGTTAAAAACTGAGTAGAAAGAAAAGATCCTCTTAATTTTTCTTGTAGAAAAAAATAGTCCTCTTTTCTCTCGACTTCTCCTGACTGGACCACACCTGCTTCCTGCTTTTGAACTAGGAACACCGTTAACATGATTAACGGATGGCGCAGCTGCTGTAGGTCAATGCCCTCAGCAACTCTGAGAGCTTGGGAAAGCTTTGACATTGCGTTTTTTTTCTTTGCGATGTCCCAGATAAAATTCTTGGGTCAAGGCACATAAAGCCTCTATAAGAAAGAAGGGACAATATTAAAAACACATTCCCCTGTTCTTCCTGCTAGATTGAACCACAAGGAATGCATACGGGACTCTTTCACCTTCCCTAGGAAATTATTTTGCCTGTTTATTAAACTGGTAGCCCTTTGCAGATTTTTAAAAAGTATAAAACTATTACAAAATCCTTACCTGAGGCATCATTATAAGCGGACCTTGCTCTCAAGAGACACAAAAGCTATGTGACAAAGTGGAGAAGTCACAGGTATAAATGTTTTTATTTAATTGCCTCAGATATTGAAGTCAGACAAGCTTTGTTCTAAGCCCACTCTCACTGGCACTAGGAAGCAAAGAGGCGGCTCTGCTCTCTGAGCTGCATGTCTGCCGTCTTCCAACACCAGTTATCATATGAATGATCACTGCAAATTCTCCAAGTCCTTCTCCCAGTGACCCAAAAGTAACTCATACACACCTGACTCATTAGTTCAAGCTACTGTGATGCACTATCCCGCTAAGCAAATGAGCAGAAACAGAGAGGAAACTCCCGGAATTTGGTCTACCATGCAGACCATGCATTCAGCGTGTCACAAAAGATAAAGACTATGTTCGGTCACAAAAGTGTGCACTGGAGGAAAAAAAAAAGGTCTCAAGACAAAACAAAAGAGGACATATTCAGAAATAGCTGGGCTGTGTTAGGAGAGCAAGTTGTTAACAAAAATATTATTGATAAGTTTGGGAAACTAGGAGAGGACTTGCTGAAAGTTCATCATTAAGTAGTGTCTTTGAGAGCTTAGGGATTCGCCATAACTTACAATCTGATAACATTGTGTGAGTGTTTTAAATTGGGAAACGCCACTACCAAGGAGGCAGAATCATTATCATAGCTTAGAGGAAAGGATAGTCTTTTATTGAAATGTTGGTAGAATTAACAACCAACGAAGGCAGAAAGAAAAAGCACTTGAAAAGGCTGAAAAATGCAGGGCTTGGCAATCAGTAGGGTAAGACAGAGGGAAGAATCAAACCCAAAATCATCACATTTCAAATCTGGTGCCTGTCTATGACCAGACCATCCTGAATACGCCTGATCCTAACAAATCTGGTGCCTGGAAATAAAGAAAATATGGCCCAGAAAAGGGCAATCATGTCGGAGCTGCTGTGTAGCATGGTGTCTTAGCATGGATAGAAGCATCCGGTCTGCCACAGTGGTTCAGCATTATTCAACACAGGGAGGCTATCGAGGTGTCCTCAAGCAAATGACCCATAAACAAGTAATGCTATCCACATGAAACAGAAGGTGATTTGAACTAAAACAAGGTCCTGCCACTTGTGACAAGATACACGAATCTGAAGATTACTATGCTAATTGAAATAAGCAGGATAAAGAGAGAACACTATATGATGTGTCTTCTATGTGTAGTTAAAAATTGTTGAGTACATAAACTTGAAAATGCAAAAAAAAAAAAAAAAACCCAGTTACAAAGTCCAGTGTCAGGAAGCAGAGGTCAAAGGTGTGGTGACTAGAGTTAATGATACTGTGTTCCATATTTAAACTTTTCTGAAAGAATGAACACCCTTATCCTGAAAGACAACAGCACAGAGGGATAAATACGCTAACAGGCTTGCCTCCAGTAATCCTCCTGTGTATATCTATATCATGTCGTCTTATTATATTTCTTAAATACATGCACCAAAATTAAATTTAAAAAGACAGCAGCACAGCAGCCATACTTACAGGGAGTCCAGAACGGAGCTGACACGTTAATTTTGCTTACTGACTATTGTTCTTCAGTTTGATATAAACGCATTTCACAGGGCTGATTTTCTGTCAAAACAGACACGTGGGGAATGAGGGCACTAGGGAGAACCCCAAAACAAATCCCCCAGATCGCAGGAGGTGTCTGATTCATGTGACAGGGACAATTAAATCCCCATGCTTACATAAGCGCAGGAGAATAAACACGAGGTGAGGGTGCATCAATCTCAATCACTGTTGATCTGTGGGTGTTTGGACATATTACATGCAGGCTATGTTCCCATTATTGTTGTCTGAATGGAACACACAGTAGTTTATTGTGAGTAAGTTAAGGAAATAATTTTTTTTTTCAATCGCAGAGCCGCAGTAACAAACATCCTACCAAATTGAGTCGGCATTGCCGCCTTGCGCATTTAATCCTGTCTTTATGTCAAAGGGGCGGGGAAGGAAATAACAAAACAAACTGTTACCCGAAATGTTATTAAAAGCAGGATTTGTCTGCCTTATTGTGTATTTTTATGCTAAAAACCCCAAAGACACCGTTAAAAAGATTAAGATGTGTCTGAAAAGCATTTTGGCCAAAGAGCAGTTAACATTCATCATGGCCTTTCAAAGCAAAATTGGATTCTAGTTTATCTGAAAACTTTCCATAGCAATATTACTTTTTCTTACATATATAGCCCCACAACTTACCTAGGGCACTATTTATCATTTGGACAACTTAAGTATAACACACACACACACACACACACACACACACACACAAAATCACCTTGAGACAAATGACAACCCTCTGTTGGGGAATTCAAAACTGTATTAAAATGATAAGTAGCACATCTTTGCTCTTCCTTCATTAACTTAGGCAGACGAGTGTGATGTACACCCAGCAGAAGAATCAAGGTTCCCACGTGCTCCCGGTCATAATAATCATCTTGGCTTCCTCTTGTCCACAAAGTTTGTTCATTTTCCTAAGGACATTATCAGCTGTGATGGAAAAAGCAGAGCCCAGAGGAGTCTTCCAATTATCCACACAGGTAGCCTAGCCCATCTGGGGCCTACAACAGGTACAGGTCAGGATTTAAAGATTCAAAATAATTATTGCAGAGGAAGCGCTTGAATGAGCAATTTCTCTTCAGTATTCTATCCATCAACTGTAGCAAAGTAGAGAAAAAGGGAGCATAAAATCGGGGCTTAAAAAGGGAGAATTAATACAGGCAGCAAAGGCGCTCATGATCCGTGGGTTGTTTGGGGTAGACACACTGATGAAGCCTCAGAAAACATCAGTAAGATACAGGAAACCTTGCTCACATGTACAGTGTAAGATGCCTTTCCTATGTAGAGACTGGGATGCAGAATGTGCTCCGCAGAGCAAACACCCAGACCCTGGCCTAGATTTTGGTGAAAATCAGCAATGAGTACAAATTAACTCCTTGAGAGATAAAAACCAGGCAAGTGAGTCATAGACAGAGGTTTTTTTTTTAACACACATAAAATACAAAAATCATAAACATGAAATAGACCCCGTTTCTATTCTGAGACCATCCCAGTCCCACTGACGATGCCTTCCTCACGTTACTGTATACACCGCCAAAGTCCACACCCTCGCTGACAATCGTAGGCAAAACTGACCGCCAAAATTCAGAGTGTAAGCATACACAAGCAGAAATGGACAAAGTTACCGCTTGTGGCTTTAGAGGGTTGTGAAATTTCTATTTTCCTTTTGTATGGGTATGGGTGTTTTGCCAACATTTGTGGTGCCCAGAGTGTCCAAAGAGGCCGGAAGAGGGCGTTGGAACTGGAGTTCCATGACAGGAGGTTATGAGCTAGCTGTCAGGTGGAAGCTGGGAATCCAACCTGATTTCTCTGAACCCGTGCTCTTCAGCTTTGGCTTTGTAGCTTTCAAAGAAAGCTTCTCTCTACTAGGTCTAGCACATCATTTGTGCCACACATCTTTAACCACTTCTGAACAGGAGGGACGATGACCTGAAGTGTCTTCAGAAAAGAAAAGAGGTCCTTTTGCAAGTACCTATCTCCTAGCGTCTCTGACAGAGCCTGGCATCCAAAGGGACTCTGCACAGCACAGTAGAGTGTCCTCATCTGCCAGGTCACTCTTCTGCCCGAGGCTTCTACCCACCCATCCATTATTCAGTATGCAGAACTCCCCTTCTGCTATTTGAAGAAGAGGTATCAGTTTGTGATTGATGTCGGCCGGCGCCAGTGCAGATGCTAAGGGGTTAACCTTCTCAGGTGGAGGTGAGCACGGTTAATGCCATTATTCCTGGTAGCACAGTTGAATTCACATTTCTGAGTGGCAAGGAGACTAAGACTTGGTAAAGATTCCTTGCTGGTTTGCCTTATTCACTGCCTGAAGCCCCTTTTCTTCCCTTCTCTGCTCCAGTCTGTGTGATAGGAAGCTGATCTCCATGGACGATTTCACCCGTGTCATGGAAATCTACTGGGTTTGGCTAATGAAAGGCAACAGAAAGAGGTCAGAAGGTAAGGCAAGATAAAGGTGGGCTTCCTGCTCCCTCTTAGTCTCCCTTCAGTTTTTGCAAACGTAGAGATAGCTCTGTTCTTCCTCAACCATGCATTTGTAGTAGACTCATTTCTCAGTTGTTCACTTACACACAGGTTGAGAACACAAGTTGGTTTGTCTGCCTGATAGTTTCCCATCCCTGGGTAGGTCTCCACCACTTATACGTGTCTCTCTCTCTCTCATATATATATGTGGGCCTTAATGGAAGAACACAGCCTTGTTGATTCCCTAACCCTTCCTATAATGTCTGCTGAGGTCCTTTGCTAACCTTTCTGTAGTAAAAAACCCTGCAAAATGTACCACTTGTTATTTTTGGCCCTTCCTGACATGATTGCTCTGGAAAGCACTACCGCAAGTGGGTGCATTGTAAAGCCCACATACATACGCAGGTCAGGGAAGACTTGACTGATGGAATGACAGGTTCAGAAGCAGTGATAAAGGAGTCATGCAACTGCTAGAGAGAGAGCATTATAGTTACAGTGAAGAACAAGCACAAAGCAAGGCGGAGCCAGTGTTGAATTCTGGAAGCAGGGAAACAGGCCTGCAGCAGAGGCAAAGGGCTTCGGAGGGAGGGAGATCATCTCAACCGCTCAGACAACATCAGAGATGTGGGCCCATCACTGAATGCCAAACAAAGGGAAGGGCTCGCCAGGACAGAGGATTGGCCAGCAAGCAAGAGACCCTGAGAAAGAGATAATAAAACAACACAGAACCAGAAAAGAATGCCACACAAGAAGTGACGAAAGAATCCTTAGGAGAGTGACATGAGAACCGAGTAAGGCCACCAAATTGCCCATCTGGTCTACTGTACACTATGTTAAAAGCCACCTGGGTGAGGAATGAAGCCAACCTGAAGCTGGCTCAACAGAAAACCGAGGAGACTCTCTGGATCGTCCCTGGAGAATAAATTAACAAAAGCAACAAATGAGAAAGCCTAGCCTGATGCTGAGCCTACAGGCATTTATGTTCTGACATAAATTCCCAGTGACAACATATACCACATAAAATTGTCTGAATCTTAGAGGTAACTTTAGTCATCAACATTTTTAATATTAAGACTTGTTTTTCTCTCAGAAAGTTTGTACATTGTATTTAGTATGTAGCTTTGGTTGTCCCTGGGGTCACAAAACTCATAGTAATCCTCCGGCCTCGGATTTCTGTGAACTGAAGTTAGAAGTGCGAGTCCCCATGCCTGGATGTTTCTGGTTCTTTCTAAGAGATTTATATTCTCCCCTCAATGTCTCCGTGTCTCTTCTCCTGCTTTCTTGCATATGAACACACACACACACACACACACACACACACACACACACACCTTTCATGGCTCCAGTTTCTTTAATACGTTGCCATGCTGCATCTGAGATTCAAATCTAATCCTCTTCTGTGGCCGCCCTGCAAACCAATGAGGCTTGACTAGGTTGCAATAGTGGCAACAACTTGATTGTACATTTCCCCCCGAGAGGGAATTGAAAAGAATCATATTTGTTAATCCTCTAACAAGGAGCTTTTTGGCATCGTTATTTCTTCTTAAAAACAGAATAGAGTAGTCCCTAGGAAGCAGAAATCAGATTTCATGTAAATGCTACCACAAATATATGTACATTTTTTGACCTGATCGAGAGTGTATGTGAGCTCATGAGCTAGTGGCATGGATGGTAGGCGAGGAGTCAGGTCTGACCACACCTAGAAGTGTGGGTCAATGGGGACCTGTTGCATGTCTGCATGCTTTCCAAGGCAGGGCAACAAGTGCCATTATCTGTGTTAATCAGCATACAAGCCCCAGATCCAGCACGCAGTACAGAAAGCTCTCCTCTACAGAAGCATAAGGGCACAGAAACAGCATGTACCAACACTAACACTTTTGCTTTTACTCCATTTCACCAAGAAGAAAAGCCATTTGGGGATGGGTGGCACCTTGGGTGTTCTCTTTGCAGAAAACAAATTTTTGCTGTGATCAAACATGATACTTCCTCCATGGAAATGAAAGCCTGAACAAGAGAAAATTTTAATTAGCCTAGATGCTATTATGGACAATAGTGACTAATATTTATTGAGTATTTAATATGGTTTATGGACCAGGTGACCTGTCTGTATATGTAATCTCATGGCCTCCTAGGAAGGACACTGTGAAGGGGATACACCCAAGCCCTTATTCTACAAAGTATGGCATCCCATGTAGGTGGCAGAGCTACAAATGTGAACACAGGATGTTAGATTCTCATGTCTATAAGAGATGATATTCCTTGACCTCACAATTTATAGATCCCACAAAGCACACTATTGACACACAATTTATTTCTGTTTTCTTCTTCACAACAAGGACCATAATCCCATTTCAGTGATGAGAACACCAAAATGCAGGGTTGAAACAGGGGAACCTGGGAATTAATCCAGGTAAGGAAAGAGAGCCATGTTGTAAACTCAGTCCTTGGTTCGGGAAAAAGCACTCTGCTCGCTGTGCTTAGATTTCCGGTGCAAAGTTTAATTAGATGTTATTATTTAACACATTTTCAGTATCATTAGTAACTATCAACAACCATTTATTACTCCTTCCTATCACAGTGATCTTATGCTGTCTGCAGCAACTGGATACAAAGCAATACAATTCCTCTACCTAAACTTACAAAGCCAAGAAAACGGAGCACAAAAACCCATGAAACACCAGAATTTACTGTTGGTAAATATCTTAAATACAGAGAATGCACTGAAAATAAACAAGTGGTTATTTAAATCCAAAGGCTGATGGCATCATTGGGACTTTCAGGATAGCATTGGTCTTAAAGAAATGTCAGGTTTCTGAAGAATATAGAAATTCTTAGGTAATCTTAGCTGAGATAGTGGAGATTCCACAGCCTTGGATGCAAAGTGGATCAAGCTGAAGATTTAGAACATCAGTGAAGTTCAGAATGCATTTTACAAGTGAAGGAATATCTGACCTCAAGCATGGCATGGAACACTGCTAGAAGCAGATACATTTCTTGTTTTGTCTAATTGTCAACAATTCAAACTTACAGAAGGAAAATGAAAACTCCTAGTACCCTGAAGGTTGATAGATTTTTTTTTTTTTTTGGAGCTGTCTTTGGTTCTCATGTCAGCATGGGCATGCTTGCACTGAAAAGCAGACCAGCTGATGTTTCCTGATAAGGCGGCTTCAGTGTGGCCTCAGGAGTGGCATCCCAAAGCAGTCATATGCTTAGCCGTCTCCCATTCACGGTTGCTGCCTACTTTGTCCTAATCAATTCAAGGTGTGTGTCTAAGCATGTAACTCTTCACCTTTCCGAGTGGCCTTGCAGGTCCATTGCTCCTGTAATTCTGCTCTCGAAGGAGAGCACTCATTCTTCATGCATGGCCTCTGTGTTTCTCAAGCGAATGGTCACCTCGATCTTATGGAACTTACAATGTGGCCGAGAAACACTGGAGAGTGACGCTGTCAAGGTGCATTGGCTGAAAGTTGGGGCAGCCTTCGTACGTGTTACCATTTGATCACAGCTGAAAACCACTCTACTTATGCCTGGTGCACATTGCGCAGGCTTCCGGAGCAACTGAGTTTTGATCTGGGTTGTAAAGAATGAGTAGCTGTCTGTTAGGTAGCACAATGGGTAAAGGCATTCCTAAAGCAAGTGAAGAATGTGAAAACCTTGGAGAATGTGGGTAACTGCCAAAAAGAGAGATCTAGAACTGAGTTTGTGATGGGGCGGGAAGGAACAAGAGAGACTAGGCACTGCTCCACATCTGAGCTTGATTCAGCAATCACATTTACAGCTTGAAACCAACCACAGAGGGAGATGTGAGGAGTGGTCAGTTGGGCACTGGTCATAATGGATAATCTCATGTAGCTAACAATAATCATTACAAAGACAGTCTAATTTTATTTTGTGAGCTTCTCTACTTTCCTCAACATGAAGACCATAGTGGAGGCATCATTTGTCAGTCAAGAATGTTACACGCCTTTTTATTTTCCAAACTCTAAGGCAACAGCATGAGTCCCAGAGTTGTCATTGCAACTCCTGGTCTGTTGCCTTAGAGAAGTTGTGAACAAAGCATTCTTATCTCACACAGTCCTGCCGGAAGTCAAGCCTTGAAGGTGAGGGATTAAGGAGGCTTTCTCTGCTGCCAGTCACAGTGGCTTCCGCCCAGAGTCAAAGAATGGCCTTACGTTGTTTAACCTAGCACCGGAATGTGCTTGGAAAGAGCTATCTGTACTGAGAGATGCTTCTGAGGATTTGCCAAAGAGGACTTGAGACCAGTGAGACAGGTCCACTCCTGAATCTGACCCTGTGCTCACCACCCTGTGAGCAGAATCTGGAACTGAGAGGAAAATGATGGAACCGCATGGGTCACAGCCTATGAATATTCAATTATCAGCAATAGTAAAGTTAAGAAAACTAATAGACATGAGACAGTGAACAGATCTTGAATACTTGTTTCCTTAAGTGTACTAGATTTTCGCTGAGTGCTTATGTGTAGATATGATTTAAATAACTTCTCACGTAAGTGATACAAATTAACTGGACAGATGTTTGGGAATCGAAACATCTACAGTAACAACTAAATTTCTCCTCTATACAGGTATTCTTTTAGAGCTTAGCAGCCTCCCACAAACCCACTTTTTCCTGAAGCTCTTAATACTGTGAGTTAGGGAGGATAGGGCTTCCACACAGAGTGAAAACACAGACTCTGGTCCTTGAGGATATTTTCAACCACATTTGACACAAATACAGGATGTATTCACAGCAGAGAAGCAAAATCAAGATATCCGAGTGTTTACTTCAGCTTCTATCTGAAGAATAAAAATGAATGCCTAGCTTCCTGTTCCATGTGTGTACATGTGTATATGTGTGTGCGTGTGTGTATATGTGGGTTTGTAAGGATATGTGAAAGATATATTATAAACAGTAATTATGTTGAAAGGATTTATTTTTAGTATATGCGTGTTTGCATGTGTGTGTGTGTATGCATGCATATGTGAAGAAGAGAGAGAGAGAAAGGAGAAACACATATATGCTTTGGGAACCAGAAGAGGGCATCAGGTCCCATGGAGCTAGATTTATGGACAGTTATGTGCGGCTGTGCAGGTGCTAGGAGCTGTGCCTGGTTCTTCTGCAAGAGCAGCACCTACTCTTAAACTTTAAGCCATCTCTCCTGCCTCAAGTCACAATTGATTCTATAGGTGGAAGATTAAAAATAAAAAGTGTGCAAGCATAACTCAGTGATAGAATGCTCGCCCAGCATACACGGTGTCCTCGGTTTGAGCTTCAAGACAGGAGAAACAAAACAACAGCCAGGACAAAATAACTGCACTGGCTCTAACGCAATATTTGAACAGCTGCTCGCAAAATGCTTTCCCTTTTCATTCTCTAGCTTGAACTCCACCTGTGTGACATGAAATAGATAACTGTGGTGACTTGAGACATGAAAAATGAGTCTCAGATATCTTTTCTCGGGACACTGCATCAAGAAAATGACAGCCATTCTAGAATTCTGTTAGCTGAATTCTAGCTCAAAGTCAATGCCATCACCTCTAAAAAACTCTCCAATTCTTCAGAACTATTAGATTTCCCTCCTTTAATCCATGTTAAGAATTTCTGGACATATGGCCACAGCTTCTCTTATATTACTATGATTGTGTGAATAGATGTTTCTTCTGTCTCTTTGATAACAGTACAGTTAAACTCAGAGTAAGATTTTGTTCTAAGTATTCAAGTCTATCTTGAACTGACTTTAGCTTATTGTTTGCATGTTGCAAACTGTACCGTTAATGCTCACCAGAATCCACGTTAGTGAGCTTTCTGAAAAATGTCCGAAGCAACTAACTTGGAAAGAGGAAAGGTCATTTTAATTGCAGTTTTAAAGATTCCAGTTCATGATCTATTGGAGCCATTATTTTGGAACTGTGGTGAAATACAAATATCATGAGAGAAATTCATAATCAAGTAGAAACACTCATATCATTATCCAGGAGCATAGAATGAGAGAGACGAGCCAGGATCTCACAATCCCCCTTAAGAGCAGGGAATGCCTTTGATGGCTTAAGGACAGCCTCACAAAACCCATAGCACTAAGCTGGGGGTGGGGGGAGCATGTTTTTTAATTCATAAGTATTTAAAGGACATTCAAGACCTGTACTGTAGCAATATGTACCTTTTCTTTTTGTGGTCACTTTTACTCGTTTGAGACACTAATAAAAGATTCAACCAAAGGAACCTGTGTAGAAATGAGGGTCAGTATGTCCATCATGAGAGAGTTAAGGGAATATCTCCTTTATAATATACACACCAATCTTGCAGCCATCTACTAAAAGGAGAAGACGTCTTGAATCTAGATAGAAGTAGAACTACAATATAGAAGGGATTTCGGTCAAATAAATAATTGATGGGTAGAAGCCTTTACCTCTCCAACTTTCCCACTTGACCTCCACTAACATGCATTTGAACTGTTCAATTTGAGCAAAAAAACCCCAAAAAACAAAAAAACAACTCTTATCCTGTCAAGCCACTGATATTTGTAGGTTATTTATTATAGCTCTAGCCTACCAAATTTAATACAACATTCCATTATAAGTATCTAATATTTACAAAGGAGTAATATTCAATAGACTTTAAAATAGCATGCACTGTAAAGAGATTTTAATAAGTTATTCTAAATTGCTGATTCTGAGAATATATTTAATGGGGAAAACACAGGAACACAATGCTATTTTCAAACACAGGTATAATCATAATTTTTATAATCAATTGAATTTTCTATCATAGGGAGCTTCAGGTCATGAAAGATAAAGTATATGAAGCACACATTGTAATATGAAACAAGTATCAAGATATTCAGGACATACTAATAAGTAAAGCATGGATGGACAAATCCAATTTAAGTCAGTCCTGCTGAGTCATTCAAGATAGCTATCTATCCAAAATGAATATAATCCATTAGCATCAAAATAACAGTCTCTTAAATTCAGAGAAATTTAGTTCTGTTATGAGTTTTATCAGCATGACACAAGGCTAATATTCATTTATCAAACAGTAAGGGCATTGTTTTGCACTCAAATAATTATCAGTTAATGAAGCTTAAAAAAATAAGAGTCCCTCACATCTAGATTGAATTATTCTTTCTATGGTGCTTACCCTCATCCTCCTTAATACCTAAAATGCTCCCATAGCAAATGAGGTCAGTTTATGTAAGCTCAAAAACAATAGGGTGTTTTACCCTCTAGCAAAATAACACAAATAGTACAGCTCATTCACATAATTCAAAAACTGAGTCTAAAATTCCATTTAGACAGATACCTTGTCATGTATAGTGAGGGTGTTTCGTAAGATAACCTCTATTGTCCTTGTAAAATAAAATTCTTTATAAAAACCAAACATGTGGTAGTGGAGGAAACTAAGGGTTCACTAAGACCTATAAGGATCATGGATACTGAGATACATGTCGGTCAAATCTTATTTGATGCTATGTTATCTCTGTTTCTTTTAGTTTCATCATATTCACAATGGGGATGAAAGACATTCTTTATTTTAAGTTGGAGTAGTTACCACAGTAGGGCACATGGGATTTGGATTTGTAAGAAAGAATTTCTTTTTCAGCACTCAATGAAATTGCATTTACACATGAAAGCAGAAAGCAGTAGATACACAATTGCAGAAAGCTCCTGGAAGTTCCAAGCATCTAAAAGGAGGAGGGTGCTGATATGGGCATCCACTTCGTGAGAAGTTGGAGGGGACTATACCTTCATCTCATCTTTCTTCCAACTCTCCAGAGAACTTCACCTATGTAGGCTGTGTCTACTGAAACCTTCAAAATAGCTTTGTTTTGTCTTATTATATATACAGTAAAATACTCCAGAGACAAGTGCCTTGCTGGGAAGTAACAGCCTGCTGGAAAGAATGAAATAGCCAAAGTTTCCCTGTGATGCTGTTGTTGGGAGCACCAGACGCTGAGCCTGTGGTTAGCATGATCAACCATCCTCCTGGAGGGCTGATTATAGTAACAGTCCAAATCCCCAGGGAAAGGCACACAGCCTAGTAAAATGCTGTATGATAGAAATGTCTATATAATGTATGACTGAAATAGCCTTTACTTCTCCATCATTACAATTCTCAAGGTTTTTTTTTTCCCCAGAAGGATCGTATTTTCTAAGTTTCATAAACATTCCTTCATCTCACATGAACATTTATGCCTGAAAGAAATCATATTCAACTAACAAGAGTTAGCGGGAGCAGGGGGCAACATTTACTTGGTGAGCTCATTGAATAAAAGATTACTGTTTTCCCAAAGCAGATCTGGACAACTCTACTCTTTGACCCTCCTGATTATAATCTGGAATCTGTAACAGGACATTAACATATGTATGAATGGTACCCCAGCCACCTTCAGTTTAGATAGACACACCTAATCTTCACCTATGATGCTCAGTAACTGCTCTTAATGTTTGGTGATATTTGTGATGAGGAAGAGAGAATGGAAGCCCATTTTATCCTCAAATAGAACTTTTCTGTTTGCTGTTGTTTCCTGAAATGAGTGCCCCTCTTAATGATAGGATTGATCATAAGTACCCAAAATTTGAAAAAGAAAACTATTTTGTTGTTGTTGTTTCAATTATAAAACAAAACAAAAGTTTATTTGTGTATTGCTTGGGGTTTAATCACTTGAGTCCCAGGGAAATATTTCTCACAAGTGAGTAGGCTTTGTAAAGAGACTGTAGTTTACTTAAAACTCAAGGTTTTGGCTTATCCGTCTGTGTTGTGCAAGATGGTCCAAAAATGAAATTTGAATGGAGATTACAGTGCTCCAAGTTAGCAAGATTAAGGTGATTAGATTGGTTATTTAGTAATTTTAGACTTTCTCCATTAGGGAAAGTAAGTTTTCAGGAAATTTCTTAGTCATTTTTAAGTAGCACACGAAAGTAGAAAGATGCTTACATCTAAGATATCAGACACTTAATTGTCTTGAGTTTATACTTTCTAGTCTGTTATTCCTTAAGATACAACCCTCCCAAATTTTGCTTAAAACAATCTAAATTATAGCCCACTTGTACATCTTTGATTTCTACTTTGTGATTCTGTTTTCATTTGTCTGTACATGGATACATGAGTGGTTGCAGAGTTTATACATATATACATAATTTATCTCCTTTGACACAGGGTCTCTCACTGCTTGGAGCTCACCAATTAGGCTAGACTGGCTGGCTAATGAGCCCCAAGAATTTGTCTGATGCTCCTTCCCCAGTATTGTAATTACACATATATACCACCTATGACTGGCTGTTTTACATGGGTTCTGGGACCAAACACAGGTCCTCAGCTTGCATGCAAGCACATTGTTGCATCAGCTATCACACCCCTCCCCAACTTCTAACCTTGGTAGCTTAAGATATTGCTGGGTGGTGGTGACATAATCCTTTAATCC